>ML732203.1:0-189853 GCA_009176345.1 Aspergillus leporis | reverse complement strand
AAAAAAAAGGGGACTCGGCCCAGCCATTATTACCTATTAGCGCCGCAACAACCTTCAATTTTCTTTATTTTTTTAAAAAACTTTTTTTTTTTGCCTTCGCTTCCTGAATCTTTTGCCTTTGAAATCCACGTTGGATGTGCCACTGCCAATAAAAATTCCAAACCGCCCTTTAACGCATGCAAAATACCCAGACGTGTGTAGGTACCAGTACAGTCCCCAGTAACAAGAAAAGTTGTCATCGGTCACTGACCTTGACTGCAAACACTAATTCCAACTAAGTCAGCCTTTGCCTCATTCCCTCTCCTTCTCCCACAAAACCTAATCTCTTCTTCCCTTCTTCCTTCTTCAAACCTCCTCCCCTAATCCAAATTGGTTTTACTTTTTTCCACATACAAACATCTTCTCTTTTTTTTCCCTTCCTTCCCCTTTCTTTCTTTCTGCAATTTAATAGAGGGTTAGACCTGGGAGATCGCCTTGTTCATCTTTCTCCCCCCAATTCTTTTTTCTACCTTTTTTTTTCCTTGTTGTGTTACTCATATTTGATCCATCTGGATCGCTACTAAATAGAGAGACACGAGGATACTTCCTTTCTCCTTCTTCACGCTTCTTTCTTTCCCACCTGTCCTGTACAGAAAAAGGAAACTCGGGCGCTCTTTTCCCATTCTTGACGATAAGCCGATCGCGTTTCTGCTCCCCGGGTCTTTAAAAAAGCACATCTCGTTTGTTCTCTTTACCCTCTCTTTCTGTACGTCCATAATATCCCATCACACCTCCCGCACCCAAAAACTCGCATACTATCTGTACGACTTTGCGGAATTGTTGCTTATCTGTCCTATCTTCGAATAGTTCGTGAAATACCACAAATATGGCCGACAGCCTGAAGCTGGGAAACCTTTCCCTCAACGAGTCTCAGCATGCGCCTTCCCCCAACACTGGCCGCGCTGCATACATCCCTCCTCACCTCCGTGGACGTCAAATGGGTGGTGCGAACATGGATGGTGCCGCCCCTGCTCCCGCTCCTAGCGGTCCCAGCGGGCCCGGCAATTCCTGGGGTTCTAAGTATGTGTCCACAGGGATATACTTTCTAATGTGCTGCTTAATAGATTACTGACGATGTGTTTACAGAGCCGGCCCTCGCGGTGGCAACTGGGCCAACGCCACCGCTCCTGATTTCAGCCCTCGCGGTCCCAATCCCAATGGTAACACTAGCTGGACCCCCACTGAAGGTGCTCGTCGGTCCTTTAATCCAGATGCTTACGGAAACCCAGGACACGGAGGCTCTTATAGCGGCGGTGGCGGCAGCGGCGGTGCTGCTGCCAGAGGTTCTGGAGATGGCCAGTGGCGCGACGGCAAGCACATCCCCGGCCCCGCCAATGCCCGCGTAGAGCGTGAACTTTTCGGCGTGCCCAACGATCCCACCAAGCAAAACACTGGTATCAACTTCGCCAACTACGACGACATCCCTGTGGAAGCCTCGGGCCAAAATGTTCCCGAGCCCGTCAACGCATTCACTAACCCTCCCTTGGATGATCACCTCATTGCGAACATTACACTCGCCCACTATCAAACTCCCACCCCGGTGCAGAAGTACTCCATTCCCATTGTGATGGGCGGGCGTGATCTGATGGCCTGTGCCCAGACCGGTTCTGGAAAGACTGGTGGTTTCTTGTTCCCAATCTTATCTCAGGCCTTCCAAAATGGTCCTTCTGCGGCCCCTGCCCAGGCATCCGGCCAGTTCAGCTATGGCCGCCAGCGCAAGGCCTATCCCACATCCCTCATTTTGGCCCCGACTCGTGAACTTGTCTCTCAGATTTTTGATGAATCTCGCAAGTTTGCTTACCGCTCTTGGGTCCGCCCCTGTGTCGTCTACGGTGGTGCCGATATTGGCTCCCAGCTCCGTCAGATTGAGCGTGGATGCGACCTGTTGGTTGCCACTCCGGGTCGTCTCGTGGATCTCATCGAGCGTGGCCGTATCTCCCTCGTCAACATCAAATACTTGATTCTGGATGAAGCCGATCGCATGTTGGACATGGGTTTCGAGCCTCAGATTCGCCGCATCGTGGAGGGTGAGGATATGCCCTCTGTCAACGATCGCCAAACTCTGATGTTCTCCGCTACCTTCCCCCGGGACATCCAAATGTTGGCTCGCGACTTCCTGAAAGATTATGTTTTCCTCTCGGTCGGTCGTGTTGGATCAACCTCCGAGAATATCACCCAGAAGGTTGAGTATGTAGAAGATCAAGATAAGCGTTCTGTCCTTTTGGATATCCTTCACACTCATGGCACTAGCGGTCTCACTCTTATTTTTGTTGAGACCAAGCGCATGGCCGACTCTTTGTCGGACTTCCTTCTGAACCAGCGCTTCCCTGCTACTGCCATTCACGGTGACCGCACCCAACGTGAACGTGAGCGCGCATTGGAAATGTTCCGTTCTGGCCGTTGCCCTATTCTGGTTGCTACTGCTGTCGCTGCTCGTGGTCTTGATATCCCCAATGTCACTCACGTTATCAACTACGACTTGCCTACTGACATCGACGACTACGTTCACCGTATTGGTCGTACCGGCCGTGCCGGTAACACTGGTATCGCCACCGCCTTTTTCAACCGTGGTAACCGTGGTGTCGTCCGCGACCTGATTGACCTTCTCAAGGAGGCTCACCAGGAAGTGCCATCCTTCTTAGAGAGCATTGCTCGTGAGGGCAGCGGGTACGGCGGTCGTGGTGGCCGTGGAGGCCGTGGCGGCCGTGGTCAAACTGCCACTCGTGATGTTCGCCGTGTGGGCGGCGGCATGGGCGGTCCTCCTTCCTTCGGCGGCAGCAGCTACGGCGGCGCTCCTAGCTATGGTGCTGGTGGCGGTGGTAGCTACGGTGCCGGCGGTGGTGGCAGTGGTGCTGGTGGTCCCTCTTACGGCGGCGGCTATGGCGGCGGCTACGGCGGCGGCGGCGGCGGCGGCAGCTATGGAAACCCCTCGGGCCCTACTGGACCTTCGTCCTGGTGGTAGATCAGAGGTTGTGGTCTCTGACGAGGCCGTCAGGTCTGATTGGCTCCTTCTATTTCATTTGCCTCTCATTTGACGGATACGATCAGTACGAGCCCTGAGTTGTTTTTTTTCTTTCTTTTGTTTTCTCAGGAACGGCTTTGTCATGACTGCCACGACTTCCATTTTAGAGTTCTTTGTCTTTTTCATCGTCTCACTTCAGTTTCTCACTTCGAGTTATCGGTGTTTTGTTCTTTTAAGCATTTCGCAGATTTTTGTTCACTCTGTTCTCGGTTTTAGACATGGTCTTATGATGCGGTCCGATCTCGCCATGTTGCTGCTCCTGGTTATATCCCTGTAACCGAGAGCATATTGGTCGGCATTGCATGAACATCATAGATTGCGTTGTCTTTCTCCTGCGACCGCTTCTATCAGATACCCTTTTTGTTCTCAGGCGGTCATATGGAGATCCGCTTGAACTATTCGCGCCGAGCAGGAGTGCCGGCTTTTCGTGCTCAGAAAAGTGCTTTTTATGGTTTCGTCTGCTTGGTGCTATGGCAACGCATCGACCGTGTCTCGCAAGATAGATCTCTTACAGTTTCGGTATCTCATGGCGGGTTGTTTTAGTTTCTTTCCTATTTATTTGCTCGAACCTCCTACATCCAAGTTTCATGCTCTATGTGCATGCGTCGTCACCGTTGTTTCCCCCTTTAAAAATGCTTCTTTTGTCCGAGCTGTGTCATCTTTTTGGCTTCAAGACTGGACTGACGTTCCATCGTCTGCGCATCGACACTGCGCGGAAAAGGGAGCGAGGGCTACCAAACAGCATGTTGCGACCACGGGCCTTCTTCGGCGGGTATTTGTTTTTGTTTTTTGACACTGCCTTCGGGATAGGCGGTGCATGATACCGTGATGCGAATGATAGAGAAGGGATTTCTTTGCATTGTGTATGGCGTTGGGCTTGAGCTGCTGTGTCCACAAAACGATTATATTCTCCGCACTGGGAACCGTGGAGGATGGAGAGCTGCTTTTGATGGCGCTTTTTTTTTTGTGGTTATGCTAGACATCATCGTCTCATGTCAGTAGCAATGTAGGCTCGACGAGATATGCCGAAGACGGCCCTGTCCATAGAGACTATCGTCTCGCGAGAAGGAGGCTATCTATTAGGACAAAAAAGTTTGATTCTAGTCTATATACATTTCCTTTCGTAATTCCATTGACATTCCGAATATATAGTAGATTTGGAGACCCCCTAAAAGCAAGTCTAATCAATGATCTATTATTGTATATGTACAGAGTAGTTGTCGGCTGTTGAAGAAAGAACACTGAGGGGGACGTTGGGTGTTGGTTAAGGCGCACCTTAATGACACGGCTTCAATGAGAATGAGTTTTCTTCTCCTGAAGTAAGGAGAGGATTAGAAGCAGGAATAAAGAGATAACAACCCTGATTCAAGAGGTTATATATATATATATAAATTTATTTATTTTTTAATTTTAATTTTAATTTCAATTTTTTATCTTTACCTATATTTGCATATTTTACAAGGTGTTGGATGAATTGAAAATTACCACTTTATATACTACTACTCCATAAGACTAGGTAGTTCGCGGAAGTGGTTGTGAATTTAGTGACGGGAACCCCGTGAAAGAGGCAATCAATCACTGGATCCCCAAATGGGACACTCAACTCATCATCCTTCTCTCAGCACACCTCTCCTTTCTACATTCTCTCCTCATCACCTCCCCCTCCTTTCACACAGCTACCGCGCCAGCACTTTTTCCTTTTTCCTTAGTTTGAACACAATTACGTTAGACTACTTCCATTTCCTTCAGTGCTATATCCGCTTCCCGCAACCAATTTCTCTGCGGCTGTCGTTATCCCCCCAGCCAAGGGCGCGCGCACAACAGCCTTCCACTGTGAAGACTCGGGGAGCTAGAAAAGCCAATCTTCTACCTATCTCACAATCTATAGGGAAGGCCACCGAGTGGGGTTGTAATTTTGGTGTCGGACATGGCTGAAGTCGAAAGCACCGTCGCAGACGACTCGTTCGTGCAATCCGAACCTCAGGATGAACAGCAGACGCATAACATGACGGTTGGCACGCGACGACAGGCGAACGGTACGATCGGCTCTGTCTACTCAGGGAACAAAATCAGACACCTCAAGAAGGAGGACGGAATTCCGTTATGGCGCAAGGACATTCAGTATCAGTTCCTCAAGCTCGTCTTTGAGGACAAGACAGCCGTCTTTACACGTTGGCCAGATGGAGAGAAGGGCTTGGATTTTGCGGATGTCTACATCGATGCCATGGCAAGGAGCAGCAAGACGAGCAAGATCCTAAAGGATAAACTTCAAAACGATAAGCAGGCGGCCATTAGCATGGCTATGGTTTGTCTACTGGTTAACTTCGGACGAATGAACACCACGCTCAATTGTATACTTCTCTCTCTCTCCTTTTCTGCTTCCTTTTTATTAGATGTGCAATTTATTAATTGGTGATTATCCTAGTTTTCCCCGAAATGCGTGCTCAGCTACGGACCTATCACTCTATCCCTTCCTTGCAGGCGCACCAGGACCCCAATGCCTACAAACAACTACAAGATGCCCCTCGTCTCAAGTCGATCCTCAAAGGAGCATCAGAGGATGTTGACCAGCCAAATACACTCGAGAAGATCAGGCGTCAGGCGATTCCTCGGACAAACCCGGTCAACCTTATCTTTGTTCTGGCTCAGTACGCCCCCAAGGTATCCGAGTTGCATTTCTTCCCTCCACGCGACTTTTTCGACCTAGTTATGAGGTCTACACTTAGCAGCAAAAGTCGTGCGCGAGCCTTTCTTTGGTTGATGTGGTGGTACTTGGAGAGTGACTTCTCACCCGAGGCTGCCCTCAATAACCCATTCGGTCCGGGCCTTGATGGTGAAGGAACTGGGGGTTTGCCAATCAAGGTACCGAACTTTGAGAGCCTCACCGAAGAACAGGCAAATGAAGAGAACGTGGATACACAGTCCGAGATCGAGTATGGAGAAGCCAAACGCTTGGAGCGAAAACGTTGGTCACCCATCAATCGCCGCGGTCTACTTCCAGTATCGGCTGACTTATAGCTATAGGTATACTGGAAGAGGATGAGCCCATTCCTAGAATAACTAAACGTTCCAAGAAAGGTACTTCTTCCTTTCAGCCTGACATGATGCCTTTTCTCGCTAATTCTACTCAACAGGCCTGCTAGAGCCCGGTTATGACGATGATCAAGTCTCAGGCGATCTTTCGGGCCGGGGGGATAGCTTTGGGGGGCGTGGGTCTGCTATGTCGACTCCATTGCATCCCTCTTCGAAACGTTATCCAGATGACGAAGATGACTATCAAACCCCCGGACAATCTGCGCGTTCCCGATTTAAGCGACCCAAGCGGGACTCATCTCTCAATCGTTCTGTTGGTCAGCAGCGCCTCATCTTAAAGACAAAAATGGAGCATACCCCTGACGCTTCCTCTCCGGCCCCTCCAGGTTCTGGTCATCCAATCTTGAACCGTTTTGTCACAGAGCCTTCTTTGCCCCAACAGAGCTCTTCCCGCCGCCCCCGCCCGCTAACCCAACATCAGCTAGCTGTAGAGCAGAACAGACGGCAGCGTATTGAATATATCCTCGCCAAGCGGAAGAGTGAAACATACCGGCTTCTCCGCTTAAAGCGGGAATCTGAAATTCCATTCGTCCGCTACAATCGCTTGCTACAGAATGTTCCCAATAATTACGATTCAGAAGATGAGAGTCATTCATTCGGTAAGGGAGGCCTGATTCCTAATCCCGAAGAAGAGGAAGATTACGGTGAGTGTGCTAGCTTTTATTTGTCTGTCGTCCGTAAGGCCGCGCGGCGACTGGATCGATGGGACTATGAGGATGCCAATGGGCCAAGGAAAGACCGCAAGAAGGAGAGAGAAGAGCGTCAGAAGGCGAGGCAAAGCGAGATTGGTCTTGAGGCGGACTTGGCAGGGCGTATACCAACCTCTGCACGAAGCAGAGCTCGAGCTGCACGTAACGCCAAGCGCAAACTCGCCGGAGCGACCGCCGAGGCCTCTGCGGCGACAATTCCCAAGGCGAAGAGTACGTCAGCATCCCGTTCCAAAAGCAACCGGAGCCGTGCAAGTCACCCCGCCGGGGGTACATCATCAGCCCCTAATGGTGCTACCAAGGATAGCCCTGAAGCGCCCTCTCAGGATCAGGAAATGTCGTCCATGCCCGGAGATATCGAAGGCGAAGCAGAAGAAGGTCTTGATGACATCGATCGTGAGCTCCTCGGCGAGGGAAGTGGCGACGAGGACGAAGGTGCTTCCCGAGGGCCTCAACCTTCTCGCTCTGGGGAGCAGGGTTATGAAGATAGTTTCATCGGCGAAGGAGGAGACGAAGATGCAGAAGCGCTGTCTTCGGATGAAAATGATGAAGAAGCAGACGATGATGATCTTGACGAAGGAGAAGGGGACGCTGATGTAGACGTCGAAGGCGATGGCGACGAAAACTCGTCCACATTCGAAGGCGGCAACGGATATGCTGCAAGCGACGCTTCGTCCGTTGCCGGCGACATTGTTGACAAGGGGGAGGAAGGACGAGCGGAAGGTAAAGATGAAGAAATGGCGAGCGGTCGTTGAAATTGAATCCAAAGGGAAAGAAGAGGCCTCAATGGCTAGCGGGTATGCTAGTATTTTTCTTTAGTATTTGTGTGCCAGTTTCTTATGTCTTACGGCTGGTCGTATACTTCTCGAACGTGTGGGTTTGCTTACCTGAGTCTGTAGTTGATACGTATGTCTTGTATGGTTCTTTCTCGGCTTCTCTGGTCTAGTCTTTTCCTTTTTTTTTTTTCTTTTTTCCCTTCTTTTGTAGCACGTTCAGGTTATCTTTTTATAATATATATCACTTATCACGGACGGGTTCTTATGCTACGTGGATACCCTTCCCCACAACATGGGTCAGAAAGGGAAGAGGAAGTGAAATGCATCCAACTGTTTTCTCGATTATAGTGAATCTTTAAAGCTTGATATGTCAGACAATAGTCATGTCATGTATACACCCAGGGATTCCGGAGACTAATATCCAATAATGCGCTGTCAAATCGAATTACTTCGTACATGGGTGGCGATACGTATGACCTGGTGATGATTTATGCTGTGGTTATGGTTCTACAATCGCACGGTGAGTCATCGACGGTAGGTATAACATGATCATTGAACAACCTGGAGTGGTAGGTAGGAATGCTCCTATGGCATGGATGTACATATGTCAAGTACCGGTATGTATGTACTGTACTACATACTCTACTCCGTAATAGGTAGATTACATACAACACTGCAAGCGGACGAGAAGAGAGAGGGCAGAAGACCTAGCAGAACTTTAAAAAGTCTCGAAGCGAGCCATTGGTGTTCCTCTTCTCAAAGGAGAAATTTTGTTGGGAGGGGATTGATTGATAATTGATGTGCAGCTGCAGTCAAGTCAGTAGGGTTGGAGAAATTTGCATGTGAATCCGACACATGACGGCCAACTGATTTTCGTTTCCCGTTCAGCGAATCGAACCACAACTTTTTGAGTCTTCAACACTTTTTGATCACAACATTCTTAGCAATACATAGATATTAAGGCACCTATACTCCTGATAACTATTCCTATTAACCTCCTCAAAAGTCTCATTCCCAGTGCTCAAAACTCTCCCTCCCCGGTAATTTCTTTTTTCTTTCCCCCTTCACTAGGGACAGACTTCCCTGCCCCAAGCCGATCCGCACCAATTCTCGCGCCTCTACTCCGTGTCTGCACCGCGTACTCCACTCCAGCGCCTCAACGAACCAATTCCCTCCTCCAACCTCCTGATATTTGAGCGTCCGTGCAGCAAGCAACTGAGAGCGCTTATGGTACTCACGAGCCTGCGTGTCTACCCTTCTCCAACATTACCTTGACTGAACCCCTCTTTTGATCCCCAGACATTGCTGGCAGGATCGTCACTCCACAGGAGATCCGAGGAATTCAGCCTTGTCGCCCTGGATTTATAAGAAGAGCGGGTCATTCAAAACAGAGACTGCTGGTCCTACACTCGGCTGTCTGTGTGAACACTGATCAGAAAGAGATCTTGAGCTCGGCGAATAGGTCATTGGTTGTTGTCATCTCCTTAACGATCGCCGTTCAGGCTAGGTTTTGCGTTTATACAGAAAACATCAGATCCGTTCATCCTGCCCGTTATGTCTGATAACCCTTCGATTCTCCGACCCCGTCCACGACGGGTGTTCGACCTCACACCAGCCTCTGCCGAATCATCTGAACCCTCCACCCCTGCGGAACCTGCTCAGCCGGATTTCTTGAACCCCAAAGACGCTGGGTCTACCAGCGTCAGCCGGAATGCCTCGATTATGAACCTGACATCCCCGACCCTCTATGGCATCTATTCTCCGACAGCGTTTGAAGGCTCCCGCGATGAAAACAGTCCATGGGGGACAGAAGCTCAGACGCCAGCCATCGAAAAGCCAAACCCTCTGACAGTTGCGCCGGAAAAGCCAGATCGATTCACCCTCAAGAGAACACGGTCACGTCTCAGCCATGGGCTATTTCTTGGTGTTATTCTGCCCCAGGCACTGAAGAGCGCTCTGCTGTTTGGCTTTGGCATTGTGTACGGGATCATCACCATCCATTTGCACGAGAATCATTGGATTACACCGGTGAAGTTGGAAAACACCCACTACTATGGTTCATGGGAATATCTGGGATTTTGGGGTGTGGCCGGAATCGTCTTAGGAAATGTGCTTCCTGGGCTGGACCTCTTCTCGGAAGACGTAACCGTCAATAACGACAAGCAGCCTAATCGGTCGAGCAGCGACGAGGAGAATGAGGAGCGTACGCTCTCGTGGGTTGCAGCGGTTCGGAGTGTTGGTGCCTTCGTCGGCGTAGCATTTGCCATGGTAAACCAACCCCAGTCACAGACTTTTATTCGGGAACATGTTATTGATCACATCAACTCTACAGCGTAGGACTCCCTGGCAATCGACTACCCAAGCATCGGCGACACTCGCCCTCGCCAATCCTGTCTTGTGGTATCTCATCGACCGCACCAGAACCGGCTTCTTCATGTCGACCCTCGTCGGTGTGGGTGGCATGGGCATTGTATTGGCTCTCAAGCCGGACTTGGTGCCTTCTACAGGAGCTTCTGCGACTGCAATCCCTGCTCTGAACGGCACCCTACGGGAATATGGGTTGGGAACGAGTGTTACGCAAGAGAGCTTCGCAGTCAGGACCTGGGTTGCGAGTGTTCTGTTCTGCGCATGTGTCTGTTTTGGCAACATTGGCCGCCAACTTGCCATTTTTGCGCGCCGAGAATCTCTTCAAGCATAAATAAATCAGGCAGTATGGCATCCGTAATGAGCATTATTTCTCACTTTGTCTTCTATTCTTTTTACCCCTCTCATCTGGGTTTTCGCCGGCTCTCCTTCTTTCTTCCCTCCCATGATTCTGGGGCGTATGATTTTGTCATTATCACTTAGCTTCGGTAGTAAAAGATGTTCCAATAGACACCAACGTGGTCTGCGACAGGAGACCACGGTAATGCGATTATCACCTATTCTTAGTACCCAATCACCGAGTCGAATCTACAACAAGGCTACGAAGGATAACTCGGTGCAGAGAGGACTATGATATTGAATAAAAATAAAATAAATAAAAGGAGTGTAGAGTCAATCATTGCAATCCCTTCTACTGAGCCCAAAAGAGTTCCAGAAGGCACTGCACCCAAGATCGACACTCTGCGATTTGCAGTTCCTCTCCATTCTTTATGACGATTTCCGTACTTCATAGGCATTGCCCCTATAAAGGGGATTCCTCGCAGGAACGCTTTTGGAAGAATGTTAAATTTGCGTTGTTCATGTAGAAGAAAAAAGAAAAGAAAGAGGAAATTGCGGCAATCTCCAGCACGGTTTTGTGCTCGCCCGTGGTGGTCCGTGCCAGCGTCAGGTGATCTACGCGGGAGACTAAGTCGTTAGCTTGGAGATTTATGCATCGGGTGAGTAAGCTATGCTTGTATGCATTAACTAGTTGATATTCCCATGGCCTCGGGATGGATGATGTGATTGGGAGACTAAACTCCATCCGGTTTGGTGGAGGGGTGTTAGTCATTAATAATTATCAAAAGCTCAATCGAAGCTCCTCCCTATCGGCCTCAGGCGCACAAGCCAGTCCGAAAGCGGCGAATGAACCCCGCGGAAAACATGTGCTTGGGTGTAGGATGAAAACCAAATTAATATTTATTATATCATTGACGGCCAGAAATTTGTTGGAGATATATAGACTCAATTCCCAAGTTCTCAAAAGAAGGTAACTGACAGCCCTATTATCGTTCAGGCTTTCTTCAGGTAAATTTTATTGCATCCATGGTTGTTGTCATTCTCCCCAGTCGTTCCCCTCCAACTTTGCTTGCGCTGTTGTTCAATTGAGAGAGGTTGTGGAGGGGTCGTGGGGATAAATTTTTCTCCTCCAACTTCTTTTTTCTTTGCCCGTTCCCTTTTTCTTTGCTTCTGGTTCCTGACCTTGACGTGATCTAGTGTCCCTCTCACCGATTGCTGTCCCATAATGTTTCAACAAAAGTCAGGTAAGGCAATTATGTCCCCTCTCTGCACTTCTCCATCTTTCAGCAGTCTGGAACGCCATCACTTGCCAAGTAGTGTGGATGTGGTCCGAATAGTTCCCCACAGTTGACATTTCTGTTACTCCTATGAATTAAAGACACTCCAGAAAACTGACGCACGATGTTTCTATAGCTATCCTTTCTGTCTATGACAAGACTGGACTACTTGACCTGGCCAAGGGCCTGATCAAGAACAATGTCCGTCTTCTGGCATCTGGCGGTACTTCCAAGATGATCCGGGAGGCCGGTTTCCCTGTTGAGTGAGTCTTGACGTTCAATGTATACTGAAAGCGTTGGAAAACTTGTTGGCCAATGAGACAGTCAGGGAGGCTAACACTTTCTCAATTCTTCAGGGATGTTTCTGCCATCACCCACGCTCCCGAAATGCTTGGTGGCCGTGTTAAGACCCTTCACCCCGCTGTCCATGGTGGTATCCTCGCTCGTGACATCGAGTCAGATGAGAAGGACTTGGCCGCCCAGAAAATCGCCAAGGTTAACTTCGTCGTTTGCAACCTTTACCCCTTCAAGGAGACCGTCAACAAGGTCAACGTCACCATCGAGGAGGCTGTTGAGGAGATCGATATCGGCGGGGTGACCCTCCTCCGCGCTGCGGCCAAGAACCACGCCCGCGTTACCATCCTTTCCGACCCTCAGGACTACCCTGAATTCCTCAAAGAGCTGGACGCTGGAGACATCACCGAGTCTAGCCGCAAATTGTACGCCCTCAAGGCCTTTGAGCACACCGCAGACTACGACAGTGCCATCTCAGGCTTCTTCCGCAAGCAGTATGCGGGCAACGGTGATCAGTACCTTGCTCTGCGCTACGGTACCAACCCTCACCAGAAGCCTGCTTCGGCATACATGCCTGAGGGCAAGCTTCCATTCAAGGCCCTCAATGGATCTCCGGGCTACGTCAATCTGCTTGACGCCCTCAACGCCTGGGCTTTGGTAAAGGAGCTCAAGCAGGCGCTAGGCTACCCTGCTGCGGCCAGCTTCAAGCACGTTTCCCCGGCAGGTGCTGCCGTCGGTGTGCCCCTGAACGAGAAGGAGCGTAAAGTTTACATGGTTGATGATATCGCCGGCATCGAGACTTCCGGTCTGGCTCAGGCTTATGCTCGTGCCCGTGGTGCCGACCGCATGTCCAGTTTCGGCGACATTCTTGCTCTCAGTGACGTTGTCGATGTGCCCACCGCCAAGATCGTCTCGCGCGAGGTCTCGGACGGTGTCATCGCTGCAGGCTATACTCCCGAGGCACTTGAGATCCTCAAAAAGAAGAAGGGTGGCAAGTACCTTGTGCTCCAGATGGACGAATCCTATGTTCCCGCTTCTGAGGAGAGCCGTACTTTGTACGGTGTTCAGCTCACCCAGCAACGCAACGATGTGGTGATCTCCCCCCAGAAGACCTTCAACACCATCATCACTCCTAAGGAGCTGCGGACCCTTCCCGACTCCGCCCTCCGGGATCTCACTGTGGCAACCATTGCTCTGAAGTACACTCAGTCCAACTCGGTTTGCTACGCTCTTAACGGCCAGGTCGTCGGTTTAGGTGCCGGTCAGCAGAGCCGTATCCACTGCACCCGGTTGGCCGGCGACAAGGCCGATAACTGGTGGATGCGTTTCCACGACCGCGTGCTCAACATCAAGTGGAAGCAGGGCACCAAGCGTGCCGACAAGGCCAATGCCATCGACCTGCTCTGCTCGGGTAACACTCCTCGCAATGATGCGGAGAAGGCCGAATACGAGCGCGTCTTCGAGGAGGTTCCTGTTCCATTCACGCAGGAGGAGCGGGAGTCCTGGCTCGAGAAGTTGAGCGAGGTTGCTGTCTCGTCCGATGCTTTCGTAAGTTATCCCTTTGCTTCTTACCGCTACGTATAAATTTTTTCCCTCGCTAACCAGCATTAACACCAGTTCCCCTTCATCGACAACGTTTTCCGTGCGGCCCGCTCTGGTGTCAAGTACATCGCTGCTCCTAGTGGCAGCCAGAATGATGGCCCTGTCTTCAAGACTGCGGAGAATCTGGGCATTGTTTTCGTCGAGCAGGGCACTCGTCTGTTCCACCACTAAGCTGTCGCCACTGTTTTATATGAGATAGTCCAGATGATATTTATGGCAGTGCTTTTTATGTGATGATGTCGGTGCATCTTCTCATGACTTTTATACCTACCGCTCTGAGAGATATGAAAACAAAGGATCATTTGAGTTTAATGACACTCGTTTGTGCTATGTTTGTGTAGTATTCTAGGGCTGGACGGATGCCTTGCCCTGTGAGGGGGGAGTTATAAGATGAAACGCCATCCTCTGACCCAAGGAAGGTTGGCTCTAGGCACAGTGAGATGATCTATATCGCAAAAATAAAATAAAATAAAATTTTAAACACTAGGATACAATCTGCTCCCACGCGGATTTGAACCGCGGACCTCATGATTACTAGTCATGCGCTCTACCAACTGAGCCATAGGAGCTATTGTTGAGTTTGGCTTCTGTGATTGGCTTATATAGCAATAGATTTTGCATTGACTATATTCACTGCATCAAGCGACTTATATTGGAACCCCAACCCGCATGAAAGCTCGTTTCAAGGTTCATATGATATGTCTTCTCTTATGTATGTACAGAGGTGGGTACGATCAAGCCACCGGCCTAGGCATGTTAAATGATATATTGCCGTTCTTCCTCCCGCCCTATTAGAGATGTGATGTCTACTTCCTCTTAGAAGTAGAAATAATGTTGACGATCAAAATCTATACCTAATTTAAACTTGTGTCCTGGCATTCCGATTGGTGGATTGACTATTGCATGCATGGCGGGCTCTTGTTTTAACTAGGCTACCCGCTGGATACGCATATATATATATAGCCTCGATGCCACACGGTAGATAGAGAATCCAGACTACAGGCTGAATCACGTGGAAAAATTCAGATGATACAGGTCTTCAGTACCCAGTCCATCCCACACAAGAGTCTTAACACAGTCTCGGGATAGCTGCGTACTTGGTGCCACCCCTCGATTGGAGCAATGCTCGGACATCTGCCAGGTCAAGCAGACGACAGCGAAAATTACATTGAAATGACATCCAAGGGGTATACATCAGAGTCGTAATAGACATAATGCATATATAATAGAGCCGGTAAAGTGGCGAGTGAGTTATCTCATCAGAATGGCATAGGTGATAGATACTATTTACTATAAGTTAAGTAGTTGAGAGTTGAGACGAAGTAGGTATTTAAATTAGCCAGTGCGGCAGTGCCTCTACCTACATGTTTAGTACATAGTAGTAATTTATATCAAACCCATGGAGGACTGGACTAGGTCTATACTAGGTACCACTAGTACCAATTGTATATGGTGACTTATATCATGATATATGAACTGTTCTGTGGATGAAAGTTAATCATATGAAAAAAAAAGTAACGTAAGCTTCTTAGGAACATAAATATGCTAGTAGCCACGTGCTTCAACGGTAGCTCCTATGGCTCAGTTGGTAGAGCGCATGACTAGTAATCATGAGGTCCGCGGTTCAAATCCGCGTGGGAGCATTTGTGTCTTCTTTTCTTTCTTTTTTGTGCATTTTTACCTCCGCCCCCTACTATTACTACTTACCTATCTAAAAGGTATATATAATCTTTAGCCGGGGCTGTTCTTTGTTACATCGTTCCTTCTTTTTGCTATTCAATTCCGGGGCGCCCGGCAATCAAGGGTACACCTTTAGCGGTGCGGCAAACTTAGGGTCATCCACGGCAACACCCACGGAATGCGCCATTCCCTGTACTCTACCATAGAAACTCAAAAAGTCAATTGAGCGCGTCATACAATCATGCCCGGAAAACGCGGAACAAGGAAATTGGAAAATGCAAGTCAGACTCACCAGCCTACCTACCATGGTTTCTATGGCAAATATGGAAAAGTATACTCTGCAGATCTATAGTATGCAAAGCCAATGTAGGTACCCGAGTGGCTCGCCTCCTTGCTTCATAGAGACATACCCGGGGGCCTACTATTTTAACGAGGACATTGATATATAGTAAGGCGTATACTCTATCGCGCAGTATTGCAAGTAGCATACTGTAGCTCATATTGTGGCTCGATATTGACCTACGATGCTAGATGGTGCCACTCTATTCCCATAACACGCCATGAGGAGGGAATCATTCCTCCGCCGGACGAGGATCACCCTAGGACAGCAATGTAACTTGATTTATTTTGTCGAGTCGAGATGGCTAAGGATGCCATATGGTGGTATAGTCTACAGCCGGCCCGGCCTTCTGATGTTGTCATCCATCGGTATATTATTGACGTCACGATGTGAGCTCTGGAAGGTCTCACCACAATAAGAAATAACAGAAATATGGGCAGGAACAGCCCTAAAGATGATTTTGATCTGCTCACAGCAAAGTATCCCCCGGCCTGAAACGTGAGGAGCACTCCAGGATGATGGTCAGGCTTTCTTTGTTGTCACTGACCCTAATATCGGGCGTCATTAGTAGCGCATTGACTTTATGCGCAGGGCGTCTTTGTATTGGGACTGCGGCTGGAAACAACCCGACAGAGCCAGAAAAAGATGCGAATATGTGTGTCGGTGCTATGGAATTGAGCTTGCGTATACGGGTGAAATCCCGAGCTAGGAACCGCCCATCTATATACTGACTGGCTTACTCACTTACTGGTGCCACTATAGAAATACCAAGGCAGCAAGTTTACTACTCTGGATCGGAAATCGTAGAGAATGTTAACCCCATGAAATCCTCGATAAATAAACATACTTCTTCATCCACTACAGTCACTGAAAGTCACCTGGACGGGGGGAAGGATAGTGTGGGAGTTTCGAAGAGGAAAGCTACTCGCACATGGAGCTCGAGGTACGTCCTCAATTGGTCAGCGATGTGAATTATGCCGTACTCATATCATTGAATAGCGGGAATGGATGGGACGTTCGTGTGGAGTTAGGGTTAAGGCAGGCGTAATATAAGCCGAGCATCTGTGAATACAGCTGATATATGTTCTAGTCCAGGGAATTGAGCGGTGTCTAATCTAGACTGGGTTAATAGGTGGGAGAAGGCAACACGGTGTCTTTCATCACGGGAGCTTGAGAATGTGCATATGTATGAAATGGATGAGCTTCCACTCGAAGCCTTCTGGGACAGGGTCTGGGAATGCTATGTATCATATGCGAATGAGTAGATGAGATTGTGATTGTGAAGCAAGAGGCACTGTTTTTTACAACCCTGAGCTGGTAGCGTGTTCTTACCTAACGGGTTAGTTGGCTGTTTAGTATCACATTATATATTATTTCTTTTTGGATGTCCCTTGTATATGCCTATGAGCCCGACAGTGAAGTAAACGATATCACGCTCGAGGTGATTAGCAAGTAATCTGAAGTCACTTTCAGCCCAGCAAGTGAATCGATGGAGAGATAAGAGGAGAGGCAGGTCAACAACAATTACAACAAGTCGTTTTCTCGCGACTGAAAGTAATTCAAGTTATTCAAACGGCAGATGTGAATTGAATCTGAGATTCCATTCTGATTCCTTTGACATCTAGTTTCTGGTTGTGGTCTACAAACAAAAACAGGGCCACACCACTCAGGCACCTGCCCCCTGTTGCACGTGACGCCCCATAAGCGACACCTCAGCAACGACGGCCGCGCCGGTCTCCTGAGGTCACTTCCGCTTCCCCAGTCTATCATCAACCAAACCTCTCCTGCTTCCAAGTCTCCTTTCCCCTTCCCCTCCTTACTCCCTCTTCTTTCCTTCGTCTTTAACTTCAATTCCTGATTCCATTTCTTTCTCTTTCCCTTACGGCCCGGTGGAATTATTTGCGTGGCGTTTTGTTCGGTGGATGAGGTCGTCCTGCGGCCTACGTAAATATGGCTCCTCTTCCCATCAAGTTTACGGAGCTTATTAATGTATTTTCCGACCTTTCCCCTAATACTATCTCATTATTGATGAGAAGCTGACCTGTGTCTTTTTACTTGCAGTTGACAAATGCTGAGATTGCGGTATGTCTCGTCGCACCCCCAGCCTGTGGTCTTTGTGGCCACGGTGCTCGTCGCGACCATTCGTACCCAACCCCTTCAACTACTGAGAACATCTGCTTACGTCTTATCGTCGCCAGCCGGCATCGATTGGCTTCAACTCATGTGTAAGTAATGCGCAAAAGTTATTCTATTGGCCCTCAAATCCATATACAGTTTGCTAATAAACATCTCCCCGCAATAGACTCTAGAATCGGATCACTATGTCTGCGTCCGGCAAAAGATCAACGAAGAAGATAAACCTCAAGTCATTATTATCAACCTAAAGAATAACAATGAAGTCCTCAAACGGCCGATCAATGCGGATAGTGCTATCATGCACTGGGAGCGAAACATCATCGCCCTGAAAGCCCAAGGCCGGACAATCCAGATCTTTGATTTGGGCGCTAAACAGAAGCTTAAGTCCGCGGTGATGAATGAGGATGTTGTTTACTGGAAGTGGTTCAGCGAAAAGAACCTAGGTCTGGTAACGGAGACATCCGTTTACCACTGGGATGTCTTCGACCCTACCCAGTCCCAGCCGCTTAAGATCTTTGACCGACTTCCCAACCTGAGCGTACGTATCATGCAACGAATAACCGAATACATGAGTGAGCCAAGATTGGAAAGCTGATGCAATGATGCTTTACAGGGGTGCCAAATCATCAACTATCGCGTTAACGATGACGAGAAATGGATGGTAGTAGTTGGAATTAGCCAACAGCAAGGGCGAGTTGTGGGTTCCATGCAGCTGTACTCCAAGGATCGCGGGATTTCGCAATTCATTGAAGGACATGCTGCTGCTTTCGCTTCGATTAGGGTCGAGGGCTCTCCTTTGGAGCATAAACTCTTCACCTTTGCCGTACGGACTCAGACCGGTGCCAAGCTCCAGATCGCCGAAATTGATCATCAAGAACCGAACCCTCGATTCCAAAAGAAGGCTGTCGAGGTGTATTTCCCTCAGGAAGCTGTAAATGATTTCCCGGTGGCGATGCAGGTATCTCGGAAGTATGACATAGTGTATCTTGTCACGAAGTATGGATTCATCCATCTCTACGACCTTGAGACTGGTACCTGCATCTTCATGAACCGAATTTCTAGCGAGACTATCTTCACCACTGCGCCCGACTCAGATTCTGCTGGTCTGGTTGGTGTGAATCGCAAGGGACAGGTCTTGTCCGTCAGTGTTGATGAGAATTCCATCGTTCAGTACTTGATGGAGAACCCTGCCATGTCTGGACTTGCAGTTAAGCTTGCTTCCAAGGCTGGACTTCCCGGTGCGGACCACCTGTATCAGCAACAGTTCGACAACCTTATTACTCAGGGCAACTACTCCGAAGCTGCTAAGATCGCTGCCAACTCCCCTCGCGGATTCCTTCGCACGCCAGAAACTATTAACCGTTTCAAGAATGCTCCTCAGACTGGGCAGCAAATGTCTGTTATCCTCCAGTACTTCGGAATGTTGTTGGACAAGGGATCCCTCAACAAATATGAGAGTGTTGAGCTTGTTCGCCCCGTTCTGCAGCAAAACCGGAAGCACTTACTTGAGAAGTGGATGCGTGAGGAGAAACTGGAGGGCTCTGAGGAACTTGGAGACATTGTTCGACCTTACGACATGACTCTCGCTTTGCAAATTTACTTGCAAGCTAATGTTCCTCACAAGGTCATCGCTGGCTTTGCCGAAACTGGGCAGTTTGATAAAATTCTCGCATACTCCAAGCAGGTTGGTTACCAGCCTGATTATACCCAGCTTTTGCAGCATATCGTGCGTGTCAATCCTGAAAAGGGTGCCGAATTCGCTGCTCAGCTTGCCAACGAGGAGAGTGGTGCGCTTATTGATCTGGACCGTGTTGTGGACGTTTTCCTGTCTCAGAACATGATTCAGCAGGCGACTTCTTTCCTCTTGGATGCTCTCAAGGATAACAAACCTGAGCACGGGCATCTCCAGACACGGTTACTTGAGATGAATCTGGTTAACGCCCCACAAGTCGCCGATGCTATCCTTGGTAATGAGATTTTCACTCACTACGACCGTCCTAGAATTTCCCAGCTTTGCGAGAATGCCGGTCTCATTCAACGCGCGCTGGAGAACACAGAAGATCCTGCAGCCATCAAACGTAACATCGTCCGTACTGACAAGCTCAGCCCTGAGTGGCTGATGAACTACTTCGGCCGTCTTTCTGTTGAGCAGACTCTCGACTGTCTGGATACGATGTTGGAGGTGAACATTCGTCAGACTCTGCAAGCCGTCGTCCAGATCGCCACCAAATTCTCCGATCTCCTGGGTCCAAACAACCTCATCAGCCTTCTTGAGAAATACCGCACTGCCGAAGGTCTCTACTACTACCTTGGAAGCATTGTTAACCTTAGTGAGGATGCCGAGGTTCATTTCAAGTACATCGAAGCTGCAACTGCAATGGGCCAGGTTACTGAGGTTGAGCGCATTTGCCGCGAGAGCAACTACTACAACCCCGAAAAGGTGAAGAACTTCCTCAAGGAGGCCAAGTTGACCGAACAACTTCCACTGATCATCGTCTGCGATCGGTTCAACTTTATCCACGACCTGGTGCTCTATCTCTACCAGAACCAGCAGTACAAATCCATTGAGGTCTATGTACAGCGTGTCAACCCATCCCGTGCCCCGGCAGTGGTTGGAGGTCTGCTTGACGTTGATTGCGAAGAGAGCATCATCAAGAACCTTCTCTCTACCGTCGACCCTTCTGTTATCCCGATTGACGAACTGGTTAACGAGGTCGAGTCCCGGAATAGGCTGAAGCTGCTCCTGCCTTTCCTTGAGGCCACGCTCGCAACTGGCAATCAGCAACAGGCTGTGTATAACGCTCTTGCGAAGATTTACATTGACAGCAACAACGACCCTGAAAAGTTCTTGAAGGAGAATGATATGTACGACACTCTGACTGTTGGCAAGTACTGTGAGAAGCGGGATCCGAACCTGGCCTACATTGCGTACAGGAAGGGCCAGAACGATCTGGAACTTATCAGCATAACTAATGAGAACGCCATGTATCGCGCCCAGGCACGCTACCTCGTTGAACGGGCTGATCCAGAAATCTGGTCTTTCGTCTTAAGCGAAAACAATGTTCACCGTCGGTCTCTTGTTGACCAAGTTATCGCAACTGCAGTACCAGAATCCACGGAACCGGACAAGGTGTCGGTTGCTGTGAAGGCCTTTCTTCAAGCAGACCTGCCTGGCGAGCTTATCGAGTTGCTGGAGAAGATTATCCTCGAGCCATCGCCTTTCAGCGACAATGGAAGCTTGCAAAACCTCCTTATGCTTACCGCTGCTAAGGCTGACAAGAGTCGCCTGATGGATTATATCCATCAGCTCAACGAGTTCAGCCCTGATGAGATTGCAGAGATGTGCATCTCGGTAGGCTTGTATGAAGAGGCCTTTGAAGTCTACAAGAAGGTCAACAACTATATTGCCGCCGTCAATGTCCTTGTTGAGAATATCGTCAGCATAGACCGGGCCCAAGAGTTTGCTGAACGTATTGAGCTACCAGATGTATGGAGCAAGGTTGCCAAGGCACAGCTCGATGGTCTTCGCGTGACCGACTCTATTGAGTCGTATATCCGTGCCAATGACCCCTCGAACTATCTTGAAGTCATTGAAACAGCGACTCACGCTGGTAAGGATGAGGATCTTGTTAAGTATCTTAAGATGGCTCGCAAGACTTTGCGGGAACCACCGATTGACACTGCTCTGGCTTTTGCCTACGCCCGCCTTGATCAGCTCTCGGAACTCGAGGACTTTTTGCGGTCTACCAATGTCGCGGATATTGAGGCATCTGGTGACAAGGCCTACGATGAGGGCTTCCATGAAGCCGCTAAGATCTTCTACACTAGCATCTCGAATTGGGCTAAACTGGCTACAACACTGGTACACTTGGAAGACTACCAAGCGGCGGTGGAGTGTGCTCGCAAGGCCAACAGCGTCAAGGTTTGGAAGCAGGTCAACGAAGCGTGCGTTAACAAGAAGGAGTTCCGCCTTGCTCAGATCTGTGGTCTCAACCTCATCGTCCATGCGGAGGAGCTTCAGGATCTTGTCCGTCAATATGAACGCAACGGCTACTTTGACGAACTTATCTCTGTCCTGGAGGCCGGCTTGGGCTTAGAGAGGGCCCACATGGGTATGTTCACCGAGTTGGGTATTGCGCTCTCTAAGTACCACCCTGATCGAGTTATGGAGCACCTTAAGCTCTTCTGGTCCCGTATCAATATCCCCAAGATGATCCGGGCTTGCGAGGAGGCCAGTCTCTGGCCGGAGCTAGTGTTCTTGTACTGCCACTATGATGAGTGGGACAACGCCGCATTGGCGATGATGGAGCGTGCCGCCGATGCTTGGGAGCACCACTCATTCAAGGACATCATCGTCAAGGTCGCTAACCTTGAGATCTTCTACCGTGCTCTCAACTTCTATCTGCAGGAGCAACCTCTGCTCCTCACCGATCTTCTCCAAGTCTTGACTTCCAGGATTGACGTCAATCGTGTTGTGCGCATTTTCCAGTCCTCAGACAACATTCCCTTGATCAAGCCGTTCCTCTTGAACGTCCAGACCCAGAACAAGAGGGCAGTGAATGATGCCATCAATGACCTGTTGATCGAAGAGGAGGATTACAAGACCCTGCGCGACTCTGTAGATAACTACGACAACTTCGACGCGGTGGATCTAGCCCAGCGCCTGGAAAAGCACGACCTGATCTTCTTCCGCCAGATTGCTGCAAATATTTACCGCAACAACAAGCGCTGGGAGAAGTCGATCGCGCTCTCGAAGCAGGACAAGCTCTACAAAGATGCTATTGAGACTGCGGCGATCTCGGGCAAGGCTGATGTTGTTGAAGAACTCCTTCGCTACGTAAGTTTTATTTTCACCCTTTCCCCCAAGTATTTGTTGGTAAACTGTTGCTGACCTTATCCCCTAGTTTGTGGACATTGGCAGCCGGGAATGCTACGTTGGCATGCTGTATGCCTGCTACGATCTCATTCGTCCTGATGTGATCATGGAAGTTTCGTGGCGTCACGGCCTCCATGACTTCACCATGCCGTACATGATTAACTTCTTGTGCGAGCAGACACGCACGATCGAGATGCTCAAGAAGGATAACGAGGAGCGCAAGAAGCGGGAAGTGACGCAGAAGGGCGACGAGGACAACACGCCGATCCTGGGCGGCTCGCGGCTGATGTTGACCCAGGGCCCAGCGGCGTCCATGGCAAGCCCTATGCCGTACCAACAGACCAACGGAATCACGCCGCAGGCCACCGGCATGCCCTTCCGCCCGTTCTAGACACGCACGCTTACGTCTCTCTTGTCCGCTAAGAATTTTATTTTATTTTATCCTTTTCTGTCCTTATTCCCTCTTCCAATGGGGTTTCGTGTATGTATAGCATAAGCCATGGATGGTCTGCCGTTGATCTTGGTGAGACTAAAAGCGGAGAGTGTTGTAGAGGATGTCCGCCAGGGAGGCGGTTATTTGGAGATTTGATGTTATCGCTTTCATGATTCTTGTTTCTCTCCTCTTTCCCCTTCTATGTCCCTGGATTCATTTCCCCCCCTTGTATTTGATAATCCCTCGAAAACTCTTGTTGATCATGAGCCGTGCAGTACGCTCACGGGAAGAATTTTAGTTAATTGCATCGTTTATTTTTTGTGACATGACGCCCCACGGGGATGGTTACACAGATCCCGGTCATTAACAGACGGAATTATACGTACGATTTTGTGGGGACGGGTTAAAAGTCAGATCGCACCACATCGGCGGAATGGAAGTAAGAAAGTAGTACGTGTGAACAGGGGAGGGAAGAAATGTAAGCCGGTTAAAAAAAAAGAAGGGAGAATGAATGGGAGTGACCTTAGCCGTGGAGGTGTGGGGAGGAGATATAGTAGTAAATAATGAGGGAGGGAAGAATATAGCATTCTACAAGGGTAAATTGACCAATGGATGTATGTACATACATATCCGAGTTGAGACAATATGGATGTAATAATAGTCATGTATATATGTAGGTATACCTCCTGCATACATGCACATACATGAATGCAACCATTGGTAGGCAAGAGATAAACATTTCTCGAAATGCCCAGAATCGGGGAACAACTCCGGTGTGACCTTTTGGGCGAAGAAAGGGTCTTGTCCCGTCTTGGAAACCGGAGAGCGAATTCTGTCCGAGATTTGTCCAGGTCACGCACCAGGCGGGGGGGACAAGTTTTGCAACAAAGTGTCGAAAACGTTCGAGCGGTGGGTCAACGTGACCATGACTACCAAGGTTAGTTAACCTCGGCTCAGTCCTAAACGAGACGTCCGGAAAGCGTTCTCCGGGGGTGGGTTTCCATTTGTAGATCCCTTTGCCTAAGTCCATCTGCAAACTTCGGCATCGCAACATCAGCTTTGGATCTGGCCCCTCCCTCCCTCCCTCCCGCGTTCGCCTATCGTCGGTGCAGGTGCAGCAAAATCTCTCACCTGATACGCGATGGTTTCGAATAACACGAAAATCCCGGTTGGGAATTTGACTTCTCGCCCGCGCGATTATTTCGATTTCTATTACATGTTCGTGAGTGATTATTTTTCCCCTGGAGTCAATTGACCCGAACACCCGAGGTAGCAAGAAAACGTCAGGTCCTGAACCACCCGATTGTAGTCGGTTATCTTAGGAGAGAGAGATGAGATGGGAAATAGGTATTGTTTACGGGAGGGAGTAGTTATCTGTGAGCTAGAGACTATACCGATCTTCCGGTTAATTGCAATTTTCTGTTACTCATGCCGAGAATTGATTGTCCCTATGGGATTAGGATCATGCGGATAAGGAGGAAAAAGTAATTCTATTGTATAATGATTGATCGTCCATTGGCCAATGGTCTGGACCAACGGAAGCCTGTGGTTAGAGAGTGGGAGAGAAAGTTGTGTGTGTGGGAGAGAGTAGGTAACGCTGAGACTTAGAGACCCCCTGTGGCCAAGAGTTATCAATTATATTAGCAGAGAAAAAAGCAAAATCAATCCAAAAAAAGACAGAAAAAAAGAAAAAGAAAAGGACACAGGGCAACAAAGAGGAGGTTTTGCCGTAGTCAGAGCACTATGGGGAAAAGAACTATTGAGTGGGACAGTGGGACGTCATCCATGGCACTGAAGTTGGTATTTTCCCTTGGCATTGAGATATGTGTGACCGGTGTGCCGGTGAGATCAAGAGGATAGGATCGATCATTCATACCTTTTCTTTTCTTTTTTTTCTTTTTTCTTTTTTTTTAAAGAGATTTACAATGATAAGGGTACCGGTTTTTTTTATAGTTTTTAGTTAATTTGATTTGATGTGATTTGGGTTTTTGATGTCATGTGAAGCTGTAGATATGCCTCGCCCTTGGCCTGAGGCATTGTACCAGCCCCTCCTCCTCAGGCTCCTCCTCCCTTCTTTATTATCAGTTTCAATCCATTGAAGAACATATTACTTAGGAGTTCTTTCTCCCCTTCTTCCTCTTTCCTCCTCAACTACTCCCATCTCTCAAAACCAACTCTCCCCTCATCCTCTTTCTTCCCTAGCAATAGACATTGATCGGCTCGATAATCTTTTTCGGCTCCCTCATTGCGATCTACCCCTCATAGTGACAGTTTAATCCTCTTTCCCCCCCCGCGTTCTTCCTCAGATTCCCGTTCCGAAACCGGGAGATTTTCTTCCCCTCCGCGACCTGTCCGGCGGGAAGCTCTTCTGGTTCTCCGCTAGCTTGACGTGACTCACTGCGTTTCCTCCTGGACCCATTGGTCTCGTCTCTAACTTTTAAATACCCTGGGCGCCCTTCTAGAACATCTTGAAATTTCTCTCCCTGCCCGCTCCAATCACCCCACTTCTCTCTCCCACCTCTCCCTTCACCACACCTCCCATCATGGCGGCTCCGTTTCGTCAGCCCGAGGAGGCCGTCGATGACACCGAGTTCGTCGATGACCATCATGAGCACCTTCGCGATACCGTCCACCATCGGTTGCGTGCCAATTCGTCCATTATGCACTTCCAGAAGATCCTCGTCGCCAATCGCGGTGAGATCCCCATTCGTATCTTCCGAACGGCCCACGAACTGTCTCTGCAGACCGTTGCCATTTTCTCCCATGAGGACAGACTGTCAATGCACCGCCAAAAGGCCGACGAGGCCTACATGATTGGTCACCGCGGTCAATACACTCCCGTCGGTGCGTACCTGGCGGGCGATGAGATCATCAAGATCGCCCTGGAGCACGGTGTCCAGCTGATCCACCCGGGTTACGGTTTCTTGTCGGAGAATGCCGACTTTGCCCGCAAGGTTGAGGAAGCCGGCATAGTCTTTGTGGGTCCCACCCCCGGCACTATTGACAGCTTGGGTGACAAGGTGTCCGCTCGTCGGCTTGCTATCCGCTGCGAGGTCCCCGTTGTCCCGGGTACCGAGGGCCCTGTCGAGCGCTACGAGGAGGTCAAGGACTTCACGGACACCTATGGTTTCCCAATCATCATCAAGGCCGCCTTCGGCGGCGGTGGCCGTGGTATGCGTGTTGTCCGTGACCAGGCCTCATTGCGTGACTCGTTTGAGCGTGCGACCTCGGAGGCCCGCTCCGCCTTTGGTAATGGCACTGTCTTCGTTGAGCGCTTCCTCGACAAGCCGAAGCACATCGAGGTCCAGCTCTTGGGTGACAGCCACGGCAACGTTGTCCACCTGTTTGAGCGTGACTGCTCCGTGCAGCGTCGTCACCAGAAGGTCGTTGAGGTCGCCCCGGCCAAGGACCTGCCCACAGATGTCCGTGACCGCATCCTGGCTGATGCAGTGAAGCTGGCCAAGTCTGTCAACTATCGTAACGCTGGTACGGCTGAGTTCCTGGTGGACCAGCAGAACCGTCACTACTTTATTGAGATCAACCCTCGTATCCAGGTCGAGCACACCATCACCGAAGAGATCACAGGTATCGATATTGTCGCTGCGCAGATTCAGATTGCCGCTGGTGCGACTCTGGAGCAACTGGGGCTCACCCAGGACCGCATCTCCGCTCGTGGATTCGCCATTCAGTGCCGTATTACCACGGAAGATCCCGCCAAGGGCTTCTCTCCAGATACCGGAAAGATTGAAGTCTATCGTTCCGCTGGTGGTAACGGCGTCCGTCTGGACGGCGGTAACGGCTTTGCCGGTGCCATCATTACCCCTCACTACGACTCGATGCTGGTCAAGTGTACTTGCCGTGGCTCTACCTACGAGATTGCTCGCCGTAAGGTTGTTCGTGCCCTGGTGGAGTTCCGTATCCGTGGTGTCAAGACAAACATTCCCTTCCTAACTTCGTTGCTGAGCCACCCCACTTTCGTCGATGGAAACTGCTGGACCACTTTCATCGACGACACCCCCGAGCTCTTTGCCCTGGTCGGCAGCCAGAACCGTGCCCAGAAGCTGCTCGCGTACCTGGGCGATGTGGCCGTCAACGGCAGTAGCATTAAAGGTCAAATGGGCGAACCCAAGCTCAAGGGTGATATCATCAAGCCGAAGCTGCTTGATGCCCAAGGCAAGCCTCTTGATGTTTCCGCCCCCTCTACCCAGGGTTGGAAGCAGATCCTGGACCGCGAGGGCCCAGCAGCCTGGGCCAAGGCTGTTCGTGCCAACAAGGGTTGCTTGATCATGGACACCACCTGGCGTGATGCCCATCAGTCATTGCTGGCCACCCGTGTGCGTACCATCGATCTTTTGAACATTGCCCATGAGACTAGCCATGCCTATTCCAATGCCTACAGTTTGGAATGCTGGGGTGGTGCTACCTTCGATGTTGCCATGCGTTTCCTGTATGAGGACCCCTGGGACCGCCTGCGCAAGATGCGCAAGGCTGTTCCCAACATCCCCTTCCAGATGCTACTCCGTGGTGCCAACGGTGTCGCCTACTCTTCCCTCCCGGACAACGCCATCTACCACTTCTGTAAGCAGGCGAAGAAGTGTGGTGTGGACATTTTCCGTATCTTCGACGCTCTCAACGATGTCGATCAGCTCGAGGTCGGTATCAAGGCTGTCCACGCGGCCGAAGGTGTTGTTGAGGCCACCATGTGCTACAGCGGTGACATGCTGAACCCCCACAAGAAGTACAACCTGGAGTACTACTTGGCTCTCGTGGACAAAATCGTTGCACTGAAGCCCCATGTCCTTGGTATCAAGGATATGGCCGGTGTGCTGAAGCCCCAGGCCGCTCGCTTGTTGGTCGGCTCTATCCGCGAGCGTTACCCCGATCTTCCCATCCACGTCCACACCCACGACTCCGCCGGAACCGGTGTGGCCTCCATGATCGCCTGTGCCCAGGCAGGTGCTGACGCCGTGGATGCGGCGACCGACAGCATGTCTGGTATGACCTCCCAGCCTAGCATTGGCGCTATCCTGGCCTCTCTCGAGGGCACTGAGCAGGACCCCGGTCTCAACCTGGCCCACGTTCGTGCTATCGATACCTACTGGGCGCAGCTGCGCTTGCTCTACTCACCGTTCGAGGCTGGTCTGACGGGTCCCGATCCCGAGGTCTATGAGCACGAGATCCCTGGTGGTCAACTGACCAACCTCCTTTTCCAGGCAAGCCAGCTCGGCTTGGGCCAGCAGTGGGCCGAAACCAAGAAGGCCTACGAGGCGGCCAATGATCTGCTCGGCGACATTGTCAAGGTCACTCCCACCTCCAAGGTGGTTGGTGACTTGGCTCAATTCATGGTCTCGAACAAGTTGTCTCCCCAGGACGTTGTCGACCGTGCTGCTGAACTGGACTTCCCTGGTTCCGTGCTTGAGTTCCTCGAGGGTCTCATGGGCCAGCCTTTCGGTGGATTCCCTGAACCACTTCGCTCGAATGCCCTGCGTAACCGCCGCAAGCTCGACAAGCGCCCTGGTCTCTACCTTGAGCCTCTGGATTTGGCCAAGATCAAGAGCCAGATCCGGGAGAAGTTCGGCGGCGCCACTGAATACGACGTGGCCAGCTATGCCATGTACCCCAAGGTCTTCGAGGACTACAAGAAGTTTGTCCAGAAGTATGGTGACCTGTCCGTTCTCCCCACCCGGTACTTCTTGGCCAAGCCCGAGATTGGCGAGGAGTTCCACGTTGAGCTGGAAAAGGGTAAGGTGCTTATCCTGAAGTTGTTGGCCATTGGCCCCCTCTCCGATCAGACCGGGCAGCGTGAGGTCTTCTACGAAGTCAACGGAGAGGTGCGCCAGGTTGCTGTTGATGACAACAAGGCCTCTGTGGATAACACCTCTCGCCCCAAGGCCGACGTTCTTGACAGCAGCCAGGTTGGTGCTCCCATGAGTGGTGTTGTGGTCGAGATCCGTGTCCACGATGGCTTGGAGGTCAAGAAGGGCGACCCACTTGCCGTCCTGAGCGCCATGAAGATGGTAAATTTTGCCCTGAGTACCCTATTTCTCACGTTCCATTTACAAGTGCTAACGATCTATTCAGGAAATGGTTATCTCTGCTCCTCACAGTGGAAAGGTCTCCAGCTTGCTGGTCAAGGAAGGCGATTCCGTGGACGGCCAAGATCTTATCTGCAAGATCGTCAAGGCATAAAGCAAAAAACCCAAAAAAGAAAGAAAAAAAAAGTGCTATCAAAACATGCCGATAAAGTGCATGATGAACCAAGTATCTTATGTTTGATGTTCATATTAGAGCGTGGTTTGTTATTTATCTGGGTTGGGTTTAGGTTTTTCTATGTCCAGGACCGAAAACACCAAAGGTCCTATAGCCACTATGACAACAGAATTGAGTGACTTAATGATTTTAATCAGTTTATATTCTGGTACTTCTATCCCGAATGTAGATGTGTTATGCCAAAAAAACAGAGGTAGACAACTCGGGAGAATGTTAACGATACCGGCACTTGTACATACTAAGTTCTCTCGCTAATATATCCAACAAGATAGCATCTACATTACTCAGAGTTTAGCAGCAATACCATCCTCCGACTCACCAACCGCCCTTAAAGCCTTCCACACTCGCATAGCCTCATCCCAGAACTCATCCTGGCAGATCTCCACCGAGCCATCAGGTCTCAGCTTCCTCATCTCGCGATAGCTATTAGTCCCCCACTTGATATCCGATTCACCATGAACGAACTTCATCAGTGGTTCGATCAACGCCTCCTTGATAATCGGCTTCTCACTAGCCTCAACAGCCAGACCATTACCCCAGAACCAGATATACTGATCCGTGGCATGCGTGACGCCCCATTCGGGGGGAATAGAGTCATCCGCACACTTGAGGCGGCACTCGATGCGATAGCGATAAAGCAGGTGTTCAGCACCACCCAGAACGAGTGAATGTACGAGCCCCCGCTGCATCTTATGCACCTGCATGTCAGCGTAGATTTGACCAAAAGCCTCCGAGTTCCAGTCCCGGCAGCCGGGCGGCAACTCGCCGTCTGGATAGTATAGTTTGACTAGGATATCTACCAGGGGACCCGGGTAATCGGCCAGGAGACGCTTGTGGAGGGAGGCGAGGGAGTTCTGGGGTGGGAACCAGGTTGCGTAGAGGGCGGCTTCGTCGCGGCATTCGCCGAGCATGAGGCGGATGTTGCGGGCAGCAATTTTGCGGCCTATGTTGCCGTTGTCGAGGGAAGTGAAGAGGGTAGGTTGGATGAAGGTTGCATCTGTTGTTGGTCGGAATTGGTTGATTTCGAGGCTTGTTGCTGTTTGGAGGAGCTTGGTGCTGGGGATGGAGCGGAGACGGGATAGTTTGTCGGGCCAGGGGAGGGTGAGGGGGATGTCGAGGGCGGAGAGGAGCTGGTTGAATTGGGGTTGGGATGTTGCTGGGTTCTTGGGTTGTGCTACCGGGCTGTTGGACCAGATGCAGGCTTGTTTGATGATTGATTGGTCCTCTGGGAGGTGGATGTCGTAGGCTAGCTGGTAGAAGACGGAGTATGCGCCTTTATTTTTTTTTTCAAGATTAGGGTGTGTTCTTGTGGGAAGGGAATGGAGGATGCTCACCGGCCGAGTATCCGGATATGGTGATCTGGGAGGGATTGCCTCCAAAGAGGGAGATGTTGTCTCTTGTCCATTCTAGGGCTAGACGCTGGTCCCAGAAGCCCTGGTTTCCGGCAGGCTCACCCACGGTTGCAGCATCGTGCTCAAGTTCTGAAGAGTGGAGGAAGCCAAAAACACCTACACGGTATGCGGGCATAACAATGATAGCGTTGAAGCCTGTCTCGCCCAGCAGGGCAGCAGCGGAGAAGCTGTTCGGGGTCCCAAACTGCAGGAATCCTCCATCTGTAATTTGTGATTAGCCTGTGCGATAGGACAATTTTCGGGGAGTAAGACTCACGGATGAAAACGAGTACTGGCCATCCTATACGTTGCAGCTATGATTAGCTGTGGTTTTTTCGCGTTGAAGACAGAACAGAAGAGTAAGGTCGATCAACTTACCAGCCTTGGGCGGGTCTCCAACGGGAACCCAAACATTGGATTGGAAGCAATCTTCAGTCCAGCCATCCTGAAGGGAAAGGTTCAAGAAGCTGGGTTGAGGGCAGACACCAACCTTTTCAACACATTGCCCGGGGTGGTCTTTGCTACCATAGGCATATGATGACGGGAGCCTCTGAGCTTTCCGCCAACGTTCCGACGGAGGTAAAGCGTAGCGGACGCCTCCGAAGTAGTGGCAAAGGGGGGCGCTGGTATTTTTGTCGGTGATGGTGACACCCAGTACGAAGCCCCGGTGCGCTAGCGACTTCAAGTAAGGATGTCGTAAGGTGTCCATTCTGTAGATACGTTGATCTGGAGGACTGGCTGAGCTTCGCTGAGTTGCTTGTTTGCTAGTTTCAGAGGACACGTAGACACGAAATGGCCTATAGCCTGTAAATCAAAAGGCAATTGGTGGTAAATAAACCGATTGTTTGAGTAGAAAGTCCCTGGCTAGGATCTGTCACTTTTGTTATATAGCTACCGAGGGAGTACAGCTGGGGAGGATCTCCCAGCGCAATGACCACAACCATCGTGCCGATAACAAGTCTGATAACCGAGTAGATTAGGACTGGTGGGGCTTTTGGGCGTTTGGAGAAGGGACCAACGCAGTTCATAGCTGAGAGAACCGACCCGTCGGCAAAAGCACCCTGTGGAGGAAGAGATATGATAGATGAGGAGAAAGAAAGGGTGAGAAAGATTGGATGTCGCATCTGGAGGAATACTCGTTCCGCTTCGGCACTACATCTGGACGCCGGTGGAATGCCCGAGGCAGCTATAGTATGTTCTCATGGAAGGAGTCGACCAATTGACATCGCTTGAGTCTCGGTGGATCGTCTTGTAATTCCGAGATGATAATATGACCCATTCCGCATAAGCAGCTTATTAAAGTCAATGTGCCAACCTGTCCGCTAGGAAGAGCGGAATTGGAGTTGCATACCTCCGTACTCCGTACATCCTCTTATTAGGTACAACATATGTTGACCGCAAGCCCTAATCTTATAGTAGGTTTACTTACCTAGCCCTGATACTGCTGAAGGGCTCTCACCACAAGGAGTATTGCCGCATATCTCGATTCATCCGTGGCTCCCCATGGCAAGGTTCGGTACAAATAGGATAAATCCACGAATTAAAGCCACTAATCATTGGCTCTCCGGTGGCACAATCCCTCATTGATCCCTGGGATTTGGAAAGTTTCATCCCCCGCATTTGGCAACTCACCTGACGTCAATGATCCCAGTCCAACGATTCTATTGAATTATACATCAGCTCACCTGATTGATCCACAGCAAGCTTGTCTGTATTAGTTGACTGTTTCTGCGGATCTGGACTCCTCTTTCCCCGGCTAACAATGATGAATCATCATCCTCTCGGGGCTCAACGCAGAGCTCCCCCAAAAGGGCCCCCCCGACAGTTACGAAGCACTTATGAGCCATGATTGGATCACTGGGTATTTGCCCCCTGCCGGCTCTATAGGGAACACAGCTGGGATGATACATCATTCATCCAGGCTTTGTTTCATTGTTTGAGTGGCTTTCTCTTACCCCTCTCTCTGGTTCCCGAACACTCGAGCCATATATTACACTCGTGTGCCCTGTGGCGGATCGTAACCTGTGAATCACATCGAATTTGACGTCTTCCATCCACTTATCGATCAATTTTAATCTAACAGGTATGTTTATTGGCTTCATATTATTTCTCTTCGTGCTTTTGATGCCCGCTGCCGGCACATTATGACTTTCCCTTTTCGGCATCGGTTTAGACGGATGACGCCTGGACTTTTGGACGGGCATGTATCGCAGCAGCATTGTTGACCTTTTGTTTCCCTGTCTAAAGCAGTCGATTCTATTGACTCAGGGCAACATCAGCAGTCGTTAATACTTATATAGTTAACACAAAGAGATCGCTTAAGTCCTCTCAGAGCAAACCAAAACATGAGCAACCAGCAGAACAACCCTCAATCTCCTCGTCACTGGCACGGTAGCATCGGTGATCGCTACGAGCATCACAATGTCTGGGTGACAGGCGGCCCTCCCCAGCCATACGTCGCTCACCGGCCATCTGTGACCGAAGCAGCAGCAGCAGCAGCAAGTGGCGCGAACGACAGACGTGTATGTCTTTTGAATTTAATTTCAATGAACTTCCTGTGCAATACTCACGTCTACTCTGAACACTCACGCTAACTGCTCTGAAACCACTTTAGGAATCAGCTTCATCTAACATGTCTTCCGGCTCTAGCAGTCCCCCTATTGCTCCAAACAGGAGACGGTCTAGTCAAGGCACGTCTCTTTTCGAGGGACTAACGAACCAGAAGCGGGATTCTTCGGATCCTGCCTCGGCTGCACGCCGGGCGAGTTACAATGAGCAAGCGCAGCAGGGTGGTTTCTTCTCGAAGTGGTGGGATGGATATACTCGTGGTTCTAAATAAGCCATAGTTTAAGTCAAGTTGGTTCCTCCTGAAGAAAGGAAGAATGGTTTTCTCTGATTGATTAGTTGTTTGATCTTTATTGTTTGTTCGTGCGCAGCATATCGTATTGCGTGAAGTGTGTAATTATAGGGAGGTGTGGTCTGGGATAAGTAGCCTCATGATGGTAGTACTTATTGGATTAATCTTGATCTTTATCTTATCGCAACTTTTGCCTGCAAGAATGAAGTGGTTGAGTATCACAGTAAACATGTCCTAAATCCAGCAACTAGTGTGCATGCAAAAGTAGCTCCAGAACGTTGTAGTTAAGAACGTTGTAGTTAAGAACGTTGTAGTTATAGCCTTCGGGAGTGGTGCTATACCGGTTGCGTTGGACACCTGAGCAGGCGTATTTAAGAGAATGCCTCGTACTGTACCAATTTGTGTACTTGTAACTTCCATCGATGCATGGAGCGGACACGATCTTGTCTTGGAGTAGGCCCTCACTTGAAACATGAGAATACCATAGAGAACGACCCCAACATGAACATTGGCAGTTCACTTATGCTTAACGGCGTTTCAATGCGGATCCACAATCTACGATATGCTCTTGATGATGACCCACATAGTCATACATACTGGCTTCCTTTTTCTTGACTACAAATTTACAGATACACACGTCTACGACAATACTCCAGATCAGCATGAAGCCGGGTTGATGTCCGTACCGTCCTGTTGAACGAGAGCAAGGCAGCATGCAAGCACACTGCTAGAGGCAAAGCAAAGAGGAATAGGCCATCTCTCTAGACGTGGAAACGAGCCCAACATCCAGAGAGCCACAATCACCACACAGTGGCGAGCATCGTGTAGTTCTTTTCATCAATGGTTATGCGGATACATCACCCTTAGTGAAGCCTTCATTGTGAAAAGTGGATGCATTTTTGAACTTGAGAATTTGAATTCCTCTAACACGCCTAACCTCATGCCGTGGTAGAAAAGAAGCATTTCAAAGCAGAATGGCAATTTTTTCTGCCCTTTTTATTGATTCATCATAAACGCAACCCCATGGCTTCCCCCAAGACCAAGAGACGGACCATTTACCGGACAATGCCGTCGAAGCGGTTCTTGAACCACTTGACAGTCTCGTCACGGTTAATGCGGTGAGGAGTACCGATACGGGCCTTGCAGCGGCGACGCTTGGCGACACGCTCACCAGGGCGGGTCCTGATATATGCGTCAGTTTTGACGTTTCCCACTATAGTTCCCAATATATCCAGGGTATACTCACATGCAGCAGTAGAAGTCCATGCCGTAGATACCAATGCCGGGGTCGTACTTGATACCAAGATCGATGTGCTCGCTGATACCAAAACCGAAGTTACCGGTCTCGGAGAAGTTGCGCTTGCGCAGCTCGTATTCCTTGACCTTAAGGCCACGCTCGAGGATCTCCTCAGCCTTGGGTCCACGGACGGTGACGTGGACGGCGATTTTTTCGTTACGACGGATACCGAAGGTACGGACAGTGTAGCGGGCCTTGCCTATTGATCACAAAGAAAAATCCCATCAGTCACTTCATTTCGAAATATACCGTAGCACTTCCAAATTTCCACGGCGAAACAAAAAATTCAGATCGAGGCGTTCTTACTGTAGACAGGAGTCTGACCGCTCAGCTGCTCGAGCACCTTAGCAGCACGGGTCAGTCTGTCACCAGACTCTCCGACACTGATGTTGAGCACGAGCTTCTGGATGCGCAGCTCGCGCATGGGGTTTGCGCTCTTGTCCTTTCCGTCCGACTGCATGGCGAAGAAAATATTAGAAAATTGTGATCTTTTTTTTTCTCAGGCGTTTAAAGTGGTTGGGTTGGTGAGATAGAACATACCATGGCGACTACTTTGGCGATAATGGTCGACTCGTGTGGTTAGAAGATTCGAAGGAGGATCGAAAAGTGAGTAAAAGGGAAATGTGCGGGTGGGAGTGGAAGCGAGAAGCCCTTAGCGTCTTGGCGCCGTCTGGCGCTAAACCGCAGAGCCGCGTCTAAGTCACGACACCCGCAGAGCTTGGAAGTTTGAGAGGTGAAGCTCGTGCCAGCAAGTCCTCCAATCTTCTTACGGGCGCGCAAGCTCAAAGTGAAAAATAAAGTAGGGGTTTTACTTCTACCATTTCACTCATATTCTTTGGTTTCTATCAAGCCGCATTCGTGCGCACTTAGGGCCAGCCATGGCAGCCAACAAGCAAGGAAAGATGGTAAGTCAAAACGACATTCGTTGCGGTCCAGACCTTTTCCTGAATTATTTCAATAGCATTGACTAACCTTCCTCTCATCTATTAGCAAAATCTAGTAAGTGATTATGCACTTGTTCCGCCAATCCAACCCGCTGGAGTCTAACATCCCGCAGATCAACTATCGGATGAGAGTTACTTTGAACGATGGCCGACAGATGACTGGACAGATGCTCGCATTTGATAAGGTATATTAGCTTGGTGACATCACTTGCTCTTATTGAGAGCCCTTCTGACAGTGGACTTTTAGCACATGAACCTTGTCCTCGCCGATACAGAAGAATTCCGCCGCGTCAAGCGGAAGTCCAAGCCCGCTGCTGGTCCGGCTAACGCCCCCCTCGTGGAATCAGAAGAGAAGCGAACCCTCGGTCTTACGATTGTGCGCGGTACCCATGTCGTCTCCTGCTCCGTTGACGGACCTCCTCCTGCAGACCCTTCTGCACGACTTGGAGGAGGCGTTCCAAGCGCTGCAGCCGCCGCAGCCACTCTCGCCGCCGGTCCTGGAATTAGCAAACCCGCTGGACGTGGTCTACCCGTCGGACTTGGAGGCCCTGCTGCTGGTGTTGGAGGACCCCCACCCCCTCCTGGTGGCTTCCCTGGATTCCCCCCAGGTGGTTTCCCAGGAGCGCCGCCACCGGGATTCGCTGGCCGTGGAGCACCCCCGGGAGGACCTCGTAAGTTACCCTGGCGCTAATATGCTTGGAAGTATGCAGATTATTGACTTTTACATAGCTGGCTTCGCCCCTCCCCCAGGATTTGCACCACAGGGCGGACCTCGTAAGTAACTGACCTTTCATCATACGTCACACATCTTAGACTAACATGTCTCGTGCAGCGGCCGGTTTCCAGCCCCCTCCAGGATTCCAGCCTCCGGGCCAGGGACGTGGATTCCCACCACCGGGATTCGGTGGACGTTGAAGTTCTTATCCAGAGCGGCGCAATCGCTTACAATATTCCGACCCCGAGTGAAGTATGGCGGCCTACTAGAGTTGGGATAAGATTTACGCATCCTATTCATATACCTGTCCGATGATTAGGTGCAGCACACCGAGTTTTACCAGGCAAAGGCGTTGCGGCGTGTGCGGATGCAGGGAATGCCCGAGTAAAAGAAAAGGTCGATCCAAAAAAGATGTCGAGGGCTAGCCGAAGTAATGCTAAATAGGTTTTAAAGCTTAGTACTTATTCCCCTTTGTGAATTATACTCCTTGTCATTTCCGGGATTCTTTTGTTGGTCCAATCGTAGGCCTGTGCTCCGTAATATCATCAATATCAAAAGACCGGGCCTCACGTGACGTACTCCGGGTAACTCCGCCCGGCAATGATTCCGCAGTCGGTCACGGCGAGCAACTCCAGTAACTGCCTTTCAGTTCCTGATCCCTCTCCACTCTCTTCACAGCCCAATCTCCAGTCAAGATGGCCGCTGTGATCAAGGCGCTGAACGCGAAGATTCGCTCCAACAAGGTTGCGGATTATGTCTGTTCTACACGTAAGTGCAACCCCAAACATTTCCTTGCTTACCTTCTCGACCGAGATCGGCCTGTATAAGGACTTGCAACCGTCAACACGCAGGGATATCACAATCCATGCTCTCTTGCTACCACTTATTTTCCATCCCTTCTACCGCTTCATTGCAATAGTTCCCGATTGAATGGCAATGGCAATGGCTGACGTATCCCATCTGCTCCAGATTTCTGGGGACCCGTCTCCAACTTCGGTATCCCCATAGCCGCTGTAATGGACACCCAGAAGGATCCTGAAATGTACGCGCGAACATTCCTCTTATTCCTCCCGGCGTTGCATACACAATGCCTCGCAGATCAAAATACACCAAGAATAGACAACTAACGCACCAAACAGCATCTCCGGCCAGATGACCGGTGCCCTGGTCATCTACTCGGCAACCTTCATGCGCTATGCCCTTGCCGTCTCTCCCAAGAACTACCTCCTCTTCGCCTGCCACGCCATCAACTTCTCCGCCCAATGTACTCAAGGATACCGCTACCTTAACTACTGGAAGTATGTTCATCCATGATACTCCATCCCTCTGCCGAAGGATGGAATAGAATAATAGAATGCTAACCTCGTAATAGCTGGGGAGGGCGTGAGGCTCAGCTCGCTGCTGTCGCCGCTCAGCAGGGCAAGGAGGCTACCGAGGCTGGCGCATAAGCGATTCGACACTCCCTCTGTCTTGCCGAGTGGTTGATGCCGTTTTTCTATTCTATCAGTAGTAGAATTTTAGATATTACGAGACACAAGTTTGTCTGTGGAAGGCGACTTGTGAAATTACAGATCGATCAGATGCAAGGGACTTCCCGTTCTAAGAGAACTGGTTATGTAGCTTGGTCGGCCCTCGTCTGGTTTGACTGGCCTTGTGCGAAGCGCCTTTGGAGGATTGCTTCTGGTCTTGTTTTTCGTGGTATTGGGCTGTGATTTTAGTGTAGCTTGCATGACGAGGGTTCAGAGTGTCATTTTGGCCTCTGCTTTCTTTACTGCTTTGTATATAACTACCTCGGTTGAGAATCTAAATGGATGGAAAATATTTGTTTCTTTCGTATCATCTTGTTTGTGTAGTATATTTGCACACAATGTTACATAGCAGGATGGTTATTCACAGTGCACGCCAATCTGATCACGAGAATTCCATCTAGGGACAGACATAAGACAAAAAGAAAGAAAAGCTAAGCAAAGCAAAGTGATCTTAGTGTCCCGAAAAAGTCATGGTAGTGCTATTCAGACAAGATGCACGCCTTACAGTATAGTGTCAGTCATTCACATTCAAAGGTACGCCTACTCCGAGATGACCGGCGTTAATAGATGTTTCAAAGCTATATGGGAAGATTGTTATCCAGACTTTGAGTCGCAGTATCCGGGAGGCTTTGGGGCTCCCCCTCCGACCCAATTTGCTAGTGTTAGTGACGTTGTATAGAGGCAACTAATTATACCGAAGATGGTAAGGGCAATGTCGGCTATCTGCTGCTTTCTTGATTGTGCGCAAGCTTTCAGATGCAACAGAGGCTATGATAAATTAAGTCAGCGATATCTAGTATCATGCAGGGAGATGGAGTCGGGGAGTTAATACCGGATAAACGTAGATCAGAGGAACGCAGGCGAAGCTGCCGACAAGTGAGACGAATTTGTCAAGATCGTCTGCTCCACCCCACGCAACAAACGCGCAAATCATGACAAGAAAGAAGCGGAAACCATTCTTCTGCCACTTGATTCTGGGGTTATACTTGCCGCTGCGTGCGAAGAGTTCGTTCTCTAGAATTCGAATAGCAGGGAAGAGCTGCAAGGGCGTGCTCAGGAGAATTGCCAGCGAGTAAAGAAATTGGACGGCATTCACAAACTTGTCATCCTGAGGAAGGTTGAGAAGAATTACGGTCTTTGTTGCGGATCCGTACGCAGCATAGCTGAGAGCACCGGCGGAGAGAAAGACAATTGTGATAATAACCATGACACCGGCAAGCACGCCGGGGAACTGCTGGGGTCGCTTCATTGACTCTTGGATTGGGATAATGAGACCAATGCCCTCGTAGGTGAAGATAGCCGTTCCAATGAAGAGGGTCCATGTAGACGGATTAAAGGCTTTGATATCCGAGATGCCACCTTGAATAGAAATAGTAAGGATGTCGTAGTAATACAAATATATCAAACCCAGCATGATGAAAACGTCTGCGATTAGGGCCGTGAATCCAAGCTTGCTAATATCACGGATCAGCGAAAGAGGTAGGAAGATGACCAGCTGCAGCAGCACCATGAACTTGATGTCAATGAAGGATTTGCATTTGCTGACGGCCAGGACGAATGCCTGCAAATTTTCAGCCGTGAATACAATATATGCAGACACAAACCCCAGTTGACTCAAGACTATAGATCCAAGAATAATGCGTCGCATGTGCTTTCCATAAAGTGCACCACCAATGTCACCAAATGAGCCATCGATCTTCAGTCGAGTGTTTACAAGAAGTATAAAGGCGTAGTAGCTGAGAATAGACACACCAAGCAATACAAGGCTGCTGAAAAGCATGCCGCCGTTCAGGAAGGCTCTTGGTAAAAATAGAACCCCTGTTCCGACGAAAGACTTGAGCAGAAGTAAAGCAGCTCCCGTCCTGGTGTTGGTTCCAGTGCCTCCACGCGGCTTCCGCTTTCTCCTTCCGGGGGTCTCAGGGCGAAGGAGGGCCGATCTTTCTCCCGGCTCTCTGCCATCTTCCCAGGCATCTGAGAAGTACTCATCGGGTCCCAATACTTCGTCGTCCTCTTCTAGCTCTTCACCCGCAAAGTGACCGTAAAGTGTCAGAAACTCCAAAAAGCTAGTAGTTGGCAGCTGGTGTTGAGGCTGTGGAGATTGCGGTCCTGGACCATCAGAGCTTCCAGGAACGGCTACTGCCCTTCGGATATAGTCTCTGCGAAATCCTCCCGGTATGCGAATGCTGTTGATGTTCATCGTTTCATCTTGTGGCATGGGTCGATTTATGCTGAAACTCTTACTCCGATTGAATCTCGAGGGGCTTCCTGACTCTGCACCTTCCGCCCACCTGTAAACCTGTCTGGTAATGTCACCCCCTTGAAGCTGCAAACTAGAGAATTCCTCGTCATTTGCAGCATCCCCCGAAGAGGGCACATCCCGAGGCTCAACTGCATTAGGCGGCAGCACTAGGTGTCTTTTAACGACTTCTGGGTCCTCATACGGCCCTGCTGAATATTCCGAGCCTTCCCATTCGGGCTTGTTGTCAAATGAACCATAATTGGATCTGATTGGCTGAGTCTGCTGCGTCGTAGGGGAAGCAGTGCGTCTTGGCGGGGTCCCAAGTCTCGGAGGTGAGCGACCGAGGTGTTCCTGAAGAGCAGAAGCAATCATGGATTGTCCGGGACCCGGTAGAGATGATAGATTGTCCACTTTCCGGATATCCTCATCTGTACCCGTCGCTGGTTGTATCGGCACTGGCACTTGCCTGGATGAATGAGGATATGAACTAGCCGGAGAAGGTACTGGAGATGCTAGCCGTGCGATCGAGGCATGTCTTGTTGAAGGGTCTGCCGAGGGAGAGCCGGAACGCAACGCGCTCGTTGATATCGGAGTTGCCCGACGAGGCTGGGACGAAGAACCCTCCCCGTTGTCTGGATTTGTGCTGGGCGAGGTCATATTGAACGTGAACTATGAAGCAACACAGTAGATCTTAAGCTTCCTTATTTGAAAATAATGCCTTGAATTGGTATGAAGCCCTCCTCCTAGTGTTGCTAGGCGCGAAGACGGGAACCAGTCAGTTATAACGAGCAGTATAGTTCTTGCTGGTAATCAATTGAGATGAGATGATTACAAGAGAACGGGATAGAGTCAAAGAAGTCAGCCCATATGTTTTGGTTATGTTGTGCTCTCCTTTCAAGCAAAAAAAGAAAAAAGGAATTCAGTATTTCCCCAGCCACACCAATTAACACAAACAATCTAGACTAAGAGAGAAGAGCTTCTGCTTTAGAGTCGATGACAGAGTCGGAGTCACTGGACTGGCGGTGGAGTTTGCACTGTTTGTCTTGTACGGGCAAATGAGATCATCGCCAGCCGTTCGACCCATGCTTGAATTCGAATTTACTCCATACAACAACTAGTAAGTACGGACTATAAGAGAGGATCATTGTTTGCATGTTTCCTTCTTGGAACATATTTGCATACGGTGGATTTCTTGTAATTCCTTACGCAGTTACCTCGAATGGATACACATGCCTCACACAATCCTTGTCCAGCATCTTAATGTTTACTAGATCGACAACCCCTGTCCCCGCTTGCTTTGTCGTATAAAGGGACCAAGAATCCTCTTACAGCAAGGGAGTTGGACGTATCCGATGACGAACGGTCGAGACGAGTGTGCCTCGGACTCGATGTCTCGGAGGAGGCCCAACTTCTCTACAAGAACTGCTCAAGAAGATGTCTCTAGATTGGCTCCAAGCGAGTCACTGGGTGCGTCGCCCGAGGAAAATAGCAGATTTCCTAGTTGGAGAAATGCACTTTCACTTCGCCCGTATGAGCCATTGAACTCGTCCTCTCGGACACCTGAGCGTCAACGTCACTCGTTGCCTTCGAATTTCTTTGGTAATATATCCCGTTGGTGGGATAAACCTGACAATGATGGAACGCACGGTACTTCAAGTGAAGGAGCACACCTACCCGTTCATCTCCCTGCAGGCCCGCTCCGAGACTCTAGCTTGGACCAGAAGGAATGTGATGGTCAGAAAACCCGCGCTTCTGACGGTGCCGGAAAGCTTGAAACTTTCTCGGGAGTCTTTGTGCCGACCACCCTAAATGTCCTGAGCATTCTGATGTTCCTTCGCTTTGGATTTATTCTTGGGCAAGCTGGCTTGCTAGGAATGTTAGGTAAATTGACACCCCCTTTATGTAGTCGAATTAGTCGCTAAAATTAAGGTGCAGGCTTGCTCCTCGTTTCATATACAATCAACCTGGTGACTACTATGTCTCTTTCTGCTATTGCGACGAATGGGACTGTCAAAGGAGGAGGCGCTTATTACTTGATCTCCCGATCGTTGGGTCCGGAGTTCGGAGGCTCCATTGGTATCGTGTTCTACCTGGGTTATGTATTGAATACCGGTATGAACGCAGTTGGTCTTGTGGACTGTTTCACTCAAAACTTCGGGACGAAGTCTGGCACTTTGTTCAATTTTCTCGAAGAAGGTTTTTGGTGGCAGTATCTCTGGGGTACTATTATTCTGTTAATCTGCACTGGAATTTGCCTGGCTGGGAGTGCCATATTTTCCAGAGCAAGCAACGGCCTGCTTGTCATCCTACTAGTGGCTACTTTCAGTATACCGGTATCTGCGATCTTTATGGAACCGTTCAGCATACCCAAGCTGCACGTTACCTTCACGGGTGTGCGCCTTCAGACACTGCTGGAGAATCTCAAGCCTCGGCTCACCAAGGGCGCTGCTGGAAGCCAGGTCCACGGGAAAGAAAACTTCCAGGACCTCTTTGGAATTCTATTCCCTGCTACTGGTGGTATATTTGCGTAAGTCCATCCCTAGTGCATTACGGATAAAGGCTTATGGAGTGATAGTGGTGCTAGCATGTCTGGCGATTTGAAAAACCCTAGCAAATCAATCCCTAAGGGCACACTTTCTGGGCTAGCTCTGACATTCGTCACCTATACCTTGGTAATAGTTGCAATGGCTGCCACGATTACCAGAGAATCGCTTTACAACAATGCCGACATCATTCAAGTTGTAAGTATGCAAGAAGAGAATGTAATTGATTGTGGATAGTTAACGTAAACATTCAGACCAATGCATCGGGAGTTGTAATCCTCCTGGGAGAATTCGCAACAACGTTCTTCTCTGCCTTGATGGGAGTAATTGGTTCCGCGAAGCTTCTACAGGCGATTGCAAGAGACAATTTAGTCCCCGGTCTGAGCCTTTTCAGCAAGGGAACCAAGAAAAATGATGAACCAGTCTACGCGATTTTTGTGACTTTCGTTGTTGCTCAACTGACAATGCTTTTCGACATCAACCGCATTGCATCCTTCGTTACCATGACATACCTCATGACATTTTTGGTGATGAATCTCGCATGCTTTCTTCTAAAGATAGGATCTGCCCCTAATTTTCGACCGTCCTTTCATTACTTTAATTGGAAAACAGCTGCAGCAGGAACGTTGGTCTGTGGAGCTAGCATGTTCTTTGTGGACGGTGTTTATGCTACAGGTTGTGTTGCCATTCTGATCCTGCTATTCCTGCTGATCCACTATACTTCCCCTCCGAAGCCGTGGGGTGATGTTAGCCAGAGTCTTATATACCACCAAGTGCGCAAGTATCTACTTCGTCTTCGGCAAGAGCATGTTAAATTTTGGAGGCCCCAGATCCTGCTGTTTGTGACCAATCTCGACGAGCAATTCAAAATGGTCTCATTCTGCAACTCATTGAAGAAGGGTGCTTTGTTCGTGCTGGGACACGTTATTGTGACAGATGATTTCTCATCCGCGGTGCCGGAAGCTCGTCGTCAGCAAACTACATGGACAAAATTTGTTGAAAACTCGAGAGTGAAAGCCTTTGTCAATATCGCAGTTTCCCCTTCCGCGGAATGGGGTATCCGCAACATCGTTTTGAATTCTGGCCTGGGAGGGATGCGGCCAAATATAGTTGTTATCGATCAATTCCGCAGTGACCAGTCATTGGTCGAGACATTAAAACCTAGAAAAGACTCAAACGACAGACACACCTCTCATGATTTGGACCATGAGTTAGCAGCAGATGATATATCGACACCACAGATGAGTTGCACAAGTTACGTGACAATACTGGAAGATCTTCTCTTCAAACTGCGCATCAATGTTGCTGTCGCTAAAGGGTTTGAAGACCTCGAGCTTCCCACATTTGGACAGCACAAAAAGAGTTATATTGATCTCTGGCCTATTCAAATGTCTGCAGAGCTTGGAGCAGACAGCGAAAGCAAGAAGAATGTTCTTACCACCAACTTTGATACCTACACACTGATTCTTCAGCTCGGCTGCATCCTCAACACGGTTCCTTCGTGGAAGAAGGTGTATAAATTACGAGTAGCCGTGTTTGTTGAATACGAGACGGACGTTGATGATGAACGAGGAAGAGTTCAAACGCTTCTTGAGAAATTGAGAATCGAGGCTGAGGTTCTGGTTTTCTGGCTCGCATGTGGTGATGTCCAGACGTATCGCGTCATTGTAAATGGTGATAGATCGCCGGAGACCAGAGATGTGCAGGAAAAGGTGCACACTGCTTTGAAGGACGAAGTCTGGTGGCAGGAAATCGACAGGCTACGCAGGAAGTCGCACAATCAACCCAAGCCGGACAATATGGGAGCTGCGTTGGAAAGGATTTCCAGCTGGCATGCTGGTTCTAGCCACGATAATGTACAAAAGCCTCCGGGCCGATTGGCTGGTGGTCTAAAGAGATTCATGGAATCATCTAGGCGCCGACGCTCGATCTCCAGTTACAAAGGATTCGGTGGTGTAAGCCTGGGCATGCAAACCCATCGGTTACTCGATAGTTTCGTTGATTATGACTCGAGTGACCCCACTTCAAGCGACAGCAGCAGCGACAGCGAATTTGAGCCCTATGTCAGTGATGGCGAGGATAATGCTAATAGCAACGACCTGATATCCCCAGCAAACACCGCCAAACAGGATATTCCGTCTATAATTGCCCCTGATGCCGATGCCTCGCCCAAAAGCCGAGCAAGTGCCGGCCGTCCACCCATTAGCCGTTCGCCGTCCAGCAATCGGTTCAGTTCGTCGCCAATACCTGAAGCTAAAGTTAACACAGATGAAGGCGCGGGACCGTCGATTATGTTCGCGCAAAGCTCGTCACCTACGCGGGCTTCCAACAGAATCGACTCTATTTATACGCGTCGATCGTCTTCAGGAGCGTCTGGGGCTTCCGGATACCCCCAGCAGGCGTCTATTCCTTTGTCTTTCAACGACCTTCCTAGTCGAGCACAACACCTGATCTTGAATGAATTGATGGCAGGGCATAGCCGTGAAACTGCCGTCATTTTCACAACGTTGCCATCGCCAACGGAAGGCACCGCACAGAGCGAGGCGACCAGTGAATCCTATCTGAGTGACCTAGAAGTTTTATGGCAGGGATTGCCGCCATGTTTACTGGTACATAGTAACAGTATGACGGTGACGATGAACCTATAATGATGCTATGGCTGCAATAGATAGCCGTGCTTTGAACTTGCCTTCATGTACAGAGATACCATGCACGAGCATATACCTAGAAGCATGAGTTTTGTATTGCTATAGCGTATACATTGAACCTGACACAACTAAGCGAAGACAATAACCGTCTGTGCTATACTATCTAGATTCTGAGTTTAAAAAGCAATTTTGACCTGGCAACTGCGTACGAAAGCATTTTATATATTCTTGAGAGAAAAGCTAACATAGAGCCTTTTCATAGATACAATAAGCTAGCAGTTTGGAGCCGAAAAACTGGCTCCAACGCTTTCTTTTTCAGTGTCTAAGGCCCGAGAGACACTAGCAAGTGAGCTTCAAACGTTCCTCTCCACAAACGACTGGATGATGCCCTCGTTACTCTCTTCATTTACTCTCAGCTCCACCTCACCCTTCTCTTTCAAAAACGTATTTGGCTGCGACACCACCACCTGCCTCTAGGCTTCATACTCGCCATCCACAGCACTGAGCGGCTCGTATGACTCCCTGCAGGCCTTGACGTCGGCGATGCACTGCCACACAGGTATGCGATATAGCATCCGGCTGAGCGAACGCTTCGCATGAGAAGTGATATTAGAGCGGTCAACGCGGATATGAATAGTATTGGCGAGCGTATTGTGCTCAACTTGCATGACGCCGATGACGCCGTCACCTTCTAATAACAGATGTTTCAGAATGGCGAAGCTTGCCTGGTTCTAGAGTTAGTCGGTTGTTCACAATTTTCTCGTTGCGAGCTCACTCTGGCGTGCGGTTGGCCTCATGCTTGGTCTTGTGCGTTGAATGTTTGGAGGGCTAGAATGCCTTCCACTCCGATATGAAGATAGACGTAATATATCACTGTTGTATATGAGTCAGGATGGGGGAGATTAGTATAGGGATACTGACGACCATCCGCCGAAATTATGCTCGTGTCATCGTAGCCAAAAATAGATAGCACCTCCCTATCATCTGCAAGATAATACGAGATTAGCATGGCCCTATACCCTTCCACTGATGTTGCCAGTTTCTCGAACACACTGGTCCAAGTTTGGCCTGGTTTATACCAAGCCTTAATGGCTTGGCCTGTGAGAGGGTTGATTGGGAGATTGACTCTATCGAAGTTAAATGTGCCAGAGGAAGTTTCAGTCAGCAAATTACCGGTACCATGTCCAAGGAGCTCATGGATTGCTGTTACAATGAAGCGAATAATATGATTGCAGGATCTGAGCCCTTTGACCTCTGAAGGATGGACATAATGGCACGGGTGGCTGGGATTATTATTAGCATTCATGCAGTTTGCAAAAATGATGTTATTGGAGCTGCAGGTCTCTCGAATGTCGCTATACTGCTAGAGCATTTGTCTCCGACCCACACCCTTGGATTTGGATGATTCAACTTACATTAGGCAAAAATTAACTGCTTCCCAGACATAATTTGTACAAAAGGCGAGCGCTAAGTTTGTTAGAACAGCTCTCCCAAACCGCTTCGGATATCACCTACAGTGGACAGCTGTGAAGTCAGGGGCCTGAAAAAGGCTTGACTTAAATGGGCCTTTGCCGTCGTTCTCGCCAGGTACTGTCTATGGAAGCATGCGGATGTACCTCGTGGAGCCTTCAACAAGCGCTTTCACTTTTACTGTCTCGTCTGGGACAGAAATACAGACAGTAGCCTCAAATTCAGCCCGCACACCATAAGGGTCTCTGTAAGGCTCCACAAAGCCTAGAATATGCTCTGCCCTAGGCAATATATCTTTCACCCATTTCTGTTGTGATTTGCGGTAGGCCTTCAAGCTTCCAGTACGAAAGCTCTCAATATAGGCAGATATAATAGCTGCTTGATTGTCGTTGCTTACATACTTGGAGGCTTCCGTTAAGGCTGAACAAATTTCGGACATCTCTTCGGCATGATCTCCACACTCAACACGGATTGTTGCTTCGAATCCATTCCCATCCAACTGGGTGGTGGTTGTCGTTGGTTGTGCTGAAGCTTGCAGAATCACGAATGTAGATCTCGTTCCGTCCATGGATTTGTAAACACGAGTGTTCTCAGGCTCCATTGAGTGTCTCCCCATCACTCTGGCAATTGTACTAATATCGCCCTTGGTAATTTGTTCTTCTCCAAGGTAGTAATTCGATCGGTTGTTCCTGCCGGGGAATCCGAGGCTGAATGGAGGAACTGATAGTAACAGGTCGATCCTTTTCTCCAAAGCAGTCGCTGCCTCTGGCGAAACACTTGCCATCTTTTGCAGAGCAACGGCAGAAACTTCCGGCACAACTTTCCGGTCTCCCTTCCCCCTATATCAGGCCAGTAAGGTGATGGGGTAATAGGGGAGGTTACTTGGTAAATAGTTCCCTATGTTCGACAGGAGCAATCCTGAGGAACTCCAGGAAGGGGTCGAGTTCATAATAGATGACTCTATCTTGTTCACATCCTTTATGCAGCTCTAGGATGAAATCAAAAATTCCTGTTGCCTCGAGCGATGTTTGGCGCAGGGTGATCCTGCTTCCATGCCAGGCAGCCCATGACAGATAGTGAGCATAGAGCTTCTCATGCTGTGTGAGGCTGACGAAAAGCTCCTTGACGGCAAGCTGGTGTGTAGCTGCGCCTTGGATAGACGGGGGTCATGGGGCACCATGGTAATAGGGATTCTCATGTGGTTTGGAAAGTGATGAAAGTAGAGGAATAGTAAATTTAGCTAGGGGGAGAGAGATACTTAATTTGGGTAACATCATAGCCACGAATTGCTCATATCCTTCTACGTAGAAGAGATTAACCATTAGCTTTCTTGTGCTACAGTCATTAGTCTGACTTCGGGCTACACCAGATTTCCGATTTCAAAAGTATGCCTGCCTCAGTGTATTGAAAATACAGATGTAGCCATTATATGTCCTCGAAGGCACACCCCAAGTTGATCAAAAACTACCAGATACTAGAACGCGATCCATGGAGGTATCTCTAGATTACCGTAATATGTTTAGCGCCATCATATTGAGATCATTCACTGCTCAACGAAGGCGATGATGATTTTCTGAATTAACGCTGACCATTTTCCACCGGAGGATAAAAGCTTCTTAGAATCATCCGCTTTTACGTTCATTCTCCCGCAAATTTTCACTTGTACCTCGCTACCATATCACACCTTACTTTTGCTTGGATTACTACTCCTCTCGCCCCTTGTTTACTTTAGTCTACTAGCTCCAGGCAGCCCATAATGGAACCTGCTGAAGACCTACTTTCGAGGGCAGTCCCCCAGCTTTATTTTGCCGGTGGAACACATGAGCTGTCTGTGTCCGACGAGCGTCTATGTGCTTCATATATGCACATTTGGCCGAATTTTACCGATGAAATCCTCAGATCTTTCCACCAGCTTGACCTGAGTGGTCTGGTGAACTTCACAGACTCACGGGAAGGAGAGAAGTTCTTAGTAGGCAGTGAGTTAGGACTCACTGGCCGGTTCACTCAAAACATCTGAGAGGCGGTAACGAAGGCATTGTCCGTAACGGCATTCGAGAGGTTACGATTCGGTGATGTTCAGGCCGTGAAACTTGGAAGCTATGTTATCCCCGATGTTGTGCTTGCTGTGTTACCGCAGGGGGCTCCGGATCAGGACGAAAAGCACCTTGTGGCGGTGGGCGAGTTGAAGACTTGGTGGATGGTCTTCCTAGAGCACTACTATGTTACTTCGCCAATGGAGCAACATCGTATGCTAGAAAACCATGTTGGTAAGTCTCCAAAGACTGCGTGGGATTCAATATTCATGGCTTACACCCTCCACAGGACAATTAGTCTCATCCATGCGAAAACACAGTTTGAAACACGGGTTCTTATCGACATACAAGTCGACTGTCTTTGTGAGAAGGGCAGCCGACTACCGCTTTAAACTATCGTTACCGATAAATGAGAATGCACAAAACCCTACCCTCAGGCAATGCTTTGCCGCGTTCTCAGCGATTGCTGCGAGGGACGCTCAGTATGTGGAAGACGAGGGAATACAAGTCGCACTTGTAAGTTTCTTGGTATTTTGACTAAATACTATAGTGACTGCTTGATTTTAGTTACGCGCTTCGACGACTCCCGGGTTTCAAGCGTCAACGCGCCCCTCGCCCTACCGATATCAAGTTGAGCCTGCTCTCTTCACAGTTCCACAACAGACACCTGGCACCTTCGTGTCTTTTGGCATAACCCCAAATGCCATAACATTTGGTGGTGATAATGTCGCAAATGGCTCAGTCACGTATCTAAGCAGATTATCTAGCCCCAGGCAGAGAGATGCGATCTTCGAGGTGGATTTTGGTGGGGTGAGGTGCATCGCAAAATGATGGCCACTTGAGCTATATGATAGGTATGGACATACACCCCCATTCTATTTCGCACACCGAGAGATCAAATGTATACTAATACCCATTTGTTTGAAAAAGCTACGCATCCGAGGCGGATATGTATGAAAGACTTTACCAGAAGCGGCGCGAAGGATATGATGTTTTTGCTCCCCTTATGCTCTATGGGCAAATAGTTTGTTCGTCTGTGTTCCCCTCTGGGCACATTCTCGTCTTGAAGAGGGTAGAAGGGCAGCCGTTGTACCATGCGTGGGACGGCCTCAATAACAACGATAAGACACGAGTTCTTGATCAATGCCGAAAAGCCGTCCAGCTACTCCGTTCGGCTGCAGTCTGGGTCTCTGATGCCGGCAAGCACAATGTGGGAAACTAATAGGGTCACAATGATCGATTTCGAGTCGATCGGAGAGTGTGTCACCCCTCAAGAGCTGAGTAGCCTCGACCCAGAGTTGCTTGGCATTTTCGGGCCGGTCGTCTCGCGAGAACCAATTGTTGGAGGAGGGTAAACCTTGAATAGCTACAATCCAGGATATGTTAGCTACCACGCGGGTCTTGCATCTTGACCACAGCGATGTTGTTGTAAATTAATCTTAACTTCTACTTGGCTTAAAACTAACAGCGCATGTCGAACTCAGGAATGCACCTGGCCCATACAGAGTCACGAACCGTCTTATCAACTTGCCTCGACAAAATATCCGTAATTCTTCGTATTGAGGCCGGCCACGGAAACACGACCATCAATTGTCTAATTGCTAAATTAGAACGCTACTGAGTCACTACGTTGGTGTGGAGATGATATGCTTCACTTACCATATAAATATGCCATTTGTCCCTGATTTTATTGATCTGCTCTTTTGAAAGCCCAGTATAACTGAACATCCCAATCCGATCTGTCAGGAAGCCCCAGGAACCAGGCGTACCTTGAGCTTCCAACTGTTCCTGGACCTCCCGACGCATTCCCGACAAGCGGCCGCTCATGATACGAAGCTTCTCTTCCCATTGAGCAAAAAGTGCCGAGTCGTTCAAAACACAGCTTGCAATGCGAGCCCCATACGCCAGTGGATTCGAGATTTCAGCCCGTTGGATGAGGGCGAGTTGACTTGAGACGAGTTGGGAAACCGCCTCAGCGTCAGGATTTGGAGCACAAATGAAATGGAAGGCACCAACGCACTCTCCATACATTCCAAGGTTTTTGGCGAATGATTGGGCGATGCATAGTTCGAAGCCCTGCTCGATGAAGTAACGAACCGCCCAAGAATCGCGTAAAAGATCACCCGAGGCGAATCCCTGGTAGGCGCAATCGAAGAATGGGAAATGACCGTGCACTTTTATCACTTTTGCAATTCTTGCCCACTCCTCTTGAGTCGGGCCATTGCCTGTAGGATTATGCGCGCAGGCTTGAAGTACAATGATAGAGCGCGGTGGAGCGTTCCGCAAACTCTCTAACCTATTGTGCGCGGTAGAGAAGTATGAATAATGGCCCACACTTAAACCGGCTTGTGCGAATATCTGATAATGATTTGGCCATGTGGGATTCGACACAAGGGTCTTAGGGCGCTCGGAATAGAATCTAGAAATAAACGTGGCTCCAAGGTGAACTGCGCCGGTTTCAGAAGCGGGTTGGTATGTGCAAACTTGTCATATTAGTTGACTTTTCTCAATAAACAAAGAGCTACTGGAACGTACTCACTTGTCCTGAATAGCCGGGCTACCAGCACCTAGAAGAAGCTTCTGGGCGGCAGTTATGAAAGTATCTAAGCCATGAATGGACAGGTATTCATGGTTGGTACTAGGATCATTCCGTAGAATCTCCTCAGCAAAAGACATAATGCTGTTGTCAGCTACTACCAAGAAATCAGTGAAATGGTTTTCCAGGAGTCTTGGTGCATAGAAAGGGAACAACCTTCTTCACAACAGGCAAAACCCATGGTTTCCCTTCTTCATCTCGGTAGGCACCAATACCTAGATCTATGTTTCTGTCATGGCAATCTTCATGGAATGCTCTTTTCAGGCTGTAGAGAGGGTCCTCCGATGCACGGGGTACGCTTGTTGCCGTATAATGGCTATTTTGGGTTTGTTCCATGATGCAAGGATGTGCCCTGCGTGGTGTTTCCAAGTTTACAAGGAAACGCGATTTCGGGCAAAGATTGGGGTAGGGCAACAGTGATCTTCTACCAACGTGCAATCATAATTCGATAAGCGTAAGCCTCTTTATCTCCCGGTCAACTGAGCTACTTAGCCTCGATAATTGCAAAGCGAAGCTGTCGGCCCCATAGACTAAACCGACCACAATACTTGTCAATCGGCGACTTAAGGCAAAATCGGCGATTGAACAATTAAGCCCCTGAGGTTTCCACTGCACAGGATCGAACAACAATGCAAAGGAGGATCTGCCTGTTGACATACCTGCTTTGTCTATTCTTTCAAGCAACTTAGAATGAGAGTACCATGGTTGTGGTTGTGGTTGTGGTCGAAAGTGGTTAGTGAATGTGGACTCGTGCGGACGATGCACTACACTAGTAAGAATAATCTGTCTGCGATTCACACGGGCTGAAGATAACTTTGGCAATGTTTCTGTAGCCGATTCAGTTCAAGGGCTCCTTATCCGGTTGTTATAAATTTGGTATAGTAGTCGGATGAAGTAAGGACGATTCAGAGCCCAAACCAGGTCATGGAGTGCAATGCCGCAGAGAAAAGGTTACAAATCTACAACAATGCGCTTAAAATGGCGATTACTCCTATACTGCTGTCTTCTGTCTGCTTCCATACTTTGAGCCAAGTGCCAAGTAGTACAATTAGTAAATGGAGACATGGTGTACATAGGCTCGGTTCTTTCTGACATGGCTCGCACATAGAATATGATCCGTACCTGAGAGCTGTTAGTGACATGGCATGATCTCAAGTTACCATAAAACTAACGAACGGCCTCAGGATGACAGATACCGCTAGAGAGAGTACTTCGCTAAGCCCTGTTCCCTTGTAATGTAGGGCTCTGGCTAACATAGTTGCAGCCGATGCCGAAAGATAATGAAATTAATCCTCTCAAGACAAAGCTATGTCCAACGACCGTACTACGGTCTTTTCTTGGAAATGGCTCTTGAAGTTATACAAACTACATACTCAAGCGTATAGCGTATGACAATAGATGGAAAATAAAGCCCAGACAGTTCTATCCTGGCCTTAATTAGAGTGGAATCTGCTTCTTACCATGTCCTTGTACGAAAAGAGGCACGGATTCTGTGCTACACAAGTTATACATCTCATGTTCTCAAATATTCCATAGGGACAGCATCAGCAATATAAATACCCATGCCTACCACGGCATAACGTTCTCTATCGAATACCATCCAACTTTTATCCAATTGGCACCCAACTCAACTCAACAACCCACTGCACAACGTATAGCACTATGAAGCTCGGCACTGTCCTCCTCTTTGCTAGCTCTGCTCTGTTTACGACTGTAGCTGCACAGCCAAGGCAATGCTATTACATCCAAAGGTATGGACGCCCACAACATTGTGACCGTTGCCGCCGCGGCTATAGTTTTGAGCAAAATGGGGGCTGTAATCCGTATGAGAGGTGCTGCCGAGGGCGATGCTGCCGGACAGTGGGTTCTGTGAGTATCTTTTTCTAAAGGCTGAGATGACATTTAATGTGGAGAAACTAACCGGGATTCAGGAGGAAGAGGCTGAGACCATGACTATGGCTGAGACTGGTGGGGTTGAGGCTATTGAGAATACGTTGAAGGGAGAATGATGTGTCCCGTATGATTGAGATAATGGAATTCTGGACTTCGTTTAAGCTAATGGCTCTAGACTGGTTGTATTATCTTTTTCCGGCCGGCTTTCGATGCAGAGAAGGGTGAGTGGCGGTGATATAAGGGGTTGAGAGTAATTGTGGTTGCTTTTTGGTTGCCAGGAGAGGAAAAAGGGAAGGGGAGAGAGTTGAGTTGTTTCTCAGTAGCAGCACAGTTTCCATCGGGCTACTGTGTGGTAGCTTGCTTTAACTCACTGACTAAATCCAATTCGAATGCGAGGCCATAAGAGACTTGATATGTTACACCATCCGTACAAACTCGTTCTCTACTCCTTGCCATTCTCCTTCCCGACCTTTTAACCTACCCACGACAGCATTCCATACGATACCTACTTCATGTATCAGCTTCTATAATTCACCCCCACCCCCCGGCTGAGGAAGTGATGCGATGATGCGTCTATACTTGTTTGCTTTTCTGGTCCTCACTTCGGCCATAATAGTCGCCTCGTAGGGTCACGATGTTCACAAGAACTCTGTATCTTCCTCCCTCGGTCAACCTCCTGCCGCAACAGCCGAACAGCTCTCCAAACTGCTGCAAAGCCAATCCATCACCAGTGTCCAGCTTGTCAAAGAGTATGTCCGTCGTATTAAACTCTGTAATGTTCAAGGTTCAGGTCTGCATGCCATCATCAACCTCGTTCCTCTCGAGGCTTCTCGAGACGGCTAAGACTAGAAATGCTGAAAGAAAGGCCTGCAAGATTCGCGGCCTGTTGCATGGGATCCCAGTCACAGTCATTGTAATTGATGTTCTATCAGTTCAATAGGGACACTTATCTCCTTGCTCTCCTATTAAGTGTATTTTATGTCGGCCAAGTACCAGTTCCCGATCTTCACATCACTTTGGGGCAGTCCCAGACTAACTTTAGTTATAACAGCATCCATGTGGATTATCTGCAGGGTCAGCGGTATCGGTCCGATGTCCATTGGTACTGAGATAATGGGTTCAATTAGCTGTCCCGCACCCTTCACTTCAATCTACGGCTTAAAAGCTTCAACCGGATTAGTCTCCCGATTCGGCGTCCTTCCCTGCTCTACCTCATTTGGTTCTCCTGGGGTCATGGCAAAGACAACATGGGACCTCGCTGCTCTTCTCACGGCCGTAGCAGGACCAGATCCCTTGGATCCAGCAACACTTGGGGACAGTGGTTGTCCTACTCAGAACTTCGTTGCAGGGCTTGCTTCCGGCTGGAACGAGATGAGAATTGGCCTTGCTGGCAGATCCCTGGGTGTAGGCACTATTATAGTTGCCAATATGGCACTCATTAAGTCCTAGATATCGATAAGCTCAATGTTTGTTGCTACAGTTAACGTTACATTTATTACATTCAAGCTTTTACTTGATAAGGATAATGATCTGGTATCCGGCATGCAGGTGTCAGGTCATCATTGTCAGGAATCATCCCTGTAGTGTATAACAATCACATAATTGCCTCATATATTATACAGAAATTTAACTAATGTGACCTACTATTAGTACTATCTAGATATCCACTTATATAAACTTTTATTAATTATAAGTTTTAATATATTTAATACAGAGTTGACTATAGCAATAAATACTAAGCTTATTAACAGTCTAGACCTAATGAGTGCTATATTGGCACCATAACAGTTCATGTAAGTGGATACCTGGTACTTCTGGAAGATACTAATGTGGATTCGGAAACAACAGCCGGGCTGTGATCACAATACAGATAGGTGCTTCGAGCTGCAAATCCCATGGTTGTCTGAGTATTCTGATTGGATTTAATATCTAATCTCCTCCTGGTAATTTTATTCGGAGTTTCAGCCATTTTAGTATACTCAGCCAGTTATCTTGTTAATACATATCGACTCTTGCAGCTGTAGCGGAGATATTAAAAACTCTATCTTTAATATATAGCTGCCTTTGGGAATATATTCTACATTTAATCACTAAACAGATAGTCTCGGCTACCTGTCACTAAAACACCATAAAAGGACGCGACATCGCTAGATAAATTAACTATTAATGACTACTTTAAAAACAAGCAAAGCTATTCAATAAAAAACTAAATTCTCTTAATTACTTCCATACTTATTTCCTACTTTGAACTTGAGTTTCTTCATTTAAAATAAAACTATTTAATCTATTCATTTTTCTCTTATCGACCACTGTCATTGTGTCTGCAAGGCCGACAATAGAAGCGCCCCAGGCTTGTATTTCTCATAAGACGGATGTCGCAGAGCCTAATGCTGTTCACCTTCGTGTTGACGAGAGCGATGCCCGTAATCCAAAGTATTATTATGGTGTAAGTTGTAGTCTAAGTAATTATTTTATAAGAGTTCTAATCCATAATATGGCGGATAGTTTTGCTCCACTATCTATCAGGATTGCTCTATATGTGTGAATACAATATCAGGTTATCATGTTATATTATACCAATTGTCATCACCAAAACCAGGTATGTTTTTTTCCTGATTCAATCCTCTTCTTTGGTTCCAAAATAGAAATTGATTTTGGTCTTATAATAGTGCTTGTATATGAATAATCTATGTAACTACTTACTGCTAACTGATATTACCGCTTGTTCCTTGGGTGCCTTTTGATTCTCACTCATTTGTTTTATTAGTTTACCTTACTCGGACCCTAGTTCAGCCCAAACTTTACAAATCACAGAGAGACAATATCTTTTATCAGTCATAATATAGGATTCGACGATAGACATACACAGGGCAAAAATATGTCTGTTGAAATAGATGAGAAGACTCCTTTGTCGGCTACTAGTCTCCCAAACCCGAGCCAAATTCCCTCCGTTACTTCCAACGAGACATTGATACCCGATGAGCCTCACACCATCGACCCTTCGCACCTGACTACCCCCGAGAAGAGACTCTACGACTTCTTATGCTCCCAAGGATGGACTAATACACGGTGTTCTTGTTACTTCGCTAATATCAAGGTGATGAAAGAGATCCTTTCCTATTATTCTACTCGCAAGGTTGGAGCAATGATCAAGTGCAAGCCCTTCACGAGCGCTGTTAGATAGAATCACTAGAGAATTTCCCAGCTCCTAGAGGTGATGCCAATCAAGAAGGTCTGCAGATGCAGCTGAGGTTATTGGAAGAAATGAATCGTAGAAAGGCGATTGGGGGGGGAGGGAGCGCATGTACCTGTCAAAAAGAACTATAGGGATGGGGATTGTTGAGAAGAGAAGGACTTGAGTTAGAAGTTTCTCAAAGTATTATCATTATGTATGCCCATCTATCTTTGCTTGGCTGACATATATATAGATGCTCAATGAGGGAGAGCGCACAGTCCGCCGGATACGGGACCTTGGTGCCGTAGTGATAGACGATGAGATGTCCCCATTCCCAGCGTGGAGCATATTCGCGGCGCCACCATAAATTTGATGATGGAAATCATACGTAAGTCTCGTCAAGAAGACACATAGCTTTACCCGTTGCTAAATCTCTGATTCATGCAGGCCATGAAGTCAAAGAAGGCTACGGAGAAATCTTCTCATTCATGGAGAAATCGGACATAAAACCATGGCTGACTTTGTTGCATTCAGCAACCTGCCTACCAAGGTCGCGTTTAAGGAAGGAAATGCCTCCTCCGTCCATATTACTTCTGTATGCAGCAGACAGGAATTGACTAGGCTATGGCCGTCAGGAGGTATTAGAGAGATCTTTGTCTGAAAACAAGCCAGTGGATGAGTACAATGCCGCCCTCAAGAAAGCGCATACTTGGGCTGTGGAGCAAGGCATTCCTATGCTATGGAAGCCCATGATTTAGATGTTCTGGCCGTGCTGGGGTGGAGTTTACATGTCTGCGTATGCATCATTTGCCAGTAAGTATTCGGTGTTCTCCCTTTGCTAAATTCGTTTCGAGTCTCGATTGCGGGCAAACTGCAGCTACTAAATCATTTCAGAAACCGACTCTCACTATACCCCTTGGGAAATACCCCAATGGTAAACCCTACGGTCTGACTCTAGTCGGAAAAGGATGTGCAGACCACAAGCTGTTGCAGTTTTCACAACTCTTTGAGCGCGATTTTCCAGCACGTCTCATCCCACGAGCTACGCGATGGAAGCGCTTCATGGCCTACGTGCCGAATTTCTTGGCTCAAAAAGTATTCTGGAACTAAACCGGCCAGCAGGGTACCATGTAGCTATCCCGACCGCTTCAAGGTTTCAGATACAAAAGCCACGCTCAACCTGCGGCTTTCTGTGTTCACTCAGTGTTCCTCCGAATCTAGCTGCAGATACATCGAATTGACGGGATATCCCAAGTAAAATCTTACTCGGAGCCCAACAGTTTTCGCATTGCTCGGGTATGTTCCAAACTGGCCTAGCAGTGCCCGATGACATTCTGCAGGCCATGCTGATGCTAATCATGGCAAAGAAATGATAAGTTTCTTCTTCGTATACTTGGTAAGATCTGTACGAAAACGATTTGCTCCATAGAACGAAGCCAGCATTTATGACACCTAAACTTCATGCCCTCTATCGAATACACTGGGCCCTATAAAGACCATGCGTCCTACGCCGGTCTGTGCTTGTATGCCTTATCTCATGTAAACTGGTGTGGGTCCCCTGGAAGATAAGGCCCTGGGCTTTTTTTTTTTTTTTTTCCCCTTTCCCTCTCTTTCTCACTCTCGCACGTACTCTTGCAGTGTGAGAGTGAGATCAGATAGGTGTTATAAGGCATTTGTCAGAGGCAACAGATAAGCGAAGAACAGATGTTCGGTGTCATGGAAAGGATAATATTTTGACGCTAGAAATGTGCCCTAACAGGAAACATATTCTCCGTTAGGCCACCCATTTCATTACCCACTTAAAATAGGCCCCGAAACGCTCGGTCGCAGGCTTGAGATCGATCTTGAATAAAAATACCTTTTTCTTACGCGGGGTTTACACTCAACCAATTCCATCGCATTTCCATTGTCTGGAATACGAATTTCCTGGGATCTTTCCTGGGATCTTCACAGATTAAGTCCAACCAATATGCCAGGGGTCGGTGTACTGTAACCATCTATGCACTCCGAATACTACGGTCATGGGGTAGAGCTAGACCCTAACTTCCATAGACCAACTCCTTTTTTTTTTTTTACCCTTTTCCTGTCCCCTGCACTGAAAAAGCTTGGAAGATTGGAAATGGATCTCCCTCCCCATTAGTAACGACTGACAATTGGCCCGACTCTGATTGGTACTCGAGAAAGGGAGAAGAGGGCCTTAAGAAGGGGCAGAAAAAAAAGAACGGGTATTAATGAGCCCCATTGGATGACCCGCAATTTTATTGACGGCGCGTACTACGGGCCTCAGGCAGCTTGTACTCCGTCCGGGACTCTAAATGGGTGACGGTCACCTGCTCCAACCCCCATTTTGCTTATTTTGTCCTAGAAGGTCTTCTGCCTCTCATCGCTATGCGCATCTTCGCTCTGCATGAATAATTACTTAACCCCGGTCGAATCTCACCAGTCGCCCTTACCCAAGCCCTTCCAACCAAGTCGTTTGCTTCCCCCACCCCTGACGGATCGGAGTCCGTGATGCACAACGGCCGTGGACGACGAAAATACGGCAGTGTCAAAGCCTCCAAGAATCGTCCTGCCCCTGCAATGTCTCACCTAATCCCCGACCAGTCCCTTCCGACCCGCTCGAAAACCTCAATTGCTAGCGACGACAGTGTAGACACCTCCGACGATACCTCAACCGCTCACTCCACCTCCACCTTCAGCAGTAGCCCACCCAGCACAAACTCGGTCGCCAACGGCGTTCATAAACCGCAGAAACCTGCCATGTCACGAAAGATATCTTCGCCAATGGCGCCCACCTTCATGGTGTCCGCACCAGGTAAGGTCATCGTCTTCGGCGAGCATGCCGTCGTGCACGGTAAGGCTGCCATGGCTGCAGCCATCTCCCTACGATCCTACCTCCTTGTCACAACTCTTACCAAGTCGCAACGGACCATCACCTTGAACTTCAGAGATATCGGCTTGAACCACACGTGGGACATCGACGACTTGCCATGGGATCTGTTCCGCCATCCGTCAAAGAAGAAGTACTACTACGACTTGGTCACCTCGATTGACCAAGAACTGCTCGACGCGATCCAGCCTCACGTTGAGCAGATCTCCCCAGGATTATCCGAAGACAAGCGAAAACATCAGCGTGGTGCGGCGACGGCTTTCCTCTACCTCTTCTGTGCCTTGGGCTCCCCGCAGCATCATGGGGCCGTTTACACCCTTCGGTCGACCATCCCAACCGGCGCAGGCTTAGGCAGTAGTGCCAGTATTTGCGTCTGTATTAGTGCTGCACTCCTCCTTCAGATCCGTACCCTGGCGGGTCCGCATCCTGATCAACCCCATGACGAGGCGGAGGTCCAGATCGAGCGCATCAACCGGTGGGCTTTTGTTGGTGAAATGTGCATACATGGAAATCCCAGTGGGGTGGACAACACGGTCGCCGCAGGCGGCAAGGCCGTAATCTTCAGGAGAGGCGATTACTCCAAACCACCCGCTGTCAGCTCACTTCCCAATTTCCCCGAGTTGCCTCTCTTGCTTGTCGACACGCGACAATCCCGTTCCACCTCGGTCGAGGTAGCGAAGGTCGGCCAGTTGAAACATGACCAGCCCTTGGTGACAGAGGCTATCCTCGATACCATCGAGAAGGTGAATGAATCCGCCCAAGATCTCATTCGGGACACAGATTCCAAAGGTATCCCGCAGGAGACGCTCGAGCGCCTTGGGGCGCTTATCCGCATCAATCATGGCTTGCTAGTCTCGCTGGGGGTCTCTCACCCTCGACTAGAGCGGATCCGTGAGCTTGTGGACTTCGCGGATATTGGTTGGACGAAGCTCACAGGTGCTGGCGGTGGTGGGTGCGCAATCACCCTATTGCGCCCGAATGCCGACCCGCAGGATATCCGTAAATTAGAGGACCAGCTGTCCAAAGAAGGATTCACAAAATATAAAACAACCCTGGGAGGCGACGGTGTCGGTGTTCTTTGGCCCGCTGTGCTCCGTAACGGAAGCGACGAAGAAGGTGGCGAGGAGATCGACCAGCAGAAGTTTGAGAAGGCAGATGGTCCTGCAGGTATAGAGCGTCTTGTCGGTGTCGGTACGCAGGAAAAGAGAGAGGGTTGGAAGTTTTGGAGACGAGCAATGCACTAACTAACGTGACCTCTTCAATCGACAGCTGTTGAGGGATTTCGTTCTTATATTTAAATTACGCCAAACGTGTCAACCAGCCCCATTTCCCTTTTTTTACTCTTCTCTACCCCTTTTCTTTAATTTAGCATTTCTTTTTGAAAGGGGTTGGGCTTGACACGATATGCATTTAATCGACTATTTGCTATGTTTCTCAGCTACCGCTATTATACTCAACTATTCGATTCTCTGTATTCTTCTTACTCTTTGTGGTTTTGATTTTTGCCGCCTCTCGATACCTTTGCATTGTTATGACTTTTCTCCGTATCGAGCCGTCTATACATGTGTTCTCATTTTCGGCCTTGTTATCAGGAATCGAGCCTAGATGTGTAACGACTGATGTCAACGTTTGATTCTTTCTGCAAGTGTTGTGGCGATAGGCATCGAACGAATAAAAACCGATCATTAGTTAAATAAATACTAACGAAGCCTCTTGAGGTCGTAGAATCGTTTCCAATTTGTATCGTAACTATACACATAAAGCTGCCATATCCGCTCAAAATACAACTAGGGTATCACGTATCCAATCTTTTGCAACCTTACCCTTATACCTTACACAAAAAGACACAGCCTGGTCGATTGGTCAGCCAATCAGTCAACCCATCGTCGTCTCCCAACCTTTCTCAATCAACACATCCATCCAGTACACATTCGGTTCCTCGACATCCATCCGTTTCCAGACCTCCTTCACCAGTTGCAGGCAGACGTCGATCGGTTTCGGGGGAAGAACATGCAAGAAGGAGGTGAGTCGGCCGAGGACGAATTGGCGCGTTCGGGAGACTTCAATGGCGTGCGATGAGATACTGGGTCCGTTGGTATCCAGTGAGTCCTCTAATTTTGGTAATCGCAGCTCGCTACTGGAGGCGACGAGTAGCAAGGGTTGGAGGCATCGCGTGCGGGATTCGAAGGGGACGGTCTTGAGCCGGGATAGGGTCGTCAGAGCGAACTCTGTTAGCCAGCTATCGTAGTATGAGTCTTGTGGAGTTCCTAGGTCATTTGGTTCGTTGCTGCTCTCGGGCTGCAAAAATAAAGGGTCGAGCCAAGCTGAGTTCATCAGGCCGGAGGCAGTGTCTAGGAACGGACCTCGGAGGTTTGCGGATGTCTGTTGATTGCAAGGGGGCTGCTGCGCGGATAGTCGACGGTGAAGGAGGTCCGGAAAGGCCCGATACAGTTGCATGAGGCCTGTACAGCGGTACACTTCGGCCAGGGTTAAGAGGTGCCAAACGGGGGTCTCGTCGTCGCCGGGGCTGACTACTTCTGCTTCAGCTGGGTGTGCTAGTTCGAGGAGTCGTTCTTCTAATGTTCGTGCATGCTCGATTGCTTTCTGGGCATGGGCGATATCGGCACGAGAGGTGAATGTTCGCTTGCGCATGCGCTTTCGCTCGCGACGAACGAGCCTTCCCACTTCCTGGACGGTGAACTGGGTGTCGCGCGCGATTCCTGTCCATGGATGTGGGATCCGTTGTAGGACTAGTGGTCCGGCTATTTCCGCGGCTGTATTTCCGGGTAGGACGGTTGTGTCGTCTGCGACGAATGATAGGAGCATCTCCCAGTATATTAGAGCCTCTTGGAAGAATTGATGGTTGTTGCCGCGGTCTGGGCTTGTGTACTCCAATGGCTTGGTATCAAGGTGGCTCCGAAGCAGATTAAAGAACGAAACTCCCAAATCCTTGGAATCGTGCCAACTGGCTGTGTGGCCTAACATGAGCAACGCCAAGAGAGACTTATCATCCAAGGTAGTCTCCTTGGAAATGATATCGACAGCTTCATTACGTAGCTTACGTCCCAATGGGCCAAATTGCGGAAAGTCATTCACAAGTGTAGCCGCTGCCATACTCTGCATGGTCTTACACATGGCCAACGAGGAGCCCCAGAGACGGGACACGGTCGACCTAAAAGGGTTCATTTGACTGTCATAGCTCGAGAATAAAGCTGCTACTTCTTTGAAATAATATTCGATTAGTGTCCAGGATGGGTTATTCAACGATTGGGGGATTGACGTGAGGTCACGCTGCTGTGGCAGCCGTGGGTTGGGTGGAGGATATTTTCGCACAATGCTCGACGGAGAGAAGCAGTAAAAGTTGGGCAATTCATGATGGGATGCTGGCGCTCTTGGAGAAAGGAAGCCCAAAGGGTTTCCAGAGTCATTGGGGGAATCAATATCGAATATTGAGCTACCTTGCTCGGGTCCAACTGCCGAGGGTGATCTCGACGGTGGTGACAGATCCAAATCCGTTAGTTCTGGAAGAGAGCCTGGTTCTGGGAGACCCCATAGGCCATCATTAATAGCAATGTTCTCATCTAGTTCTAATCCCTTTGGCCGCTCGCTATCGTGAATGGTTGCCTGGTTTGTATCGTCCTCGACTAATGGAGACTGCGGTAATGTATCGGATAACGGCGACGGCCTGGGGGAGACCGTAGAAGGACCCGGAACTGGAGACTGGTCACGCCTTGACGGTGATTCATCAGGTTGATCATTGTTCTCGTAGCCATCAGTGGCGAATGGATACTTGGTTACCCAACGTAGAGATCGGACGTAGCCGGGACAATTCACCCCCAACCGCGTGCATCGACTACAGTGAGGTTTCTCTTCCCCACACTTGACCTATTGGAATAACCAGGTTAGTATTATTTTCTTTGAATGTTTTCTCAACCATAACCGTTCCATGGGCGTATCGCATATAAATATGGATAGGTGGATGAGGGGGAGGACAAGGTTGAGACGATACCCGTTTGCTCTTACACCTGGCACAGCCGTTGCGGGATTTCTTGACACGTCGCATTATCAAACCGATTCTCGCACCATAGGCCCCGATCGTGCCGATGAGAATAACAACATCATGAAGCAGAGTCAGAAGACGTTTGTTTTCCGGGGAGAAATATCTTTACTTGTGCGGGGAAATTCTGCTGTTATCAGTTTAGATGCCGTGCGGCCAATAGGAGAAGGCCCGGGAACCTTTGCCCATTTTGGGGAAATTTGGAGATCTCCTGGTCCTCATGTGACTTGTCAGGCTTGTCAGGTGCCCATTCTTGGATACCTCAGGCTGCCATGGAGAGTAAATCTAGATTTCCGATGGAACGGAGTTTGGATGAATGACCAAACTAAACCATTGTTGTTTTACGAGAATTATTTAACTCTCATTATTGGGTTCGGCTATTGAACGTTTTCCTGTTGTTCTTGTTGATGCCTCAGGCCATCAACAGCCCCACGACTAGTTCGTTCATCCATTGAACTCAATGAAATCAGTTCTGACTCCAATTCCATTCAACTTCAATGTCACTACAATCCCCAAGCTACACATTCAAAGACTGTCACAGAAAATAGTAGTCGCAAATCAGCGGGCGGCAGGATTTTTCAATTCAGTGGAATAATCAAGTGTGTTGTTCGATTGGGTGATCTTTGTATATCTTCGTCGAAACTTTCACAAGTCAATCATAGCACCAGTAACATCGTGTGATACTACCGTTCTATTTCCCTAATCATACCGGGCAAGACCATTCTCCTTAAAATGCCTGGCAAATATTCCTCAGACCCGGAATGGGCCTCTATACAGCCTATTCCACTCAATGATGGCTCGGAATCCGGAGCCATGCCACTGGCAACTATTGCCTACTCTGATGAATACCTCGAGGCTACGTCGTACTTACGAGCAGTAATGGCCGCCAACGAAATGTCCGAGAGGGCACTGAAGCTGACTGACGATGTAATTTCCATGAACCCGGCCCACTACACTGTTTGGTAAGCATATTGGAGCCCCTGCAAAAATGTCGATCGCTCACAGATATTCATAGGCTGTACCGTGTCAAGATTCTGTCTGCCATGAACAAGGACCTCAATGAAGAACTCGAATGGCTGAACAGAGTATCACTGAAGTACCTAAAGAACTACCAAATATGGTATGCATCAACCAGCGGCCATTGTCTAGAACCCAAAAAATGCCCTAACAGTGAACCACAGGCACCATCGTCAGACTCTTATGTCAAATAGGGGATCCTTCCCAACACTTCCACCCAAGGAGCTGGACTTCCTCATGGAGATGTTTAGTCAAGATTCCAAAAACTACCACGTCTGGACATACCGCCACTGGTTAGTCCGGCATTTCAGGCTTTGGGACACGCCCCGAGAGATCCAAGACGTGGATACTCTATTGTCCTCAGACGTCCGAAATAACTCCGCTTGGAACCATCGCTTCATGCTCCGCTTTGGTCCACGCAGCGATGAGCCCGACGGTGGTATGCCGAATAGCAACGCACCCACGCCTGAGAAGGGCAGGTTAACCGTGGTTGACGAGGACCTTGTCGACGCCGAGCTGGAGTACACCAAGGCTAAGCTTCTTCGTGCTCCCGAAAATCGCAGTTCGTGGTCATATGCCCGTGGCGTACTGCGGGCTTCCGGCAGGCCCCTCTCCGAGTGGAAGGACTTTGCAAGGAAGTTTGTCCAGGAAAAGATCGAGGACGGTAAGGTCGTGGATGTTGAGGTGAAGAGCAGCCATGCCGTGGAATGGCTGGCGGATGTATATGCGGAGGGCCAGGGAGGCAGTACGGCCGAGGCAGTGCAGATGTTTACCCTGTTGGGGGAGAAGTACGATCCCATCCGGAAGAATTACTGGAACTATCGGATTCAAATGATTGGGGGATCTTCGACGCAGATTCCCGCTTCGGCGTGATGCATCTTGTAAACATGATCTAATGTTTCACACTATCGAATTTATCGAAGAAAAAATCGAAATGAAATAAAATCGGGACAGTGTATGCTCATGAGGAAAACAGTAGCTCATTTTCGTATGCTAATTAAATCATTGTAAAACTCAACACCGCTCTAGATATCATCATAACCAATAACATTACCAAAGATAACCGTCCATGCGCATAACAAAAAAAGTAAAAGGTATTAAAAATAGATCAGTTTCCCCATCCCTCGTCAAGCATTTTTCTCCATTCCGCCGCCATGTCAATCGTAATATTACTCCCACCACAAACGACGATGACCACCCGGCTATCGGAGTTCAGGTCAGGAACGAGTTGCTTGAGTTTGGATTGGAATTCACTGCCTTCTTCCGACTCTGTCTCGTTCCCAGTAGCCGAAGACCGATCATCTCCGTAGCCCTCATCCCGATGGGCAGGATAGTCCGTTTGTACCCTCTTACGCTTCTTACTTCCAGATGTCAAGGAGTCAGACGACGTTGACGAGCGAGCTGTCAGCGCATCACCGACCGCAGCCTCAACACACACACCACATGCAAGCTCAACAAGCAACCGCTCATCATCAGCAAGACGAAGCACACCCCTTGCCGCATCTGCATCGGAGAGGACAGCACTGTGCACGGCAATACCCGGCGGTGGGGAAGTGGCATATTGAAACGTGCGTTCTGAGACACGGACAGCGCCTAGAGACGTAGCCTGGGATGTGATCTTGGAAAGGGAAACGAGGGACTTCTGAGCAACAGCAGTAGCGAGGGAGTCGGTGCCTAGGGTTTCGATGGCGAGGAGGTTGATAGGGTTTGATTGGGAGTGAGATACAGCAGAAGAGGCATAACAGAGGCTCATCTTCTGGAGCTGACGGTGTCGTTCGATGCCCATGACCAAGCCGTTCAGAAGACCGCCACCTCCAACGCTGCAGATTATGGCATCCACGGGCAATGGTCTGCCATTGTGGGTGGCTTCTTCGTCTTCGCCGACAGGGGCGGGGAGTTGGGCGGCTAGTTCATCGATGATGGTACTGTTTCCTTCCCAGATGGGTTCGTTATCGAACGGATGCAGAGCGATCTTCGCCACGTTCTCACTCTCGTTATCGTCTTTGTTCTTCATGATGAACTCTCGCATGTACTCCCCCGCCTCGGAGAAGGTTTCGCCGTGCTGGATGACGTCCGATGCCCCCGCGGTACGTAACTTTTGCACCATCAATGGCTTTGTTGAGACGGGCACGACCACTGTACAGGGGTAACCAAGGCTCCGGGCTGCACAGACAGCGGCTAGGCCTGCGTTTCCGCCGGAGGAGGCATAGAAGTGCACTGATCGGTTGGCGTTTTCTGGTTTGATGAGGTGTGACAGGATCTGGTTGCCCATTGCACGGGACTTGAAGGAGCCGCTGGGTTGGACATTCTCCAGCTTGAGAAATATCCTACAGCCTGCAGCACGGGATAGGGAGGCTGATTCCACCAAGGGGGTTTGCACCCATGGTGTTTTGAAGGAGGGTTGTGCTTGCTCTAAGGCGATGCTGCCCATGATGGGTAGTCGGTTGGTCTAGGACACTGAGACTATTTTGCCCGCTGGTAGGACGATATCAAGGAGTTTGAGAGGTGAGTTGATTGTATCTAATTGTGTCACAATAGAGGTTAAGGAAGTATAGAAGGAACACGGCGTGGATGATGTATCATGAAATAATGTTCTAGTGAGGGGAATCACACAGAGTTAGAAGACGATAAAACGCAACAAAATACAAACCTATCAATTATATTATTATAGACCGCATTTAACACCGTCATATCTATGATATACAGGGGAATATCTTCCCGATACCACCATAGAAGGTTTGCCGCGGGAAACGCCCGAGTTTTCCGTTCGGATATCTATCACGTTCCAACGTCATGGATCTGGGCCTTTTCCGCTGATAACCTTGTGGAATCGAGAAAACCACTCGATTGGCCATGACCTAACGCAAACCGGCTCATGGGGCTTAGAGTGAAGGGAAAAAGAAACCTTGCAAGCCAGCTTCATCGAGCAAAATCGGGAAAAGCTTCGCGACGTTTCCACCGACCCTTGCGTCAGTGGAGATATGCTAGTCCGATCGCAAGACGGTTTTTGTGATTGGCTTCGGTCGCTTTTCTGTTATCAAACCGAAAAATTTTAAGACGCTTATTGCTCCACGATAAGAGGGGGAAACAAGACCGTCTTCTTTATGCCCTCTCCATAATCCGCATCCGAACCAAATACTGCGGCCGAGAATCTCCGCTTGCAGGGATCGGTACTGTCCACGCGGAGAGCATCTAGAAGCTCCTTGGCCTTGGTGGGCATGAAGGGCTGTAGGAGAATGCCGGTGATTCGAAGGGATTCGGCGACATTGAACAATATACGCGGGGCCTTATTGGCATCCTTCCACGGCTCCGATAGATGGATATACTTGTTACCCTAGGAAGTAATGTCAGCACAAACGCGCCAATGGCGAATATAGTGGGTCGTTTTTACCTGCTCAACTAAAGCCATGATATCTTGCAAAGCGGCACGAGGGTTAAGGTTCTCCATATGCTCCGCCACTTTAACTGGGGTTTCCCTCAACAGTTGTTCATACTGTGAATCTTGCTCATTGGCGGTTGGAAGCTCGCCAGACGTTCCGCTGACAATGTAAGAATGCAATTTCCCCTTGGAAGAGCCAATCGTCCGGAGCACCAAGTTTCCGATGCCCGATTGGAGCAGCTTCTTGTAATCACGGATAATGTAGGAATTGTCGTAGTCAGCATCTCCCGCCAAGCCTCCTTGATAGGCAAGGAAGAAGCGCATTGTGTCAACGCCAAAACGGTCCAAAGAGAAGAAGGGGTTCACGACGTTCCCGGTAGATTTCGACATTTTCTCGTGATTGATTGTCCAGTGCCCGTGGACAAGGACATTACGAGGAACGGAAAGGTCAAGGGCCATGAGGAACGCTGGCCAATATACGCAGTGGAAGCTGTGCGATCGTCAGTCTTGGGCCCGCGGTTCTCCACGGACGACGATGCCTACCGAACAATATCCTTGCCAACAACATGCACGTCTGCCGGCCATCCAAGGCGGCCTTCTTGCCCGGGGGGAAAAGGATATCCCGCCTTGGTCAAATAATTGACAAGTGCGTCCAGCCATACATAGATAGTCTGTGTATCATCGCCAGGGACGGGAATGCCCCAGGTTAGCCGCTCTACGGGCCTGGAGATCGACAGATCTGGGAGTCCCGAAGAAACAGACTTGACTATTTCTGTCGCGTAAATCGAAGGTGTGATGAAGTCTGTCTTGTACAGCTCCAACAGACGCTCCTGGAAGGCAGATAGGCGGAAGTGATAATTCGTTTCTGAGGACCATTCTACTTCTTTCCCCGTCTCTGCGGAGACCTACACGGTGCAGTTAGTTTGCTGTAAAATACGCGCATCGTGGTCTTTGGACTAATACCATTCTTTTCCTCCCAGTAGTAGGGTCCAACGATTTGTGCACCTGTGATGGAGGATAGAACGTCTCATCGCTGACAGAATACCAACCTTCGTGCTTAGAGGTATATATATAACCCCTATGGCTCAACATTTCCTACGATCATTTAGTCCTGCCTTAGGGCACTCGAAGGGCGCATTACCACGTACCCAGAAGTACTGCACAGACTCCTTGTGCGCTGGCTCTGTCGTCCGGATGAAATAATTGTAATCCATGTTTGCAACCTTGGCTAGAGCCTGTTGAGTTGTCAATATCCCATGCATTGACAGATATATGGTTTAATGAGTTGCAGGAACAGGACAAACCTCGAAGGTTTTGAAGTTCATATCGCAAAAAGCCTGGGTATCCATTCCCGCGGCAAGGGCGGCTTGCTGGATCTATACCACACGGTCAATACTTTGCTTAAAAAGTCCAATTGGGAGAAATTCTCTTCTACCTTCATGCCATGTTCATCGGTGCCGGTCAATAGTTGGGCGTCTTTGTCTCCACAAACTGTCCGCCATCTCTTCAAGATGTCGGCGATTACCATAGTATATAGGTGACCGACATGAGGGGCTAAGGCGATATAAAGTTAGTCATAGTGCAAGCCCCTACATTGATGATGGTAAAGACTTGCCGGCATTGACATAAAAAATAGGTGTCGTCACATAGTACGGTTTCTTGGGCTCTTCCGTAGCCGCTGTCGTGAATTTGCGCGGAGAGAGAGTTGGATTTGGGGGAAGTGCTCTGCAGGTAGTACACTTCCAAGACGGGCGCTTGTTGGCCAGAAATTGGCTGGCCCATGAAAGGGCACGAAACCGTGCTCTAGGAAGAGCCATTGGAAAACGGATGCGGAGAGGAAACCGGGACGAGAGTTGACTTCAAAATCCGGGTTACTTTTGATGGGTGATTTATCGGAGTTGCGAGGCTAATCTCCGGGTGGCCTAAGCTCCCGTACCTTTTTCTCTGCCCGCCCGTGCCTATGTATTTTTCTTTCTCCTTCCTCTCCACCACCACCACCTTTTATACAGAAGCGTTTTCGTTTTTATATTCATTCTGGACACTTGAATCATTTAGTCCAGATATTCTAGTCATTGATTATTTTTTGGAGATTATCTGTCCTACCATCCTTCTCAGAGCGCGCCTGTATCATTGGCCACAGTATCCAACGATTCTTTCTTTCGCAATGGCTCCCCACAGTGAGGATGCGCTCACCAAAGTGTCTACAGATGGTATTTGGACCTTGCGTCATGCCCATATCTCTTTGATGTACTCCGCTAACCTTGGTTTTTATTCCCAGCGGCTACGGAATTCGTCCAGTCATTCTACCCCGCCCTTCAATCCAACCGCGCTGCGATAGCATCCTTCTACAACCAAACTATTTCTATGATTCTATTTAACGGAAATGTCGTTGCCGATGGCAAAGCAGTCCAAGAGATATTTGTCAACCAGATGCCGCCAGCGCATTACGAAGTGCAGTCGTTTGATTGCCAAATTATCAACCAAGCCTATCCGACCCCTACTGCAACTGGACTAAAACCTCCAAATGACGCCACTATCAAGGATAAGTCAATCCTGGTGCTGGTCAGCGGATACGTTCGATTTGGAGAGTCTCGCGATTCTCCGCAGCGCGGTTTCAGCGAAACTTTTGTGCTTGTGCCGAATCCTACCGCCGATGGACCGAAGGGAAAACGCAGGAGAGAATGGCTCATTGAGTCTCAGACCTTTCGGCTCGTTGTTTGAAATAGACTTCTTATCCAGGAAAATCTTTTTGAGAACAGTCCACCAACGTGCTAAAGGTGACGATGCGAGCTGATGTCATTTGGGGTATGAGATAGAAAGACATAGTGCTTTGACCCGTTATACAATCACAAAATGGGGGAAACGCCGAAAGCACCCAACAATGTACACGGATCGCAAGGCGAACTCCGGAATACACAAATTACAACCTAACCATACTGCGATCAAGCCCTCGATCTCGGCGGAACGCGCAAGTTTGCTTTGACTCGTTCCAATAGCTCTTCGCGGGTAGCTCTTTCATCCGGCATAAGTCCCCTCTATTGGCCACCGTTAGAATTGTTTTGGGGTTATAAGCAGATAATCTATGCTGTGTTTGGATTTTACGAGCAGTGAAGGGAACACATACAACACGAAGCCATCTCTTCATCTCTTCAGCCGTCCAATTCTCAGGATCTTTTGCAAAGTCAGCTTTTGAAGTTAATCACCAACATGTATTGCTTGCCTCCGGTTGGATCTGGTTCGGCGGGGAATATCTCGCTGCCCCATATGGCCCAAGCTGCTGCTGCCGTGACCATGCCAGCAAACCCTGAAAGATTCGACATTAAAACTCTCGCTTTTGTTATTTGATTTGATTGGCGGTATATACCCAGAAAAAGGTTCTAGGATGTCTGTCAGTTGATTGAGTACATCTGCTTGGAGTTATATAGTGCAACAAACCTTTGAATGCATTGCTCGATCTAGTGCGGTCGGCATTTTGGCTTAAACACGGGTTGTTTCCGATGTACGACGAAAGATTATTAACAGTTGATATAAGTAGAAGAAATGAAAATGACAGATGTCACTTTGCTAAAGCTGGTACAGTAATATGATACGTTGGCGGGTTAAGCCTTACGTATGTACCATTCATTCAATATACTGCTGTCCTGGTCTACATGCGGTATAGTTGCCGCCTAGCACCGCCACTTGACCCGTGACTTATACGTCAGTTGTTGTGGCGCTGTAAGATTCCAGGGCTTCCCGTCCGATAACCCTAACAATTCCCACACAACGTTAGCGCCTCACCGTTCAGACAGCCCGCAGTTGAGATTCGAGATCGCGATTGTCCTTCTTTCCCCTTGTCCCGACTTTTTGCTCGACCATCCGACTTACGTCTCCAATCACCGCCCATCATGCCTCGTGAAGTCTCCGACATCAAGCAGTTCATTGAGATCTGCCGCCGCAAGGATGCCTCCTGTATGTTTTTCTCGCCTTTTTATGGACGCTCAGTTTATGGGATTGGGTTTGGAGCTCCCCTTGGAGCTCCGACCGGCAATTGAAGGATTATGGGTGTTATAGTTGGATCGACGGTTGCTAACATATTATGTTTGCAATTAGCTGCCCGCATCAAGCGCAACCGCAAGAGCCAGCAGATCAAGTTCAAGGTCCGCTGCCAGCGTTTCGTCTACACCCTTGTCCTGAAGGACTCCGACAAGGCCGACAAGCTTAAGCAGAGCTTGCCCCCAGGTGCGTTGCTCTCCAAGCCTTTATGAACCCTTCTGGTCGCAATTCGGATTCAAAATATTGCCTCGCTCCGCCGACCCACATACCTTGGGTGGGAATTACGGGACATGGAATAGGATACAAATATGCGGCCACGTATTCCCAGGATTCCATGCTGACGGTGTTACTGCAACAGCTCTTAAGGTTGTCGACGTCTCCAAGGGCGAGAAGAAGAAGGCTCTTTAAATACCTTCAATACCTTCAGTGATTGGAAGTAGGGAGAAGTGGGCTCGGAGGACGGTTGCCGAAGCATGAGTCGAGTGTCGAATGGGATTTGGCATAGGCATGGATGCTTCTGTGGGCCGACACTGGAATGACCGATCCAACTTTCTTCAAGCATGGGAGGAATGGTGTTCCTGCGTCTGTCGGATGCTTTGATAATAAGTCAGGAACGGCACTTGATACCGGCCAGACGACCTACATATCTTTTAAATCAACTTCCAGAGGACGCTTGGTCGGAGCTCCCTGGGTTCTACAACCTAATGAAGATAAAAACAGTTGAAATGCCGTCCATTTTTGGGTCTTTCATTGGTATTGAGGTGTTGGCTACCTTCACTATGCCCACTCCGCCCTTCTAGGCGTTGGATATGCCACCATGGAGATTCTAAGGGTAGAATGTAGATTCGCTGTGTGCATGATATCTGTAAGTCTATGGGATAGTACAGCTGAGTGTTTCGGCGGGCTTCTGAAACTGCTGGATGCCTCGCCCACACGCCAGGTTTGAGACATGCATCTCGCCAGGGACCTATTTCTGTTGATATTTATATATGGAAATCAACATAGACTACGGAGTATCGACGACGATCCTTTCTGGAATCTGCCGCGTAACAAACAGTGGATAAACTGAACGTTGGGATAATATGATCCGTGCATGCAGAAGACCGGCTATATTGTGGTTTAGGGCACTTGGCGGATGTCTAGTGAAACACACCTCGACTTTCCTCCAACTTCTCCTGTCACAGAACTCGATGATCGTCGACCCTTCTTCATATTGGACCCTCTCATGGTCCCGTCTCAAACTTTTTCGATACAGGGAGATTCTTCTACGCCTTACGATGCACTAAATCCGATAGACATGTCCATATGCCAAGTCTAATTGCCATGCCGGCAATTTGAACACAGAGTTATAGTGCAGAAGTATCCTCGAATCAGGAAATAGAGCTAGACTCCGAGCGCTAATCATTTCCACTCAGGTCACGGCAAGTTTCTTGTAGATGAAAGTTTTGCTCCATAGATCACGGAGCCCCTCTCAATCTTCTGGGGCTGAAGACTCAGGGCAACGGCACGATTCCTTTGGGGGAATATGGGGGCTCTGGGCGTCTCGTACCTGAGTTTATGGCATTATTGTCATCGGTCCGTTAACCCGACAGACTATCGCTTTCGGCAGAAGCTATTCAGCAATCACTTAGCCTTTGAGCATGCTACTTGGTGGAAACACAATCAAGCTAGTATCACATGGCTGGGGCTTCTCCCACCGCGAAGTGTCATGTGTGGACGTGTATGGCGGATCTTGTTCCTTTCTGGCAGAATTGAGGCATGCGCTGAATGCATCCGTTTATCCAGTACTGGGAGAAGATGCTCGATCTTGGGGAGATGCAGAGCTGCAAGCTGCAGAATGACTGACGCCCAATTCGACTAATATTGACGCCACGATAATCCATTGGTCACTTCATACAAAATTCGTGATGAAGACAAGTGCATGCCACCGAAGTAATTCCGGATAATATCATCCATGAGTCTAGGCGTCGCAGGTAGCCCATAGTTCTAAGGGTGGAGCATCCCCTCCCGCCATAAACTAGGATAGTAGTAGGGATATGACAGGAGGAAATGCGCTTCAAGAGCATTATAAAAAGGCTCTCGAGGTGCCGCTAACCATCTCTTCACTCATATCCTTCAATACACCTTCTTCTGTATCTACCTTTTTCGCCTTTGATCGAGCAGGTCTTTCAGTCACTGGCTGCGGATTTGATATCCTTTAATTCTATTCCTTTATACCATCACAATGGCTATGTCCAAGATTGCATCTCTCACTGGCATCCTTGCCTCTGCCTCGCTCGTCGCCGCCCACGGTTACGTGTCTGGAGTCGTCGTTGACGGTCAATAGTATGTCTTCAAGGAATTTACAAATACTCATCGCGAAAGCTAACACCTACCCTAGTTACGGTGGATACCTCGTCGACAAGTATCCGTACTCGAACAGCCCCCCAGACACCATTGGTTGGTCCACCAGTGCCACCGACCTCGGATTTGTGGACGGCACTGGATACCAGTCCGCCGATATCATTTGCCACAAAAACGGAAAGCCAGGTGCTTTGACTGCGGAGGTCGCCGCTGGCTCCTCAATTGAACTCCAGTGGACCGACTGGCCCGAGAGCCACCACGGCCCTGTCATCAACTATCTCGCCCCCTGCAACGGCGACTGCTCCTCCGTGGACAAGACCAAGCTGGAGTTCGCCAAGATCGATGCTAAGGGTCTCATTGATGGTAGCAGTCCCCCAGGCAAGTGGGCTACCGATGACCTGATCAGCAACAACAACACCTACACCCTTACTATCCCGAAATCCATCGCGAATGGCAACTACGTTCTCCGCCACGAGATTATTGGCCTTCACTCTGCGGGTCAGACCAATGGTGCTCAAAACTATCCTCAATGCCTCAATATCAAGGTCACTGGTGGCGGAAACGCTAGCCCAGCAGGAACCGCCGGCGAGGCACTCTACAAGAACACCGACCCTGGCATCCTGTTCAATCTCTACGGTGACCTGAGCGGCGGCTACCCTATGCCCGGCCCTGAGCTTTTCAGCGGTTAAATTTGGGAGGATTCACACAAGATTAGAAGAGGTGTTGGTTTATTCTTTGCTGCCTGAGAACGTTATCAATGGTAGTTATATATAGCTTTATTACCCTTCACATGTGAACATTTGAGACTTTTCCTGTGCATTGTATCATAAAATACCACTTTCGGCGGCTCTAATCACATGGAGTATATAACGCAGTTACCATCTATGCAATACCAACTGCGTTTCTCCACTTACAGGGCCGCAGTATGTACTCAACAAGAGCCGGGAAGCATCCCTGCATATTGGACACAACATTAGTCTAAGCAATAGTGCGCGTACCAAAGATATCCATGTATCCTTCAAAAGCCCTAAGATTAGTGCTGTAACAAAACTCCACAGCCCCAATGCTTCTTTGAAAGACCTGCATGAACGGCTACCATATCCTTGTTACCCTGGCTTCTCTACAAATCCCTTTAAGTCACCTTAGCCCCTTCTCTCCATCTCTCTGCCATCAATTTTCCTCAAAAGCAATATACTCACGAGCAAATGTAGAGATGACTGAAATAATCAACCAATTTTACATCTGCATAGCTACAAGCCTTGGAATCCTTTTATTCTTCTATCTCTTGACTCGAACAACCCACCGTCTTACACTCCTGTACACGATCAACTTGCCGCCATCACCCAGACAGTTTGCGTCTTTCTAGGTTCGTCCCTGAGCACCAACACCATATACTCAACAATCGTGGTAGGAGGGGTCAGCCATACCATTGGAAGTACCTTACTCGTGAACGTCCTCCTCCCTGTAATTGTGCGTCACATTGTCACAAGCAGGACCTGGAGAAGATATTGGATATACTTTCGCTGGCTATGAAGCGGACGTTACTGGAGCATATCGTACGGACAGACAGAGCGCGACTGGCTAGAATGTACAGTAGATTGGTGCTGTCCAGCCGTGGAATCATTAGTTGCCATGCTGGAAGATAGATCCGGATGTTGTTGTATAATTATCATCATATCATTCCAAGTAGCAAACAAGTCTTAACAAGAATCTCACACACACATCAATCACTGACTCCTCCCATACCATAACTCAACATAATTCCTAACGCCCGCCCTCTCAAGTCCCTTATCAACACTCTCCCTCCCCAACTCAACCCTCCTCAACTCAAACTCCCCAAAATAACTCGGCTCGTCCGAAACCTTCCTAAACAAAGCCCCCTCAAACAGCGCCAAACTCCTCCCATTCCCCTGCCCAATCTTAACACTCAGACACGAGAATTTCAACCCACTCTCACCGGGGACCACCTTCGCCAAAGCCCCCGAAGCAGCCTCATCCCCTCGAACAAACTCATCCAGAATTTCTGATTCATGGTCAACCACATACCGCAGAAACGTAAGCAGCGTGGCCTTGCCGAATCCCTTCCGCTGGTTTTTCTTCTCGGCGATCATTAGCTCCACCTCGCCGATGACCTGGGGTTCGGACGTGCCTTCCTCGCCGTCGTCGACGCGGAGGAAGAGGTTGATGTCCCCGATCATACGGTCTGCGGTATCGGCGGTGTCGCTAAGGTGCTGGGTGTCCCCTGTTGTGGTGGTGGTGGGGAGGCAGACGATGAAGGTTAGTTTGTCTGGGTCTTGGCGCCAGCTGTGTTGCATTGTGTATTCTTTTTCTATGGTGAGTGGCTCTGAAGCGGTTGCTTCTTGAATTTCCTGGGTTTGAAGATTTTAGTCTTGAGTGGACTCTTTTTATTTGTATTTTAGCATACCTCATCTTTCATCCATTCGTGATACTGTGGGACATGCCATTTGGAATAGGGTACTAGAAGTACTGTAGATGTTGAAATCGCTGCATTGGTCTCTTAGCGTGCGTTTTGTGATATGTTAAAATGTGGCTTCGACATACCGGTTGTGGCATTTAGCAACATTGTGGTGCGGCTGATTTATATATATCCAATATACGAAGAATCTATCTATTACACGAATACTCTTGGAAAGCTGCAGGAACGCTCCGACGTTGGCTGTTCGCCGAAGTGGATTTTTGACGATTTAATGAAAGTGGGAGAATTCATGACTTTGATGCGCGAGTCTTGGCATTCCCGCTGCCGTTAATGTGGTTCTCGTTCTATATTATAACTATGGTAAAGTCTTTTTTTTTGGCTTTTTTTTTGGGTATCTCATAAAGATCGATACCCATCTTACATACAGATCATTGCTTTTCTTCCTTACCGGCAAATGTGCCGAATTTGATGACTTCTACCTCCAAGGTCTCGGTGTCGACCAGCACAAGCTCACCGGTTTTCTTGAATGTTGGAATTGATAAAAGGCGAACGCGGGGACCAGATGCGTTATCGTCTGTTCCAGTCATTTCCGTATCTGCACCATTCAGTTTCAAAGGAGCATCGCCTTCTATGACTGCAGTCTTGAATTGTGGTTGGTTACCAGCGAAGAAGATGTGCGGACAAGCCTGCATCACGAATGGATCGTGCGTTTGAAATGGATATGACCCTGTAACAATTAATGACTACCCAAAATAAAGAAATCGAAGCGGGAGAAAAAGAACTCACAGATGGTATCAGGTGCGGTAGGGACTCCGCACCTCCAACGCAACATGGCCTCCATGATTTTAATCCTGGCTTCGGAATCCCCATCAGCACCAGCATTTCCATTGGAATTCGTGAAATCCAGATAGCGAAGGATGTCATCAACATTCTGGCCGCTCGAACCCCACAGACGCCATCCTTCTACGTCACCTTCCCATGGGTTTGTGACGCTGTCGAACCATCCTGGCTCTGGTGTTTCCCCAGCTGCCGGAGGCCCAGAACAATATGCTCTAGCCCTCGGAAACATAGCTCGGTGAATACCCTGTTGAGGAAGTGAGAAGTTTGCTGGGTCGCTCGCACCAGACATGAGAGTAACGGGTATACTGGGTAGGATCTCGGCCAGGAAGTTATCGAATTGTGTGATTGGAGAGGGGTTGTACGCAGAAGCATCATATCCATACTTCTTCGGTCCGCTCTTCTTCTTCGGGCCAGCTAAGTTCTCATTAGGGTCCGTAGTCATGCTTGCACCGAGAGAGTTTCCCGCAATAACCAGCCTCGTAATTGTCGAGGCATCCGAGGGTGCATTCACACCATTTGTCGACGACGGTGACCCTGTATAGCCAAGGAGATACTCCGTCAAAAGGTCCAAGCTCAACGTTTCGCTTGGGCTCCCTGTGATTCCAAGACCGCTCACAAAAGCAATTTTGCCTTTGCTAATGCTTTTTTGGGAAGCTTGCGTCTCATCCCTTTCCCACCGAGGAGGTTGGCGAGGCAAATCGGGCACCTTGAGATCAATGACTTCAAAATCTCCGTTCGCGTTTTCAGTTCCCAACACAGCGACTATAGCTCCCGTAGCTAATTGAGCGGATCTGAGCATGCTTCCGACTAACCGCAGGCGACCGGACTCGTCCTCCAGCATAATTTGTGTCAATTCAGGGTGCGCAGGATCAAGGTAAGTCCGGCGAGGAGGAGGAGCTAATGTATAGTTCTGCTAGCAGCATTAGCAACTAGAGGTGAAGTGGATTCAGTGAAGGAAACTTGCCTCTTTCGTCAGATCATCCAGAATATTGGGCTTTAATGGCAAGTCCATGTAGATTGTCCCTGCAACCCAACACAGTTCTCCCTGTCTCACATCTAGCACTCTTTCCACACGGCGGGCATGCTCTCCGGCGATCTGATTACACATTGGGAATATGTTAGCGCTCGATCGCCCGGAATAGTCCGCGTTCATCTTGTTTGTCGCAACTCTTCGCAAGGTTTACTCGATCCTTACACTGAAGCCTTCCCATGCCTCCACCGCAATTTCCTCTACCGCGGGTTTTAATTTAGCAAGTCGCAAGAAGTACATGTCGCCATATTGTTGTTGATAGTGCCGATCCTGGCCAGAAGGTAATTGGAAGGTATGTAAAGGGTTATAGGTGGAGGGAGCACGATAGACAGGTGCATATTCTTCGTCACTGCAGTTATAATAAAGCGTGGGTGTTAGCCATGATTTACTGAATAGGGTGTGAGTGCAAAGAAAAATCCTGCCCAACTAATTCAAGAAAGCTTAGGACAAGTGAGCACACCTTGGAGGACATAGAAATTGATTTTCTGTACTGGCGGGAGCCATGATTTGAAATTTTTTGTTCCTCGCAATAAATTGCAATCGCTTAAACTTTCTGTATAGTCCAAATCTCAATGATTATTAATAAGTCAAGTTGTTGTTGTTGAAGAAGATTGTTGTTCTATGAGGAATATCTTGTCCGGAGTCCAACGCGAATCACGCGTCTTTTGGCGTTCCGCGGGCTCCATAATTACAGTACTGCTTTGGGGCAACTCCAACGCAGTGCACATATCCTGTTAATTTTAGCACTTTACACAATATCTGTGCGGGCCATTGTATATCTTACTCTTTCTAGTTTTAGTCTGGCATAGCGCCACTCTTTACTTATCAGTTTGAAATATAATCTCCTAGACTTCTGGCTGAAAGTCATGTTATAGATCACTATCTTATGCATTCGGCTTCATCAGATAACCGAGCAGATGCCTAATATATTCTCATCTCGCCTACACTTTCTCCCTCTTCCAAATTTTTTTCTCATGCAGTATATATGTCTGCTATATTGATCCTTCTAGCACTTGCTAAACAGGCTATGGGGAAATGAGAATTGAAGAGTTATCCCTAGATTACCCGTTTCTGCCGTCAGAAACAAAAGAGTCAAGGCAGTCGAACCATGGGCCTCCGGATATTCCGCTGCTATCTCAGGAAAGCGATATGGTGAGGCAATATATGCACGATACAACATCTGTGGGCAGACCGTGGATGGCTTCTAACCAGAAAGGGATATCACTGTTTATGACCGATAAGAGCTTGATTTGCTGTCGCCAATTGATTCTTGGAAGGTATTGTTCCCTGACAAACAAGGGAATTTCCAAGCAGAAACTTTGAGGTACAGAGTATCTCTAGAAGGGTTGAACCACCAACCAGTTGTCAGGAGACGGAATGTGCGCCTTACACGGACTACGTACTCTATACATGCTACCAGACTCGCCAACGCGAAAGAACGCACACTCGCCCTTAGCGGCTGCACTGCAGGAACCCGAGCGGCGAGGAGCTGTTTGAAGATGCCATATGAAGAGTAATGTTTTAGCAAGTCGTCGCAAGAACAATTTGCGAATCGCTAGGGATCACTTGTTGCTCGCCGCAACGCCACAAGGGGCGCGTCGCTCTCCATTCTTCATGCCACATTCCTCAAACAATTACGACGCGCTTATCGCGGGGACGAACAAATTATATTCTTTTTGACGTTTTGCAGTATGCACCTAATTAGGCTTGCTGCTTCCTTTAATTTTGATCCTGGTTCTAGAATCGAGGCAGGAGCATTCGAGTGATAGGGATGGATAAAAACGCATGTTTTTAAGACATAACATACCTACATTCAGGCCCCTACATAGCCACTAATATAACAAACGCTTTATATTCATTCCCTATTGTCCCAGGCGTTGAATATTTGCTCTTTCTAAAGGCTCCTCAAGTAGCCTTGAGCAGTGCTGAAGCATCATAGGTACTCCTATCTTTCAATATGAGGGTACCACGTTCAATTCAATGCCTTCTGGGTAACTTCTTGGTAATAAGCTTATTGCCGCACATTCTCGCCGCGGCGTTCCGTTTAGATACCCTAACGCGCAACCTTCCATACCGCTTGTTCCAGCGAAGCCTCCCAGGGTCTCTTGCAACTGCCCCAGAGGGAGCAGTGGGCTATCAGCCACCACCAGGGCCAGTTGCCACCGATGATTGGACGACCAAGCCCTCTTCCGTAGCAGACACGGCAGCGACAGTGACTAGTACGACAGCCCCTCAGGATCAACCACATGAACCGAGACAAGAACTAGCCGAGGTTGAGGGCAAACCTACTTTGACAGCGTAAGTTTGCATGTTCCAAACTCCATATAATCACGCAGTGGCTCATCGTTGGATCTGAAGGCGGCCACCCGATAACGCTGTCATTGTGACTGGAACCGTGATAAAGACGGCAAGACAAACAGGAACGGCTGGCCGAGATGTTTTCTTGCCTCCAGCTAGTCTGTTGTTCTCTGTTTCTTTAGCCCTGCTGCAGCTTTGAATGATCTCATGCCGTCGCCCAATTGTGGTTTTGACTTCTTGTTCAATTGCTTCCTTTCTTCTGAATGTCCACGCAAGGTTTGAGAGACCATATCTGTCTGGGCCTAAGCTTGAAAAAAGCTTCGGAAATGTTTTCTATTGTTATGATTGTCTTTATTATGACTGTATAAACTTGGTAGAGGAGACAACTGGTGTATCTCCCGGTGAACAATTGAGATATGCTCATAAATTGGCATTCTGTGCACAATTGATGATCAGATGAAGTTAAGTTTAGAGAGAATCGTGGCAGATGCAGAACCGAAGCCTCGGTTCGGGCGATCATCCAGCTTAAGAGCTCCGCTTCCCCGCATTTTCATAGCAAACATTCAAACTTGTTTATACTCTTCAATTACCCTGAACAATCCGCCTAACTTCACATTATTGGTTAGTGCTCGCACACAGACTATCTGTCGTACTCCTTTGCCCCAACAGCCGGCTAAAGAGTACTGAAGAGTAATCTTCCAAATAAAATGATTCTTAGACCCCCTATACTGACTGTATTATAGGCTGAGAGGAGTTTCGAATCACCAAATACACCATCCCATTGTCCCCTATCATCTACTTCTGGAGAAGACCTTATTTACTTAAAGCCACCACAATGTCTCTCCAAACACCCCTCTGCTCATTGCTCAAGATCCAGCACCCCATCCTGCTGGCAGGTATGGCGCGTGCCTCCGGGGCTCCTTTGGCAGCCGCCGTCTCCAACGCAGGCGGTTTAGGAACAATCGGCGGTCTGGGCTACACCCCCGAGCAACTATCCGAAATGTTAACGGAACTCAAATCCCTCCTACGGGACCCATCTCTCCCGTTCGGCGTGGATCTGGCCCTACCACAAGTCGGCGGAGGAGCCCGAGCCACAAACCACGACTACACCCACGGCCAACTAGACCAACTCATCGACGTCGTAATCTCCCACGGCGCCAAACTCTTCGTCTCGGCAGTGGGCGTACCACCGGCGCACGTCATTAAGAGACTCCACGACGCCGGCATCCTGATCATGAACATGGTCGGAGCACCCAAGCATGCCGAAAAGGCGCTCAAGCTAGGCGTGGACATTGTGTGCGCCCAGGGCGGCGAAGGCGGTGGCCACACAGGCGACATCCCGTTCTCGGTGCTCGTCCCGGCCATCGTGGACGTGGCGAAGAAATACAAGAGCCCGCTTACGGGTCAGCCGGCGCTTGTTGTTGCCGCAGGCGGAGTCAACGATGGACGTAGTTTGGCGGCGTCGCTGATGCTGGGTGCTGTGGGGGTCTGGGTCGGCACGCGGTTTGTGGCCTCTGAGGAGAGTAGTGCTAGTCGGCTGCATAAGGAGGCGGTTGTTGGGGCTCAGTATGGAGAAACGAAGCGGACTCTGGTCATTTCTGGGCGGCCGCTACGTATGCTGCCTAATGATTACATTAAGGAATGGGAGAAACGACCGGAGGAAATTGCCCGGTTGACGGGTAAGGGTGTTGTTCCCATTGAACATGATTTTGCGAACGACAGGGAGGATATCGAGATTCCTTATCTGATGGGCGATGTTTCGGCCATTATCAAGGAGATTAAGCCTGCTGGTGTGATTGTTCGGGAGATGGTCCAGCAGGCTGTGGAGGTGCTGAGGAAAGGGGGGTCATATATCAGCGCAGAACCTGCCAGTAAACTCTGAGAGATACCTCGGGTATAGGCTAGCATGTATTGGGGGTAATATTTCAAGTGAAATTCATAGTAGCATATAATAACGTTTAGACATTCATGTCTTCACATGTACAAGTACAGAACGAAGGGAACAAAACTTGAAAGATCATGCTTTACTGCCGTTCTAAAGCTAACTAGTAGCATGAGAGAGCAATGGTAAGCAACAATCCTCATGCAAGAAGCCCGATTACCCCAAAATCTGCATACATGGAGTTGCATACATAACTTAACCCAGCCAGTGCTACACGGAACAGTGTGCCGGTGCATGCGCCTCCTTTCGATGCCAATTTCAGCTCAAACGGGGCCAATTGCCGAATGTAAGTTGTAGATAGTACTCAGCCTGATTTGGACATTGCCAGCATAGACAGAAAGAGCCCTGGTGATCCAAGGTCGGTAATAGGTCCAAAAAAACCATACTCGACAAAAAACAGACAAAAGGGGGTGAACAGAGTATCCGCAAGGACAATTGTCAATGGCATCCGTTGAGTACGGCCTTGCTTCCGTTGGCTCGGGCCTCTAAGAGGTTGGGCGGAGGCGGTGGTCCGAACACTGGCTTCTCAGGCTGCTGTTGCGGTACGTTGCGGTCCCCGTTTATGTCTCGGTCTGTGCTGTCTTCGTACTCATCATCACTGATTCCCTCGTCATCTTCCTCATCCTCGTAATCTTCGTCATATTCGCTCTCCGTTCCCTCATCATCACCATCTAGATCAGCCGCAAGACCCTGGCCACGCCCTTGAGCTTGCATTCGGCGGCAAAGCGCTTCTAGGTGATGGCTCTTCTTCCGCCACTTCTCAAGTTCCTCGTGATTTCTAGTGCGTTCCTCGGCCATCTCAAGTATATTGCGGTTCGTCTGATCGTGTTTGCGAGTGAGCGTGAGGTTTTCCTTTTCCAGGCGTTTGGTCTTTTTCGACATTTCCTCCATTTCTTTGCGGAAAGTAAGGAACAGTTCGTTGCTGTTGTTTAGGGTATCCTCCACCTGCGATATTATTATTACGAGTCGATCAAAACCAAAGTCGAATCGGGCCATCCATCTTGATCCATACCTGCTTGAATTTCTCTACGTAGATGTTGAGCTGACTGCGTAACTCGGCCTCGGTGTGCGAAAACGTAGAAACTTGCGAACTGAGAGCCCGGCAGCGAGCGGCCTCATTCTCCGCAGCACGGCGCTGCTCCTCAAACTTGGCAGTGAGGCTCTGTATCTCCGCGTCCTTGCTGCGCAAGAGTGACTTGTAGTGCACTTCGCGCGTTTCGAACTTCTCGCCAATTGTCTTAATCTTGGCACGTAGTCTAGAACACGGCTGTCTCAGCAACAAAAAACGCGCGCTGTCGGTTAATAGTACTTACGCTTCATCTAAGTCGATGTCCACTTTCTCACTCCGAGGATTACCCTTGGCAGCCATGACATCTTGAATATCATACAATAGGGAATCAAGTCGTTCGTTCACAATTAGCCGCGCTTTCTTCTCAGTATCCTCCAGCTTTTTGTTCTCATCCTACGAAACACACACTGTCAGCCTCCCGCCTCAAGATCATTGAGGGCAAGCAGACAGAGTAACCCACCTTGACCTTCTTGTTTTCCTTTGTGAGTTCCCTGCACAGCTTCTCCAGTTTGTCCTTCATGGTAACCGTCTTGTTCAGTTCCGATTTCCCTTTGTCTTGATCCTTCTGCAGTTGATCGGCCCGCTTCTTGCTTTTGGAATAGTCGCGGTCCAGCTTTTTCATGTCGGCCAATAATTCGGTGTACTTTTTATGGACGGTTTCGAGACGGGTCATTGGGGATTCGATGTTGCTAAGGAGCTGGTTTAGGTCTCGTGTAGCCTTCTTAACTTCACGCTCTGTAGCCAGTTAGTAACAATCCCCCTCCCCCCCCCCCACCCAACGACCAACCACTTGAGAATATCTTATTTGCGGACACCAAGCTCCGGGGGTAGATAACGCACCGATTTCCGCCTCCTGGTCCTTCTCGCCAGCAGCATCTTGCTCCAGCTGTGAGATCTTCGCAGCGAGGAGCTTGGAAGTCTCATTGGGATCCGCCACCTTCTTCCCTTTGTTCTTCTTGGACATGGCTGCAGATGACATTGTCGACTGTTACCTAGTGGAGAGGCAAGAGCAAGTTGCGCGATTTGCGGCTTCGTCGGCGGTGGTCGCGTGGTCAGTCCACGGAATTGAAAATTGCGCAGACGGGACGGTGAGCGAGACGTATGTAACCAATCGGTGGTGCCGGGACAAATCCGCAACGGTCGTTGGTAAACCCCCAATTCCTACCCCAAAATCGACGTTATCGACGGCCTAACGAGGGTGTGTGATTGACAATAACGCTTGAATCCACGCTGGACACTGGCGGCGAGAACCCGGGTAGCCTTTTGCCAGACTTGCAGAACTCGGAGGTAATGGATCACCAAGATCCTACGCAACCGAAGTTCTGCAGAGTCACGAAAAAACACGCGAGCGAGGGCAAGCAGCAGTGTGTGCCTGCAAGTACAGCAAGTTAACTTGCGAGGGTCAACGAGGGAACGGTAAGTCTTTTTTTATCGAGGATTTTGCCGGGGAAGAGAGGATCGAATCGAATCGTGAGTGGTAAGAGGGGGGGATGTTGCGCACTTGACCAGCACTAACCCCGATTCGAAAACTTCTCTTGGCAACCAATGATTAACATCAATCCAGTTCAATTCTCCAACCTCTCCAACAGCCACGCTTTCTCTTTCACCTTTTGATAAACAACTAATTCTACACCACCGGACAGTCCATGGAAAGGATTTCTGAAGCCAACTCATACTAACCACCGCCATTTCGTTGTGTGCCTGGGATTACACTCCTCCCGGTCCGTCCGGCCGACTGCGAATAGTCCTTCCGATTCATTACCTTCGGTACCCTAGAATCGGCATCGGACTTTCTTGGAAAGCGAATAACTTGATACCCCAACATCCCCCCGGAATCCTTGCAAGTCGCGTGAGCGTTTGAAACCCGGGGTTCTCTTGTCTGATTTGATATCGTGCAGCGTGATGCTGCGTTCGTCTTTGGGAGCAGGCAAAAGCCGACTACCTGTGTTACGGCAGCCTACCTATGGACGTTGGTTAAGGCCCAACAATGCGTTGCCTCGCTGGTGCCAGTCTCGGAGAGCTGCATCAACAGTGACTAGTCTCGAGAGCTTTCCTAACGTGGGAGAAAAACTTCATGGGTTTACCGTCCAGGAAAAAAAGCATGTTCCAGAATTACACCTGACGGCAGTGCGGTTAAAGCATGATAAGACAGATGCGGACTACCTCCACGTAGCGAGGGAAGACAAGAACAATGTCTTTGGCGTGGGATTCAAGACAAACCCTCCGGATGCTACTGGCGTGCCTCATATTCTGGAGCATACTACACTATGCGGGAGTGAAAAGTAAGAATGTTCCCATCAATATTGGGTACAGGCACTCTAAAAGGTGTCGTTTCAGACTCAATATTGCTCACTTTATCTCTCATGTGCTAAATTGAACACCTCTTAGATATCCCATCCGTGATCCCTTCTTTAAGATGCTCCCACGATCTCTCTCGAATTTTATGAATGCCTTCACCTCCGCTGATCATACTACCTACCCATTTGCCACGACAAATCAACAAGATTTTCAAAACCTTCTATCGGTATATCTGGATGCTACGTTCCACCCGCTACTTAAAGAAGAAGATTTCAGACAGGAAGGATGGCGACTTGGACCAGAAGACCCCCGCGCCGTTGGCACCCAGGAGGGCAAACCAGAAGATGTCTTGTTCAAAGGTGTCGTGTATAACGAGATGAAGGGTCAGATTTCTGACGCGAACTATCTTTATTATATTAAGTACCGGGAAAGCATCTTCCCTGCACTCAACAACTCTGGCGGTGACCCCCAGTACATCACGGATCTGACACACAAGCAACTGGTCGAGTTTTCTAAGCGAAACTATCACCCTAGTAACTCGAAATTTTTGACTTACGGCGATATGCCACTGAGTGAACATTTGAAGCAGATCGGCGGTGTCCTGGACGGTTTTGAGAAAGGAGAGGCCGACGCAAGCGTCAAGCTGCCCATTGATCTCAGTCGCGGCCCCTTAAACGTAACTGTTCCGGGGCCTATTGACACATTCGCCGATGCAGACAAACAGATCAAGACTTCGACTTCCTGGTACTTAGGAGACACAAGCGATGTTGTCGAGACATTCTCAGCCGGAATCCTTTCCTCCCTGCTCTTGGATGGCTACGGCTCACCTCTGTATCGGGCCTTGATTGAGAGTGGCTTGGGCTCGTCCTTCACTCCTAACACTGGGCTTGATACTTCCGGAAGAGTGCCTGTCTTCTCCGTCGGCGTCAATGGGGTTAGCGAAGAGGAAGCGCCGAAAATTAAAGAAGCTATTCAAAAGGTATATCAGGATAGTCTTTCTACTGGGTTCAGTGACGAGAAGATCCAAGGCTTCCTTCACCAGCTAGAACTGGCGTTGAGACACAAGACGGCAAATTTCGGAATTGGAGTTATGGAGAAAACCATCTCCTCATGGTTCAACGGCGTTAGCCCAATGAAGGAGCTCGCGTGGAATGAAGTTATCGATGAATTCAAGAAGAGATACCAACAAGGAGGCTACCTTGAGTCATTGATGCAGAAGTACCTCATGAACGATAATTGCCTTACATTTACCATGACCGGCACGCCAACCTTCAATCAAGAATTAGACAAGCAAGAAATGGTCCGGAAGGAGCAGAAGCTCAGTCAACTTGTTGAGCAACATGGTTCCATGGAGAAGGCTATCTCTACTCTTATGGAGGAGGAGCTACAGCTACTCAAGACGCAAGAGGAGGCACAGCATGCTGACCTTGGATGTTTGCCTTCTCTACGCGTTGAGGACATTTCCCGGGAGAAAGAGCGCAAACCGGTGCGAGAGTCTAAGGTCGATGACATTGACGTCGTCTGGCGCGAGGCACCCACCAATGGGTTGACCTATTTCCAGGCATTGAATGCTTTCGATGAACTCCCGGATGACCTTCGACTGCTCATGCCCTTGTTCAACGATTGTGTCATGCGTCTAGGCACCGCTAATAAGTCCATGGAACAATGGGAGGACTTTATAAAGCTGAAAACCGGTGGGGTTTCATCATCATCATTCCACACATCCTCCCCAACTGAGCTCGGACGCTTCAAGGAGGGCCTCCAGTTCTCCGGTTTTGCCCTGGATAAAAACATTCCAGACATGTTAGAAATTTTGACTACACTTATTACGGAGACAGACTTCACTAGTCCCTATGCACCAGGCATGATCCAGGAACTACTGCGACTGACCACGAATGGCGCACTAGATAGTGTAGCCGGATCGGGACATCGTTTTGCTCTCAACGCTGCGGCCGCGAGTCTCTCTCGCAGCTTCTGGGTACAGGAACAGCAGTCTGGGCTCGCACAGCTACAGGCTACCGCCAATCTTTTGCGCGATGCTGAGACTTCACCCGAACGCCTCGCAGAGTTGATCGAGAAGCTTCGTTTGATCCAGTCCTTCGCTATCTCAAAATCCTCTGGGTTCCGTGTTCGCATGGTCTGTGAACCAAGCAGTGCACATCAGAATGAAACTGCTTTGCAGAAGTGGCTGGCTGGCTTGCCTCAAGTCCGCTCACCAACATCTGTAGGTGCAGGCTTGACCATGGAATCAGCTGCTGACAAAGCATTCTACGACATGCCTTATAAGGTCTACTACTCGGGACTGGCTATGCAAACAGTTCCGTTCGTTCACAGGTCCAGCGCACCTCTTAGCGTGCTCTCTCAACTTCTTACACATAATTATCTCCACCCAGAAATCCGGGAGAAAGGAGGTGCGTATGGTGCAGCAGCGAGCAACGGCCCGATCAAGGGCATCTTTGCTTTGACTAGCTATCGGGACCCGAATCCGCTGAACACTCTAAGAGTGTTCCAGAACAGTGGCATCTTTGCCCGGGACCGTTCCTGGTCTGATCGGGAACTGAATGAGGCAAAACTGGGCATATTCCAAGGCCTCGATGCCCCAATGAGCGTTGATGAGGAGGGAACCAGGTATTTCATGAGTGGTGTCACGCATGAAATGGACCAACGTTGGAGAGAGCAGATCCTCGATGTAACCGCGAAGGATGTGAATGAGGTTGCACATACATTCTTGGTCGATGGCTCCCGGCGATCTGTGTGCCTGTTGGGCGAAAAGAAAGACTGGGCGGAATCCGAAGGCTGGGAAGTACGTAAGCTTTCCATGAATGCTGGTGAAGCTGAAGCGCACTCCGTAGGCTCCGTGGATGCCTCCAATTCCGCCTAGACGTTGAGGTAGGTCTTTGAAGAGGACTAGTAACCCTTCATTCATATTTCTGCTTTTTGTGTTGATCCGGTGTCTGACTCCGAAGACCTTTGATGGCTTCCAGCGTCGATATTTCCAGGAAACACTCAGAAATGTTCATGCATTTATTCTTGGATGGGCTGATGTATCATATATACCTGTATTTTTATATGACTTTTGTGTGCATGACAGGTTGTATATAGACCATTGCTTTTGTATTCTACCTCATTTCCCCACTCACCTCTTTCTCCTTGGGTTCTTGATTCTTGGTCGGTGCACATGAGTACTGTGTACTACCATGCGCACCCGACACACCATGCACGCGCGTCTCCAGAGCAGAAACACTCCCCTCCATTACCGGTCTTCATCCCCATGATCGGTAGATGGCTGGCTTTTCCGTTACCTCAATGGACAGGAAAAAAACGAGCGCAATATCAAACAGAATGTGAACCTTGAATGGTACACTTCTGATCTACGTTTTTCAGACCCTCCCTGGAATTTCTATCAGCCTACGCAGGGCGGACTAAGAACGTGAGGACATATCATGAAGGTGATACACGCACATACCTATCTTAGAGTAATTGACCAGGAACCAATTGGTAGCCGTTAAAGTTACCATTTCTGGCGGTAAGCTGATTCACAGGTTTCCATGCCATTGGTGTTGGAAATGGGATAAAGTAGCTCCATTATTTAGAGCAAAAATAAATTACAATCAAAGGGAACCTTGTTTTTATTTTATTTGTTTTTTATCGTATTTGATGCCCGAGGTAAGAAGACCTCGTCTTGTACCACCACATAAGACAAGTTGCCTTTCGTACCTTCAGGGGAACTTGAAGGTCTCAATACTTTCCGACTGCTTAAACAACCGCGATAACCCCATTTTTATTTTTCGTTTTTGCTCTTATCAAGATCGAAACTGAACCATCGACGAGCGAGGAATCAGGTGTGGTTCCCCTCACGTGGTTCAGTGACTAGATCTCGTCTCGTCTCGTGGTGGATCAAACCGGTTCTTTATCTATCTTCTTTCTACGTACCAGGCTTCTTTCTTTCAATTCTATTTCTAGCTTAGGGTGCGACTATCTGAGTAACACCCAGTTTCAAGGACGTCATGCCATTGTGCCTATCATTATGAAGAAAACCGATGCCATCGTGCTGGGCCCCAAGCCTACTAAGGCATGCGGTAAGTGATCTCTGTACGCTATGTACAAACCACACTTGCCAAGGTTCTAATATTTTATACTAGTCAATTGCCGCAGGTTAAAGGTTAGACGCTGGCGACAGATCTTTACCAGGGACACTCTGTACTGATAGCCTCCAAGATGAAATGTGAAGTCGATGGCGCTCCTCCATGTCGTCGGTGCCGCCACACAAACTCCGCTTGTGTATTCAAGCCTAGATCAAATGTCGGTGCTGGACCTAAGAGTGCTCCAAGCCGGGGTTGCATTATGCTCACTGATTTTAGGCCGCGGCTGCCCATGAAGTAATGCCAATGCCGCAGGGTACACAATCTGCAGGCTTCATTTCTCATTTGGCACAGTCTGATCCAGATTCGGAGTCCGTCCTCAGCCGATTGGACCGGATCGAGACCATCCTAGGTATTAGCAAAGAGAGAGATGCAGTAGGCACTGTCAGCATTGACTCTGATCCGGATGAAGAGGGTGGTATGCCCATTTCCGACCTCTGGAAGGCTGTCAGGCATCTGAGAGTTATTACTCGGCCACCCCAAGACCACAGCCTTTGGTCTCGTTCCACCGTCAAGAGTTTATGGGAATCGTACGTTTTTTTCACCATCCTTTTCTCGACTTCCGCGAGGCATGGTCTCATGGCAGTACAGATTTCTCAATAATCTACCATTACTACATTTTCTAAAAGATCAGAAGGCTTTCTCCTCCCCTTCGCCTCTATTGTTGGCCTCCGTACTCTACATATCTGCGCTCCATAGCCCGGTAAAGGAACTTGCATCGCTAGCGGGCGGGTATTTTATGGCTACATGTAATGCAATTGCTGAATTGATCACCCCAACTCTGCCCAATGCGGTCAGTCGATTCATATCAAAGCAAGGAGACAGCGATCCTCCGAGTTGCAAAGATGAAGACAAGGTTTTCCAGAACATCCTTGGTCTCATTATGGCTAGTCTAATCTCAGAGGCCTACATCGAGACCACTGACAAGTGGATAGCAATTGCCTATCGTCTCCTGCTTGACCGTTGTACAACTGACTTGGATGATACGGCTCAAGACTGGCGTGGTTTATTCTCAGGGATTCAGGTAAATTAGTTTGACCTGCATGGTGCTAGTAATGGTACTCATTCTTCTAGGTGATTGATATTGAACATGCCTCCATGCACATGTGTTATCCTCTCCTCCCGAAACAACCACCAACACCAGCTCTGCAACAATTGAACAGTCAAGAAGGAGATGCATATCGAGGCTTATCACAGATGATGCATCAGGGACTCAGTCATTTCGTCGGGCGGGGACTGCCTACTATATGGTCCTTTGTAAGTGCGACGGGAGTGGACACTATGACTGGCGTCCGCACACCCTTCACAGACGAAGACTCCAGAGTTATCCGGCTTTGGGCAAGGAGGCTCGATGACTGGCTTGTTCGGTATAATGGGACATCCCGTAAGCGTAGATTAGCTCTTCCTTTTGTGAATCTGCGCTAACGCTGCGCACCAAGAGCCCTCTGCATCGGACCGTCAAGGAATACTTATCCTCCTACAATACCATCTGCACAAACTATACGTCCTGTCAATATATCATCCAGCTCGAGGATTTGACCTGAGCTCTGCGAATATCACTCCGGCTGAACGGCATGAATTACTGGTATCAGCACGAGCCGTACTACGACTTCGCCAAGATGATGCCAGTATATGGTCTAATTGGGATCTCATAGTACGTATCACGCACCACTATTCCACAAACGAAGCCTAAATAATCCAGATGATAACATGGGCCGCAATGCTTCTCCTACGTGGTGTTGAGGATGGGATGACACACCAGGATGGTATGGAAAGAGTTCATTCCCTCACACTCCAGACAGAATTTCTCACATACATGTCCTATCTAGATCTGGGTATCATACAGACACACCTCAGCAGCCTGAAGCGAAGTGATTTGTCCGTACCAAGTATTCACGGAGTGCTTGCAGATCGACTTCAGTCCGGCATGCAAAGCATGCATACTCCCCCTGATATGGGCCCCGAATTGTCTTTCCCACCACCCAACATGGACTATTCATGGACAATCTTCGATCAAGAGATCATGTCTCTTGCAAATCCACCTTGGCTTTTTGAAGGGCCCTCAATCGGTTCGACGCAGACACAGGTGGAACTCTCGCAGGCTTCAGCAATGCAGCCAGCGCGATATACTGACGGGATGACTGCTGCCAGTGGTAGTGGCTTCGGCTCCAACAAACAGTGGGGCCCCACAGAACAGTTGGCTAATGTGCGGCCGTCGAGGTTTGGCCCAGGCTTCGGCCATGGTAATGTGGGTAATGACGGCTATATATTGTGATGTAATATTAACTCCAATGAATCATATCCCTCTACGCTTCGAATACATACCTCACAATAGGGGGTCTTTAATGAGTCTTAGGTTACTGGTTACAATGCAAAAGCACAAGGACTAAATACGGTTCATTCCTTCTTAATCATGTCGGGTATAGAAAGTCATATCATCAGTCATTATACTGTACAAAGGTTATATGGCTGTCGCGTAGGAGGGGTCACTGCACTTGCTTTTGCCTGTAAAAAAGCTTCGCCAGAAACATCACTTGACTGTGTATTAGCTCCTTGCTTTGATCATTAGCAGATGTCAGGTCAATGCTTGCGAAAATAATCTCGGGCGGTCCCTGCTGAGTCTGGGTGCTCCTCAAACTCCAGGTCTTGGTTTGAGGTTTGAGAATCAATCGCTGCCGGTGGCGTCAGCGGTAGAGGCGGGAATGGTTCCGTCTGCGAAAAATCCCCAGACAATCGCCTGGTGGAGGGTTCGCTTTCACCTGTCGATTCGAGGGGGTTGTTGATATTTGGTTCAGGGTGAGCAGTATCTGTAGAGACAGTTGAAGAGTTAAGTGCATGGGGCTGCGGAGTGGACTAAACGTTTACCATGTTAGTTTACGCGGCTATAGCTAAAAGGCTAGCCAGTATTCGCATACCTGATCTCTCGCCTGATCCAAGCCGCGGCTTGAAGCTAACTGCCGCGCAGCGAGCCGTTTCCTTATGATCTCCAATTCCTCTTGACGTTCTGCTCGTTGCTCTTCCATCTGAAGATCAACAATAGAGGGCGTAGTGATATCTTGTGCGACCTCAACATAAGAGCTCTGTGGAGATCGTAATCGACTATTTCGCTTCTTTCTCTTCTTTTTCGATTCTTTCGAGGCCAAGCTGAACGTTCCCGACACAGACCTCATACTCGCAGGCTTATCACTGAACTGATCTTCCGACTCAAGTCCAGTTCCTCGACGACTGCCCAGCGCCATAGCAAACTCGTCATCCAACGGTACGGCATCTTCTTCCTCATCACTAGGAATCAGATCACCACGCGAACTCAAAGAATTCACAGTTTCCCGCGACGACTGCGTGGAGCTCCGATACCTTCCATTCTTGCCAGTAGAGCTCGGTCCTTCATTCTCCTCTTCCGCCTCCATCAAAGGCTCATCTTCATGCGCATGCTTCCGCAACCCGGTAGGATGTTCCTGCAAATCAGCCGCAGAGGGACGATATTTCAACCCTCGAGCCCCAAATCTCCACGAAAAGCGTTCCAAAAAACCCAGGAACGACGAGCTCGGGATAACGGTCGGATCGTTCCGATCGTCAGGAACCAACACACTACTTTTTCTCCTCGCCCGTCGTGTGCCATAGCTCATCTTCCGTTGTCGGCGAGGCTGTTCCGAGCTTCCACGTGTCAAGCCACTCCCTGCTAATAAGCGATCTAGCTCGTCCGTCCCCCATCCTAATAGACTATCGTCGGCATCATCGTTATCCCAATCATCATAGAAATCGAAGATAGCCTCTGCGCGGCCCCTTCGGCGACGTCGAATCTGATCTTCACGGCTCGGTAGGCATGGCGCGGTACATGCGTAGACGCAGTTCCCAATAGTCGCAAAGCATGGTAGGATATAATTATGGGAGATAGTGTAGATCCCTTCCTGGGCTGTCTCGTTTGCAGTTTCAAGGTTATGAGAGATTTGGTTGATGGTTTGACGCACTCGAGGGTCTCTGGGTCGCATCATCTTGGATTGAGTTTGGTGGGGATGGATAGGGACGTTAAGTTGATAACGGTCACGCAATGACCGTGAGCGGTGTGCGCAAGTCACTCCAACCTCACCCCAAGAGGCCCCATTGGTTTTATTAATAGAGCGAGTGGGATGTTGATTTACTGGTTAATGCCAGTTCCTGGGATAGCTAAACATCCCATTTGAAAAGTTACGCGAGTAAAGGTTGAAGGGAGTCTGGGGTCGGAGATGGAGCCTGAGGAATGCAACTCCGAGTCATCGGGTTTCCCCGTTAGTCAGCGGACCACGTGCCCCTCCAAAAAACGATATTGAGACAAGAATCTATACCAATTGCCAAAAAAGTTATATTGATATGATATCTTGTTCATTATGGTCTATTACGTGCGTTTTTTCAAAACACCTAGAGTTCAGAAACAAAAGGGGGGTTCTTTGTCCGTTTCCGCTCTGATTTGCATCACCACGGACTTGGGAGATGCATTTCTAGCTCAGGACGTGGATTTACTCGTGACATTGGGTGTCGAAAATTCGGAAAAGGTGGTGCATCAGGAACCTTTGAGATGGAAAGCAGGGAAACGGGAGCTCCTGATATCACTGGGACCCTTCTCTCCGCAGCTCTCTCAGTATACCATAGTCCTAAGCGTCAATGCGACTGGTAGTCGGGAGCCTCGTACGCCCTCTCCAGATTCTCTACTAGGAAGACCCGGCGTTCCTCTAGTCATCTCAGGATGGAGTGCACCTTTCGGTGGTTCGGAATCTCTTGTAGCTGAGAAGCTTGTTGAAAGACGATTCGGGCTCCAGGGTAGCCTGGACCTCCGGATATGGGAAGAAACCGGGAACAGTATTGCCCGTCACATCTGGTGAGGCCTCTTCAGCCCAAGGATTTACCCATAGTTCTAAATACTAGACGGCAGGGATGCGGCCATTGCATCAGTGATCTACCTCCGGCAAATTGCTACCGGAGACTCAGCAGTCACAGTACCATTGTTGCAAAATCTACTCCAGTCTGATCGCAGTTCCCCTCTGCGCGCCATCGAACTGGGGTCAGGATGCGGCATTGTAGGAATCGCACTGGCAGAGATACTTTCCCAGTGCTCCGTCCTGCTCACAGATCTACCGGAAGTCGAGGATATAGTAACACAAAACATAGCAGTTGCTAAACCAACACCTTCCTCCAAACTCGAGTACCGGGATCTCGACTGGGACGAGGCACTCCCAGAGGACCTCTGTAATGGCTCCATCGACTTGATTCTGGTGTCGGATTGTACATACAACGCCGATAGTTTACCTGCCCTGGTTTCGGTACTGAACCGCCTCGTTCGGACGTCGCCAGATGCTATCGTCCTAGTGGCCCTGAAGAGGCGACATGAGAGTGAGACCGTTTTCTTTGACCTGATGCAGTCGGTAGGGCTCTCTGTGCTGCATCATGACAGCAAGCAACTGCCTTCACAACATGAACAGTCCGATCAGATTGAATTGTATTGTTATGGAAACAAGACAAGACATGCAGTTGGATAAACCCATTCGACCTGGGCCACCTTGAGTGCAGTATCGTCATCCATCTTCGTGGAACGAGGAGAACAAATCAAGTGTTCTTAGTGGTCAAACTTATGATACGAGCGTACAGTAGGTTTCGCCTGTCCTGATCCTGCCTTACAGCTCTCCTCTTTGAACTCTTTCGCTTAGGTATACTTATCACTTGGGCACTGGGTCCTAATATGTGGCTTGTATAGGCTAACAGGGTAGCTAGTGATTACAGTGCGGCTTGCAGTCATTCTTCAGCTGCATAATATTTGCCCCACAATATGCGTACATACACATGCACGCTGGGCTTGGCTGGTTTAGGCGCTTGAGTATAGACTTTATCATGGATAGGAGACATGGTTTACGGAAGATACAAGATACCCCCAGAATACTATTGATCATTTTTGAAGGCCAACTGTCCTATCAACACAGGATCCCAAACATCTTTCTGCAACTATGCGGGAGACTACGAAGTCACGACCTTCCCTATGGAATTGCTCGCTACATGACTTGTGGAGCTTTTTATGTAACTATGAAATACTGGACCTCCCATAACTTCCACTAGGGCATCCCGATAGACACTTCAGCTTCTCAAATTGCTGAAAAAAACCAGTTCTTCACTTCTTGCCTAAGTAATGTCGAAATCCACCTTTGAACTTCCAAGACTTCGAGCTTCGGCTGTCAGATGAATATTTCCACACACCTGATGCTTTAACGTCGTTCCAGATTTTGTGAAGAGATACGCGACCTCCCAGGAGGATTAGCCGACGTCTCCGGCTTCCTACCCTGGCAAAAACTTGCTCCAGAGTAGAATCGAGAGGAATAAAGTCCGAATCGCTACTTAACGAAGTATTATGGAAAGTATCATAGACAATATCTGGTAATTGTAGGTGAGGTCTATTCCCTCTGAAAATCTGCTTGCTAGCAGTGAGGCTGTGAGAACGAAGTGGAGGCATGACGGGCAAACCGTTTCCAGGATACCTAACATCGTTCGTGATGTGACGAGAATACCAAGAACATCTCCTGGAAAAAGCGCTGAAGTTTGCTGCCAACGTCACTGCACAGAGAGGAAGGAAGGCCAGACGTATGTTGTTCGTCGTTGTCTCCTCATGAGAAGAGAGTTCGGACTGGGGTATGAGTGAGGCTTTGACACAGAGAGCCCATAAGTCTGCGTACAGGCGGCAAACAACATAGACGTCACCACCTATAATCTCGAATTCGTCCGGTTGTCGTTCGTGTTCCAGCAAAGTATACGAGGAATCAATACAAATCACTAGCGACCCTTCTTGTATAGCCCATCTCTCGCCAACCCCTAGCCGTATATCCTTTTGTGATTCCAAACGTGTGCAGAGTCCGGGTTTCACTTGGCGGTAGGAATGTTCTGATGGCACATGATCTGATAAAGGATCGTCCGAAGATATCCGGCAGTCTGGCCAGCTACATGTATCGATCGACCCCGGGTTGCGCCACTTTGGCTTGCATTGATCCCAGTCTACCTTTGGACGCAATCAGTATAAAATATAATTTTCGCGAGTGTAATGAGACTACACACCACTAGAGGCGCAGTCGCCGATTCTGACACACTGGCATCGATACTGGCGAGGGCATCCGCGGTGGCAGCTGTGACTTTACAGAAGAGCCGCTGGTCACGGTCTCCTGACCAGGGGTAAGTCTCCCGTCCCTGATCCAGGACACCCGATGTCTCACGAAGACTATTACTACCGCAAACGCATTCTTCTTCTCCAGACGCATAACACCTCATACAGCCTGCAAATTGGCTTTCTGCCCGAGTCGAACTAGTCACCCAGACTGGAGGCCGAGGAAAGTAGACGCCATGCCGACGCTTTTGAGTTACTGAGTCCTGCAGGTATTCCGAATCCGACCAGTCGCTAAGGTCAGAGGCTGATTCTTCCGACCCCGAACCCAATGGGCGTGCATAATGACCGCCAGCCAGAGCTTGTTTCTTGTCCGTCCATGAGTCTGTGTCAGAACTAGGCATTTTTGAGGGCGTATTGCTATTGTATACTGGCATAAGTCACGCTGGAAGAAGAGAGAATAAAATGCAAGCACTATAATGTTTGCCATGTAACATTGAAGTTGGCAAATTAGTGAAGTGTGGTCCATAGAATCTGCCTTGAGTGAGCCATGACTGGTTCGCAGCTTCCTCTTGTATTTTAAACAACGACTGAGAGATTTCTGAGGATTGAGGAAGTTGCCTCTATCACTCCGGGGAAGTTGCTAGAAAGTGATCTAAGGTACTAGCAACTTGTAGTATCTCGGGACACCCATTTTCTTGGGGGGTTGTACCTAGGGTTCTTCGACAAATCCCTTTATGTATGGAAGTTGTATCCCAATCAGAAGAGAGCGAATAGAATGCTGCCGAACCTCGGCATTGTGATTACAGGAAGTCATTCGACCAATGACAATGAGATATGCTGACTCAGAGCTATATAAAGGCGGGCGCTCCAAAGCGCAAGTCCAGACCGCTTCCTCCTCCTATTCGATGTCGATTAGCCATATCAAGATCTCAAGGAGTGCTTAACGCAATTACCTTGCACCATGGCAGTTCCGCGGATCACCCTATACTTAGACATCGTCAGCCCATTTGCATATATCGCATTTCATGTGCTGAGAGTACGTATGGCTTATCACATCTATATGTAACTCTATATTTGTGGAAGCAATATTTACAAGGAATGGAACTGACAATAATTCAAGAATTCACCTGTTTTTGCCAAATGCCAAATCACTTATGTTCCGATATTTCTGGGAGGGTTGATGAGTGCTTGTGGAAATACTCCCCCCATCAAAATTAAGAGTGAGAACATCGGATATTACTGATTCTACCCAGCCAAGGGCTAACAGAGTGGTTAATCCAGACAAGGATGCCTGGATCGGTAAGGAACGGATCCGATGGGCGCGTTATTTCTCCGTTCCCATGGTTGAGCACACCCCGGAAGGCTTCCCGCCGGTGACATTGGCAACGGAACGCGCGCTTTGCGCTGTTTCCTTGAAGTCGCCAGGAAAGCTTGTCTCAACGATCGAAGCCCTCTATTATTCGTTTTGGGTGCAGGGGAATACTAAGATCGGACAAGTTGAAGGGTTCAGTCCTGTACTGGAGAGTGTCTTTGGAAAGGATGGGGCTCAGGAGATTCTTCAAGTTGTGCGTTGAACCTAGTTCAAGCTGGCATTGCCAAAATAACGGGTATATTATCCATGCTAATACTTAACAGATGAATGAACCAGAAACCAAGGCGCTTCTAAAGGCGAACACGGATCAAGCATTTAAATTCGGTGCTTTTGGACTCCCTTGGTTTGAATGCACCAACACCAAGGGCGAAACCGAAGGGTTCTGGGGGATCGATCATTTAGGCCAAGTGACAAAGTTTCTGGGTCTAGATCGCAGTTCGGATCAGGGTTTCAGAGCGCTTCTGTAGAGATTTGTCGGGTGACCACAGGAGTTTGCGGAGAACATAGATCCACCCTTGTGTACATTTTCACTCGTACACGGGATTTATCCCTTGTAACGAGATCTTTTTGTGAGTTGACCACCGGTCAATGTCTTTTTTTGGGTAGACGAGCATCGCTCTTGTTCTTTTCTCGGAGGAACTCGGCAATCTTCTCCTTTTCCATATTGTCGATAATGTCGATCTCCTCCTGGTTAGGAGAGGTATCAACTTCTTTACAAATTATGTCAATTTGGGAGGAAATCTTGGTTAGGGAGGTATCAATGAAGAGCTTACCCTGATTCTCTGCCCCATTCCTACCAGTAGCCATCGAGCGAACCTGCTCCCAAACACTCCGGACCGATTCATTGGAGGCCACAGTAGTGAGCTTATTCTTGGCCTCATTTATCGAACTTTCTGCCACATTCGCAATGCTATTCGTGGCATTCGCGAGAGAGCTTTCTGATGTCGTTGAATCATTCCGCGGCTCCTCATGAGCTCGCGCATCATAAATCTGTGGTTGAGCTGTCTCGTCTGAAGGATTCATGGCCGGTACTATAGGATTTTAACCGCCCAACGCAGTATCGAGCAAGCGAAATCTATGCCATGAACAGTAAAAGATGAAGATGAGGTAAATATTAACTAGTTGGACTCCATGTCAGGGTTGGACCGATGACATCAACTGGGGAGAATGATATCATTGCTAGCCCTACAAGGCTGGGCAGCGTGCAAGGGTCCATGGGGCCCGAATAAGGAAACAATCAGCTAAGCCAAGTGTCCAGGCAACCATATTTCGCTTTTAAAGCCATCTCCACAATCAATTTATTGTTCCAACCGTGATGGGGAACGTGAGGGAATGGACATATAACTCTGCGTTAATCATTAATTCGAGGCAGGCGGTGGGAAGTGGCGTTAACTTCACCCGCCATTAGAGTCTATACCGTTTTAGGCAACTAATTAGGGTCCCCGCACTTGACCGGACTCCGGGCGCGGAGATACGAAAGTATGTCCATCGCGTTCAACTTTTATCTCCACTCCGGCGGTGCTTAGCATATCGACAATCCAACACTCCCTGGGATTGCATCCTTCAGAGCTTGATATATATACCGTAGAAGTACCTCGTTGTCAATCATATCATTGTTCAATAACATACTTAGACACTACCACTTATCTAAAACACATACAAAGTACTACTACCCACTCACCCAACTCTAACCACAATGGCCTTCCCATACAAGCACTTCCTCATCATCGGCGCCACATCAGGCATTGGCAAAGCAATGGCCGATCGCCTCATTGAGAACGGCGCCAAGGTCACCGCAGTAGGGAGACGTCAAGACCGACTGGATGAGTTCGTGCGCCAACATGGTGAAGACAAAGCCCAGGCGATTGCCTTCGACATCAGCAAGACGGAGCATATCCCCCAGTTCGCAAATGACGTCTTCACCAGGTCCGCAGACATTGACTGTATCTTCCTAAATGCGGGTGTGCAGCGTATCTACGATCTGACGAGTCAGGAGACGTTCAAACTCGATCAGTTCCTGAATGAAGTCCATGTGGATTTCACCAGTATCGTTTCTCTTGCGCATGCCTTCTTGCCTTATCTCCAGGCAAAGACGACGCCTGTTAGCTTCATATTGTGAGTGCTATCTTCTGTACCCTGGAGAGCAACCTACTTTAGTTCCTCTTTCGCAACAACGACTAATCTGAAACAGCACTGGAACCAACCTTGCCATTATTCCTGCCTATCCTATGCCTGCCTACTCCGCCGCCAAGGCAGCCCTGAACGCATTTGTTCTCTGCTTCCGTGAGCAGCTCAAGTCTACCAATGTCAAGGTGATCGATTTGTCTCCTCCCGCTGTGCAAAGTAAGCCTCTCCTCCTGGTTATCCAAGCCGCGTCACGGCATATACAGAAGCCATTAACTAACACAAAATAGCTGAGTTGCATGACTACATGGGTGCCGAGACCGGGCGCAAAGTCGGTATGCCGTTGGATCAGTTCGTCAACGAGGCATTTGAAGGCCTCCAGGCCGGCAAGGATCAAGTCATAGTAGGCAGTGTCGCGGACCCGAAGACGTTCCATGAAATTGTTGAGAAGCGACGGACTATGTTTGAGAGCTTGTCAAAGCTTCTGGGCGCAGCATATAAGAAATAGATCGTACGAGCTTTTCAGTTAGTTGTTAAATGTAATAGAGTGGCATTTTCATTGCTTGAACAATAAGTTGTCTACATTAAACCAATAAATAGCGCTAATTAGGGCTTTTACCGATAAGGACTAGCGGGATCCGCTCGAAGCCCCTCCGCCCGCTTTTATCGGAATCAAACTATTCAACCATTCTTCCCGATCATACAATCTATCACACTGTCTTTCTTTTCTTCTACTCATAGATATAGATTCTCTTTCTTCTTTTGCCATCACATATACATTTCTACCAGAAAATAGGCCGATAGACCACTCAGCAACCGCACACACCAACCTTACACCCAACAACCGCCGCAATACAACCGGCTCCATAGAACACCGACAAAAAAAGGAAAAAGAAAGAAAATGCCCCCAATCCCAATAACAATCCTAACCGGCTTCCTGGGCTCCGGCAAAACGACCCTCCTCCTAAACCTCCTCCCGCAACTCCCCAAAACCTACAAACTCGCCCTCCTGAAAAACGAATTCGGCGATCTCGCAGTCGACTCCCAGCTAGCCTCCACCTCCTCCATAGGTGGCGTCCGCGAGCTCCTAAACGGCTGCATCTGCTGCAACCTCGTCGGCCAACTCAGCGATGCGCTCCTGCAACTCAAAAATGAGGTTCAACCGGACCGGATCGTGATAGAGACGTCCGGGAGTGCGTTCCCGGCAACGCTGGCTATGGAGGTTAATCGGGTGGGACGGGAGACGGGGGATTTCGTTTTGGATGGGGTGATCAGTGTTATTGATGTGGAGAATTGGGCCGGATATGAGGATACGAGTTATACAGCGAAGTTGCAGGCGAGGTATACGGATATGATTGTTTTGAATAAGTGGGAGGGGGTTTCGGAGATGCGGTTTGAGGAGGTGTTGGATCGGGTAGGGGATTTGGGGGTAGAGACGCCTGTTGTTAAGAGTGATCGGGGACGGGTTGGGATGGATGTGCTGTTAGGGATTGACGGGGCATTGTTTTCGAAGGAGGAGGGGGAGATTGGTGATGGGCATGAGCATAAGCATGGGCAGGAGGGTCATGGCCATGGGAAGGAGGGTCATCAGTCGGAGGTGGAGGTGTTGTCTGTTACGTTGAAGGGTGGCGTGGAAGCTGCGGTTGATGTGGCTGGTTTGGAGAAGTTGCTGCTTTCTGCGCCGAAGGAAGAGGTTTATCGGATTAAGGGGATTATGCGCTGTTCGACGCTGGGGCCACCGGCTGAGTCGTCGGATGCGCTGAATGAGCCGAGGTCTGCTAAGTCTGGGCACGCGGCCACGAGATATTATATTCTTAACTGGGCTTTCGGTCGTTGGACCTTCACTCCGTCTGAGGTTGTTGCAGAGGCGGCTGATCCGGCTGTAGTTGCTCGTATTACGCTCATCTTGGCCCGGTATGAGTCTGCGAAGTGGACGAAGAAGCTGGAGGCTGGTGGCTTGGTTCAGGTTGGGGAGGGAAATGAGGGAGCCGAGCTGGTTGTTGAGCGACTTGTTTAGCTCTCCTCCTGTTCTTGGTTATTGCGAAGTGGAACTGGCTTCCGCGATGCTGACTGTCATTGAACATAATGGTCTGGGCCTTGGAATGATGTATGAATCTGAGGGGCGGTTATCATAGGGTGGGTACATTGGATAGACCTGTTTCTCAGATAAAAGAGAACGAGATAGATATTCATCTGCAAATAGACAACAATTTAAGTTTCGTCTATATCTAAGTTGTTGACAGAATTGAATCTAAAGAGCATAAAAAAAAGACGGGAGGATGACGGACTATGGTCTATGAACAAGAAACTCAATTCAACTTCGAAATCTACTTCTTCAAAGTACAAAACAAACAAAAACTATAGAACAACACAAAACAAATATCCAATGAACAACTTTGCATGTTCCTCCGCATTCACAATCCATTACACTAAGTATAGAACCAAAATATCGTGTGCTAGTACTCGAGGAGAGCAGAAGCACCGGCTTCGCTCGAGATGTAAATCACCTCGTGGTTGTCAGAGAAGCCGTTGAAACGGGTGGCGCTACACTTTGTGTATGCCCCCATGTCCTCGAAGTACAGCCAGTCACCAACGTCCAACAGACCAGGCAAGTTGATCCGTTGAGTAATGACGTCGATACCATCGCAGGTGGGTCCCCAGATGGAATAAGCGGTGTCGCCCGAAGTCGCAGCGTTCGACCCATTCGCACATGTCAAGATTTGGGCAATCGGATGCTGGTGGTCAAAAATGATGTTGGAAAAATTTCCGTAGACTCCGTCGTTTAAATAGACCATGTAAGCATCGTTGGCCGGGTCCTCGGGGTCGCGCACATCGCGACGAGCGATCACATTGGCCGCCAGGGTGAAAGCGCTAGCCACGTAGTAGCGGCCGGGCTCAGCGATGACACGGATGTGTGGTGGGAAATAGACGTCCAATGCGTCACCCAGGACACCCGCAAACTTTTCGAAAGTCTCCTGAGTGAAGCCACCACCAACATCCAAGGTATGCAATTCATGGCCGATCTCAGCCGCCTGGTCGAACACCATGCGGGCATCCTGGACGGCCTTGACAAAAGCAGCCGGGTCCTCCGCACCGGAGCCGACGTGGAAGCTGACACCAACAACCTTCAGCTCGAGCTGGTAGGCCAGCTCAAGCAGCTGACGAGCGATATCCAAGGAGGCACCGAACTTCATGCTTAGACGGCATAAGCTGGTGGAGTCATCGGTCAGGATGCGCAGGTAAAGTTCTGCCTCAGGGAAACAGGCCTTGATCTTGTACAGCTCATCGGCATTGTCGAAGGTCATTTGCTTGACGCCGACCTGAGCGGCGTAGCGCAGATACGACTTGGTCTTGCAGGGCTGCGCGTAAATGATACGGCTGGGATCAATGCCAGTATCCAGAGCGAGGTCGATCTCGGCCTTCGATGCACAATCGAAGCCGTTGCCAAGCTTGGCCATGAGACGAAGAATCTCCGGGTCCGGGTTGCACTTGACCGCTATTACACGTTAGCGTTGATATTCCATGTCCGTGACGCGTGACCCAAACTTACCATAAAAAGGTCTGACGCGGGTCAAGTTCATTTTCCAGCGTAAATGCTGTCGGTAGACCTCGCCCATGTCTGCCACATAGAACGCATCCTCGTCTCCAGGGGCACAGCAATCAACATTGACTTCGCTGGCGCGTTTTTTCAGGACGTCCAAGACGAGATCCTTGGCCATCAACCTGGATTGCGAGAGATCATCCCCTCCATGATTGCTGATTTGACTCAAATTGTGATTATACTTAAAGTCGTGTTTGTCTAAACAAGGTTTAGACATGCATACTTCAGCAGGTATACACGCAGTCGGTGCCATAACCATGTGCGCTGCGACGAAGCACACGAATTAAGGACTTGAAAGGTGCAAGTGAAAATGAGATAAAGGTAAAATAAAAATAAAAGTCGATACGCGACTGCGTGTTAAGGAGGGCGAAAAGTTTCGCAACCGTAGTTGACTGGACCAAGCCTCTTAGACCCTTCCCCCTCAAGAGGAAGAACCTTCAGAGAAGTCCTATGCGGCAGCTCAAAGGGCGAGGGAATAAATTGAGAGGGCGTCAGCGGGTTAATAAACGGCGCACCGGAGGAGTACACAGGCGATACCAGTAGGAGGTGGAATGTTGTTAAGAGTACTGCGGGGACGTCTAGGATAGACAATTTGACGGAAACGCAAATACGAGGCTACGCGAGCCGTGGTGAGCTAGAGCCTTTGGAATTGAGTGATTCCAAAGGCCAGCGGCGATGCGACGGAAAGCCAGATAATAGGCGGAACTAAGTCTGCCTGGAAAATGGGGACCTGACGCAACAGGATCGAACCAGCGGTCAGTAAAATTGGAAATGAAGCTCTGACCCTCTGAATGAGTGAGAGATTTATTGACGCGGGGAAAGAGAGTGAGAGAAAGGGGACGAAGCCGTGAGAGGTGCAGAGTTTTTTTTCCCTCGAACAACCGGGGGCTCGGTGGAAGCGCACTTAGGGCAAAGGGCACACCGTCAGGCAGAAATTGTCCAGGGTGGGTGGGAAAAGGCCAATTGTTCCAGATCACGATGAGACAGTGAATAAGGAAAATAAAAATAAAACAAGCAAGGATATGGAACAGGATCGACAAGGGGTGGGAGACACTCACTTGAGAGGGTACGATGGGGCAGGAGAAGAGAGAGAGAGAGAGAAGTTTTCGATGATGATGATGACTTGAACTTGGGTTCTCGTGGGGGTGCTTACGGCATCTCCCGATTAGTCCACCCCTCTATTTTCTTTTTCTTTTTTTTTTTCCTGTTTTAAACAGGTATCCATACTGTTCCCGTATTATTCCTCCCGGTGGCCATCGCACCGACTCGCATCTTGTCACGTCCGGTAAGCCTTGGGATTAACCATCCATGTCCGTTCCTGTTGTTCCAGCTTCGCCCCTGCAGCACAGATTGCATCTGATCCTGTCTTATCCATGGTAGAACATTAAACGCAGCCCTGATTCGATCTGGATCGCCCCAAATATCAATATCAATAAACCTTCCGACCAGGCCTAGTACAGACCGATCAGGTTGGAGATAGATTATATCCCTCATTGCCAATCACAGTCTCCTCAAGAGATTCGCCTTCCGAGCCCGGATTTTAGGCAGTCCGTATTTCATGATCATTCCTTGATTTGACTTTATGTCAGGACTCTATGCATATCATAGCGCGTCGGTTGGCCACATATTTCACGCAAGTAAACTCGCATACTACATCCAGAGTAACCCAATTCTCTCAGTCTTGCATCCTTCTTTGTTCCCACTATCAAGTCATGAGTCTTTCCCAGCCCCGGGTCTAGATATCGTTTCCCCGTTGCTGTAGATTATATTCCGCGCGAAATCATTGGTCGAGCGAAGAGACATTACAGGGTCAGTACAGTATTTATATGGTACTCCGTTACAGACCCTTAACAGAGAGCAGATGCGGTCACGTGCTCTAAAGATGAGGAAGATCCTCTAGGCAACACTGCATAAAGGAACAAATGATAAACATGGAATACTTTGACTAGTGTACATGGTGACCTAACTGGCCCGGTCTCGAAGATATTCTAACTCATGTGAAACACCTAAATTTCTATAAAGCTAACCTGGAACTAAAACGGAATATATAAGGTGATGAGCCACACAATCTTGCATGGAGAACCTCCTCCCCCTCTATATCTGCTTCTTTCTTCTTTCCTATTCTCTCCTCCGTAACCACCAATCCTCAATGTGCATACAACATGCAGAAATGCCCTTCTTAGATTATGTATCATGATTGAATATAAGTATATAGGTCTTGAATGGGTAGGCGATGTGAATGAAATCTACAGGACGTGGACTCAGGGAGCATAGTACATTGATAATGATTGTCCTGTTCTGGCGAATGCACTTCATGGCGACTAGATCACTTATTAGCTTGACTCATCACTAACAACTGTAAAAAGTAAGTTCCACTGCTTTGCGCGCTGGTGGAGCTACACATTGGGTGGCAACTTCTGAGCGAACAGTTAATTCTATTATCGTTTCTTCCTCGCTCTGATGGCCGTCACCCTTGTCACTTTCTTCGCAATCATTCCCGTCGAATGGTAAGCGTTATCCCGGATGAGAGACCCTGACACCCGAGGTGCTCTCACCTGTTTGTTTATCTGTTCTCCTTCCGCCACAGTTGACCCGCTCCGGCGAGATTACTTCCGGCTGGGGCGGGATTGATGGGCCCTTCGCCGCATCTGGTTGCGGTGCCCAAAGCTGCTGATATTCTGTACTTTTAGAGTGATCCCTGTATACAGCTCTAGTTTGTATCAAGCTCTTGTTCACGGTTGAACTTGGACTTGAACCTGCACTTGGACCTGAGGCTTTGTTATGAGATCCTAAACACCGCATTGTGTTAGTGTTGGCTTTCCGAGTGTCCTGATCTATTGGGAATTATATAAGTTTAATGGTTCAATAAAAATTGCGCGTCAACGTTGTAAAGTATGATAGTAAAAGAGACTGGTATACTGATGTGCGTGTGATAAAATCTTCCCATTGCGAAAAGCACAGAAGCGTTGATCCGTGGTCCATTCTATACCCTAGGGGTGACAGAAGACAGTTCCCTCTGAACTGAAAATATATAATCCTCTTCCAACCTCATTACGATGGTATAGCCATCGGTTCATACTAAAAGAGGAACTTAGGGCGCGGTAGTGGTTCTTTATCATTGTCTCCCAGTTGTTCCTAGACAAAACCTTGGAGGTACTTCATTGTTGAGACTGCTAGAGTGGTTGGCTCCAAGGCGGTTTGTGAGTCGCAGAAATGAAAGCTGTACGGGTGACATTGTTTTTCAGTATCAATCATGCCTCGTGTCTGATTTGTCCCCGAAATAAAAACTATAACCAGGGCTGTAGTCAATATGGACACTTTTACTTTGAAGAGCGGCTGCACTGAGACACCACTTGAATATGAAGGCCATCATATAGACAGGATAGTCGTATTTAGCCATATACTTCGATTGCCAGGTAGATCTTCACCCATGAAAGGGTGGAATTGAGGTAAGTATTTAAAGAAGAATTTAGCTAGTTAGTGGTAGCCATCCTGCCAAGAAAAAAAAAGATTGTAAAATTCCTTTGTCCATCAGCTGGTTAGGTGTAACTCAGGGGGAGACCGCGAGTTGGTCCGTTTACACTATAATAGAATGTTGCATTAGTGCTTCTAGGCGAGGGTATGTACAAGAGTTGTTGACTAAACAAAGAAATTATGTACCAAGACAGCGTGAAAAAGTAACAATGGATACCAGGTATCAGTTTCGATCACAAGGAAAAGATTTATAGGAAAGGGGTATATGGAGATTGCCTGAAAAAGAAAGAGAATGGAAGAAAGAAAGAAATATCCTGCAAGGTGTAAGAGGGAAGACAAATCACAACCAGAGTACCCATCGAACTCCAGATATTACTCCTCGGAAAACACTGCGAAATAGTTTGAAAGCCATGACGATCAACCATACCCACCACAGTATTCCAACAAGTGCCCATTCGAGCATCACAAAGCCGGTACGGCGTATCCACCGTAGCCGGCGATGGCGTCTCCGGATGCCTTTGTCGAGGGTGTCGCTCAACTGTTTCGCTGCGAGAGTGCTGGTCGTGTTGAGTTGAATACTCAAGTCTTCAGCATCTTGTGCAGCAGCTCGGACACGTGGGTTTAGAGAATTGTTGACTAGGTCTTCAAGCGCGCTCAGGTGAGACCTCACAGCTGACGTGCCAGGATAACTGGCCAAGGATCGCTGGAAAAGCTCTTGAGAGTTCTCAAACCTCTTAACTAAGGCCTGAACTGCCAGATCGAATTCATGTGACCGAGGCACCTGTGGAACTGGCGTATCGGAGCCAAATGCTCGTCGAAGAAACTCAGGTGGCGGACTGCGTACAGTATGAGCCCGTCGAGTGATCTCTCGTGCTTTAATACCTGACGAGAGAAGGAGAGCGCGAGTACGTTCGACTTCTCGTTTCCCTGGCACTCCCGTACGAATCGAGGTAGAAACACTGCGATCAGAAATACTCCAGCTTCTCGATTGGCTGGAGGGTGAAGAATACCGTTCATGAGTGGACGGACCTTTTGATGCCTTTGCTTGCGCAAGACCCGTAATTGGGGGACGGGTGAGACTGTATGGGATTGAAGGATCCTTAATTCGGCCCTTCTTGATCTGTTCTCGGATGGTATGCAGCTCGGGTCCAAAAGTGGGAACCTTCTCAGATTTTTTCATTAATACGCGAGGGTCGAGCGTCTTCTGTCTGGCGATTGGTGTAGCCTCGTATTTGCGTTCCGATTCCGACGCGCTCTTTATCTCTGCCTCCGTGCGAGCCTTTTGACTACCTAGATCAGATACTCTGCGTTCTTCGCCTCGGTCCCCTTGTCTGGAAGGAGATGTAAAGGGTGGCGGTGAGGAGAAATAATTTCTCGCAGTTGCTCTTTCTGACTCTCTGCGAATCGCTAGACTAGGTTCTGCAGAGAATATGGGAAGGCGGCGTAATGGGGCCTTGACATCAGCAGCCTTATCGCCTTTCGGTACTTCGGTATCATTTACAACATTTTCGTCGTCAGATGTGGCATTTGATTCAAAAGACGATTGTCGCGAATGGGCCAAGGAATCCTTCTTCAAGATAAGGCCACCCATCTTTGACACCTCATTGCCGACTTTTTCTGCGATCTTCCCCGGCCCTTTGAAGATTCCACGGAGTTTTGACTCATGCTGCCCCTGCCCTTTTCGTGCTGGCTGGCCCGTCCTCACCCGGCCCTCCTGGTATGTAGAAGGGATTTGATCTGGGAGCGGGCTTGGTTCAACTTTACCAGGCCGTGATATGCCCTCAGTGTATTCTGATAGGCTATTGTTACGCAATGCCTCGGATTCCAGAGAACTATTGTCGACGGCATCCTTGTGTCGAGGGTTGCTTTTGCTTCTCTCTCGCGGAGGAGCAGTGACTCGTGAGAATCGTCCCTTCGAGGGGGATGGCGAACGACTTGAGGGTGTAGATAGATTGGATGAAATACTCGGAAAGAAACCGGGTTGGATAGGTGTACGGGGCACCCTGCCATCGGCTGTCACAGAAGCAGTTAGACGATCATAGCGATCGTCCGCACTTTGTACCGAGGACAAAGATTCTGTTTTCTGTGCAGACCTAGCATGACTAGAAGTATTCCAGGTTTGATATAATCCGGAGCTCTGTGTTGGCCTGAGTTTCGTATCTAGGGAACTATCCTTTGGTGGGGCTGCGGATCCTTTCGTTCTTGATGGCCCGGAGCTTGGAGAAGTAGACCTCCTAGGAATTACTGCGTTCTCTCCTGGGGGTTCCCAATCGCGTTTGTCACCTCTGCTTGAGGCACTTGAGGAGCTGCTCGACCGCATCCGTAATCTGTGCTTCCCGCCGCTGCTGCGGACAATATGAGAAGAGCCCTGGAATCTATGTCGCCGTCTTCCACGGCCGATCCGTTTAAACTCGGTTGTTAGTCCAGGATGAGTGTCGGATAAAGAGGTGCGGGAAGTGGGCTGGTCTGTGTCTACTGATTCCCGCCTGGACGGTAGTTGTTCTTGAAGACTCGGGGCTTTAAGAGCATCTGATGGTACCAACATTGCCGGATCAGGGTACAGATTGTTCCCATCCTTATCGATAAGCTTACTCTTATGTTGGATATCTTCAACCCACGCGACATCGGCAAGAAGTTCTGGCGGGGAGATCATCCAATCAGATTTTGGTCGGCGAGCCTTGACACTGCTCGTACGACTGCCTCGCCTTAGACTGGAAGGAGGGGAGGATGCTAAAATCTCGTCGATATCCGGCTCCTTAGGTGACACGCCCTTCGAATCTTGGTGGAAAGGTGGAAGTTTCAAGCATTCGAAAGCGCTATGATCTCGTTGGCTGTACTGTACCTCGATCGAGTCGACCCACTCGCGAACTTTGTCAACGGTATTCCATCCTTCTCCTTCCGTATCAATGGGACACCGTTCGCGAAATCTGACTTTGCGATTTCGGATGGACTGGAGAGGGTTGTAGGAGCGACCTAGAGGTGTGCCGTCTCCCCCGGCTGAGGTCGAATCCGGGTCTGCGTGCGCCTTGTGAGGGTTGAGGGGAGGAAGCGAAGGAAGTAGACGTAGGTATTCGGAGAAGAGCTCGAAATGGCGACGGGCCTTTTCAGCTCGAGCAAGTGTGCCATCCGAGAACCCATGTGGCAACGAGTTAGAATTGACAGAATCGGGCAGTAGACTGAGTATAGAAGATGGCGCATGAGCGCTATGGTCTACGTGTGAGGTACCCGAAAGCTTCGTGCGACCATCAACGAACGTTTGAGTAAAGTTGCGATGTTGGCGAGGGCCATCATTTTGACTGCCCACCGCAATAGGTGTACGACCGTCACCATGTGAAACAGAAGGCTGACCTGCCGACGCCGTCCACCTACCTCCCGAAACGTGGCTAGATGCCACTCGACCACGGGCGCTTATTCTCCTAGATTCACTCAAATTTAACGCTAGATTGACAATCTGTAAAGAGTCCCTATCAAGACCTAGGGCAGCTTCGCTTTCCACCCACGTGGGTTGTGGCGTATGGGGCACTGCATTCTGTTGCGCACGCGACGGACCAGCTGTCTCTTGGAAATCTTCCTTCTCCGTAGATGCTAGCGGTGATTCCTTCAAAGTCTCTTTCTGGCGACTCCAGGGAAATCGCGATCGCTTCTTGATTACCACGATTTCCGGGTCGGGGGTGGTTCCACGCTTCTTCTCCCTCCGCTCCGATTCGGAATGACGGCCGCGATGGTAACTATGCCTAAGACTCCTCGATCTTGGTAAGAACGAAGAGTCCAATAAAAAGCCACCTGAGCTGTGTGTTCGCCGAGATCCGCCGCCGCCTTTATCCCCATCGCGAGAGCTGCTACCAAGCGTGCTGCCTTCCAGCTCGCCGCTCCCTCGTCCTTCGCTCATTCGAATTCTCCTTTGGCGGTCGGGTCTGTCGTTCGATTCGAGCTGATGAGAAGGTCGCCACGAAGCTGATCTCAGCGGTCTCTCGCCCAGATCTGGTAGCGTAGGCGACGCATCGGTCCCCTGCGACATCAGAGCCAAAGCGGGAGTGGTTTTCGGTCCCAGCCGGTAGAAGAGGAGTATGTCACGGTGATGGAGGGACTCATGAAGATCATCAAGGCCAACATCAGAGCTCTGTCATGTTTATCGAAGTGATTCTTTGTGACACGGTCAAAGGAAAAAAAAAAAAATCGCAAGCCCCCCTTTCACTGATCGTTAGTGACGATCACTTAAGTTGCATTTACCCCATACCTTTGGGTGACGACGGATTACTGCATTGGGTATAGCGCGCTTGATAGGTCTCATGAGTCCCATTTCAGTTTTAACTCTTTTAAGGATGCTTATCATCATACCTACCTCACCTATGCATGTCGAGATTTCTTTTAAATACACCCTCGAAGTCTGACAAATTTACCTCACAGGGTGGAATTGCTACTTTGGGAGACTGTTAGAGAAAAATTACAGGTCTAAGGAATTAAAGTGATAACGCTCAATTCAATACCCATGCATGTCCTTTCAGTCCAAGGATTGTGCCTTGGAGTCACTCTATAGTCTGACCGGGAATTAATACATCACGACAGGCAGACAAAAGGGAAAGATCTAGCACTGAGGTCTAACGACACAAGAGAACAACTAGAGATACAGGTCCTGTGGATAGAAGGCAATAAAAGTTACAGGAAACAAAAGAATTGACGTTATTTATTGATCTATTCAACCCTCAGGCACTGGAGACGGGCCTCAGTTTCAATCACCTGTAGAAATCAACGAGTTAGCGCGGCGTCTCCATGAAAACCACATGGTATAAGATATGATAGGGGCATTACCTCTAGAGCTTGCTTCACTTCTAGAACCTTGCGCACGTCTCCGAGCCAATCCTTGCTCAGGATCTTTGCCCACCCCTTCAGGCTGTTCATCTCACGAGCAGCGGCATCAATATCACCCTTTTCTAAGAGGCTTTCAGTCCGAATGAGGACACTCTCAACATCATCACTATCAGCAACAGGGTCCTTCTTGAACATGACCTTGCTCAAGACAAGGCTGGCTGCGTGGCTGGCAATGCCCGCATCCTCAGGCAAAAGGCTTGCCTTGCGAACCTCATCAGCGACACGACGGAAGCGTTCAATGATTTGGGACTTTGACGGAATACCACGCTGATAAGCGGTAGGGTTAATGGATGCAATGGCAGCCTCAACGACAGGGTCGTCGGCAGCCAATTCCTTCACAGCAACGAGCTCTCGGACAAATGGACGGGACTCTGAAGAGCGTTCGAGGACGGAGCGGACAGCGTCCACGGCGACTTGAAGTTGTTGGGTCTTGAGGTTTGTGTCAATGACATCCTTCCAACTACTAGTGAGTTTCTCCAGCTCGCTAACATTGGCGGTCAATTCGTTCAGCTTGCTAAGGCGGCCCTCGCGCTCCCGCTCGACGAGATCCTTCACTTCGTGAAGATACTTGCGGTTAAGTTCGATGGCTTGCTCAACCAATTCATTCTTAAGACGTTGTTCAGCGATTTCTTGAGCTCTCTGTAGCTCCGTCTGGATTTTCTCTTGGTAAGCAAACGCCAGTTTCTCACGCTCCGACTCAAACTCCTCACGGAATTGAGCAGCATCGGCTGCGCGCGACTCCTCAAACCGACGGATGAGCTCGCGAGCCGACTCATCGAAGGTGGCATGGGCTTTAGTGATCTCATCCTGAGCTGCGCGATGGGCTTCTTCCCTAACCGCAATGATCTTCTCACCAATGTTCTGAAGCTCTTCCTTAGCCTTGGCGACAGGTGCAGAATACTTGCCCGAGTTCTCATCGGCACTGATGACAGTGATGATGTCGTTGAAAGTCTTCACCAACTCTTGCACGATGGCTTCATCTCCCTCGTTGACCTGAGCGAACTCCAAGGGTGTTACAGAAGGCAATGCTGGTTGCCTGGGTTCCTCAGTTGTCTTATCACTGCTCTTCAGTGCCTGCTCCTTAGCGGCCTTGTCACTCTTAGCCTTCTCGACGGCGGCGGTCTTGTGCTCTGACTTGGCACTCTCGGTCTTGATTTGGGCTTCGTCACCCTTGACAGCACTCATATGGGAGCCTTTCTGAGAGACATCGCTTCCTGAAGGCTGCTCCTCTGCAGCCTTAGAAGTAAGACCGCTTTCTCTGGCGATTGTGATCTTCTTGCCTTCGTCCTTGTGTCCAGAGATGCGGGCCTGGCCCTTCAGGGTGTTGGGGAACCGACGATAGAAGTCCCGTTCTTCGAAATAAAGAACAGATTCTTCACCATATGGAATGTATTCCGTGAAGAAGTCATGGAAATTGTCGGACTTCAGGGCGAGGAAAACGCCTCCACCGTAAGCAAACCCAGAAGTGAGGATCAGGTAGAGAAGGAACCTGCGGAATCGTCCTGTTTTACGGACCGGAGCGGGCGGCGGGGGCGGAGGAGTCTGAGAATCTGCGCTTGATTTAGCATCGGAGGAGTTGACGTGATCAATTGACGATAGGGATCGAACCTTGCTCACTAGGCGATGGCTTAGGAACAGTCTCGGGGGGAATAGGCGTTCCTGATGACGGGGAAGCGGGTGTAGGAGCACCGGTAGGGGGTTTGGCATCAGCAAAAAATCTCTAGATGAAAGCAGTGTAAGTCAGATGACAATTCCGAAGCGAGAGCGAATATAATATCGTCATACCTGACCAGAGAGCCGGCTACTTGCCCCAGCTCTAGACAGCAATTGCGAGGCCGTCCGTTGGCGAGCGGAGGACAACAGCAGCTGCCGACCCGGTGCAACAGAAGAGCGCAGCATGACGAGCCGCACTAGGTAAACACTGAAGGCGGGTTTAGTTGAGGGGGGGATGTTGGCGAGAGAGAAAACGCGGACCGGAATTGGGATGATGCTTTTACGAACCGCTCCGATCGTGCACCGCCGCAGGATCTGTGGCTGGTGACCTCGGGAATCTCTTCGCACCGCCCATAAGAGTCGTCAGTGTGAGTAGTTACTGCGTACTTTGTACGTAGTCTAAGGAGCCAGCCATAATCATGCATGCAAGCTTTACTTCATGGCTCGGAATACGCAATTTTACAAGGAGACAAAATGGGCAAACGTATTTATGAGCTCCATCAAGAATTTCAAAGAGAAAATATTATATAAGCATAGCATGCGGACGATTTCTGAACGACCGGAATGTAACATGAATTCAACCCAACAGGATAATCGGATACAGACGCCGTGAATAAGAAAGCTGAAGCAACAACTGGAGGATAAAAAAAAACAAATCGCAGGCACAGTCCTGCTGTATAATGTCTAGAAAGCCAGATCCAACTAGACCCTTGCACGATATCCGACTCCCTCCGCACTTGATAACTACAATCGAATATCATGACCGAGAAAATCAAAGAAAAATGGTGACCAAGATCAGGAAGGCAATCGTGTGAGAGCCGACAATGACGATTGAAACCTCACGAGACTCTAGTGGGCCATGTCCATGATCATCGCGACACCGTTTGAGCATTAGGCATTCTGGTTTAAGTTATTGGTGGCGACGAAGTCAACCGGCGTAGCACTCATATTTAACCCCGAAGACGTGCACCTTCCGTGTCTAAAAATGATTGAAAAAGGGAAAAAGAGATTGCGAGTATGGGAGATACAACAAGACAAGGGTTAAGGTGAGAGGTCAGCATTTAGCATTGGCAAGAGTTGGCGCCCTGGGTGCCAGGAGCCTCTGGGCGCAAGTCCACACCCGGACGAGGGTTTGTCCGCAAGTTTCGGGGTCCGGCTTGATCGAGGGGAAGTTTCTTCGCAATTGCTGTGAATAGTTCCCGCACATTCGAGGAAGTCTTTGCAGATGTCTCAAAGAAGAGCAAGCCAGCTTCACGTGCGTAGGCCTCGGCATCAGCGGTTGGGATAGCCCTCTTGTCTGGGTTTTCTGTGACAAGGTCGAGCTTGTTACCCGCGAGAGCAATGACGATGTTTTCATTCGCTTGACGCTGTAGCTCTTTCACCCACGACTTGGCCTTATCCAGCGACGACTATTTTAAGATCGCTATATTAGCACCCCAAGATATAGAATGATAAGGGATCAATAGCTATGATCGGGTCCGTACAGCTTGTGTGATATCGTAGACAACAACCGCGCAGTTGGCGTTTCTGTAATACATCGGGGCTAACGACTTGTACCTCTCTTGGCCAGCAGTGTCCCATATTTCGAACTTGACCGTCGTGCTTTCGTCCAGAGAGATAGTTTGTGTTAGGAAGGCTGCGCCAATTGTCGACTCCCGGTAGTCATCGAATTGATCCTATCTCGAGTAAGCGACACTGCAACCGCCAAAGATCCCCAGATATCTTGGACATGAAAAAGGGATGTTGTTCGCGAAAATTACCTTGACAAATCTCAGTACTAGCGAACTCTGTCATAAAACAAAGAAGTCAGTGATCGTTAGAACAACGAAAGTGAAGATATTCCAACCTTTCCAACAGCGGACTCTCCTGGATGGTGGGACAACAGATTAGTAACTCTAATACTCAAAAACCTAGTGGTGTACTCAAAGAATAAGCTAACCAAGTAAGACGAGTTTAAACTGGGCGAATCTGGCACCAGGACGGGCGCCGGCTGGGGCTCTGGAGGCCATGATTTCTATAGTCGGAAGAGTAACTTTGGAAGTAGAACGTCAGCAAGAAAAGTCGCAGAGAGGTTGATCGTGATATAAAGGAGCGCTAAACGGGAAAGATTACTCCAGGCGGGAAGTGGAGGGTGGAATGGAATGAGAGCACTGGAGACGGGATCGGATGCTGGGAGGGAGGTTTGATGGCGGCCTGCCGGTAAAGTAAGGCAAGGAAGATGACGAAGGGATTCAGCCACACCTGGCCCAAGCCGACTGGCCGCTCTGCGGGGCGGTGTGGCGGCTTGGCTTACTGGGCTTGCTGGCGTTTAGGTGTATTATTATCACCACATGCTGGAAGTTACAGTACAACAAACCCTAGGCTTACTACTGGGAGATCGTCATTTCTGGCTTCCCGACATTCAATCTCTCTGCCTGAACTTTCTCTTTCTTTACCGAGTTACGATTATGTGGTGATATTTATACCCGCGCTTCCACATTCTTTGATAAAATTTACTTTTCTAGTTCAATCCTTCTGTTCATGTTACTATCTACATACAGGTTCACCATCTTTCATTCCCCTTTCTAGATTGCCAGTTGTCGCCAACAATGGCTATCTCTCTCCCGTTCCGCGATATCAACTTGCACGCCTCCGCCTCTCATTACGCTTTCACTTCGCCCTCTTCACCGAATGCTCCCACACTTGTCGTTGATCGCCCAACTGGTGATTTGCGACTTCATAATGGCAACCTTCCGGGCGCTAAGCGCATATCCAGTATCGCTGGTATATTGGGGATCATCAAGCTAAAGTTGGGTATGTCTCCCCGCAATCGTTCGTTTGACGCTCGGCTCCTAATACTGGTGGTTGCAGACAAATATATCATAGTGATCACGAAGGCACTGCCTGTAGGCCGACTACGGGGACACATGGTCTACAAAGTTGCGGGAACTGAGTTCTTACCTCTTCGCGAGCGCCCTCTTCATGACCATGATGAGGACACGTATTTGGCGCTGCTGAAAGAACTTCTCCGTACCGGCCCGATGTACTTCTCTTATGCCCTCGACCTTACCAACAGCTTCCAGCGGCAATCGCAGAGCGATACCAACCTTCCGATGTGGAAGCGAGCTGATGATCGGTTTTTCTGGAACCGCTTCATTCAATCTGATCTCATAGACTTTAGCTTGGGAGGGCACGACACAACGAGTGTACGCTATGGATCACAACCTGGGGTTGACCCGTATATCCTACCCGTGATGTATGGCATGTTACGCATCACTCCGGCAAAGGTTAAGTCGACCACTTTTACGTTTGCCCTTATCACTAGAAGATCTAGGCACCGTGCGGGGACGAGATACTTCTCACGTGGTATAGATGAAGAAGGTCACGTCTCCAATTACAACGAGACTGAGCAAGTCGTGATCTTGAATGATGCGGCTGGTGGATTATCTGGATTCGCTGGAGGACAGCCTATGAAAGAAAAACCTGGGGTTTCGGGTCAGGATCTCCAAGTGATGGCATTTGTGCAGACTCGAGGCAGCGTCCCCGTGTATTGGGCCGAGGTCAACAATCTCAAATACACCCCCAAACTCCAGGTTCGTGGGGTGGAAACCGCCGTCGATGCCGCACGAAAGCATTTTGCTGAGCAGATCCGGCTGTACGGAGAAAATTACTTGGTCAACCTTGTCAATCAGAAGGGGAGGGAGGAGCGTGTCAAGAGTGCGTATGAACAACTCGTACGCATCTTGGTCGCTCCCTCGACTGAAAGCACCGAAGTCGACGCAGTATCCTCCGAGAAGGTACATGTCCTAGAGCCAGGTCAACGGCAAAAGGAACTAGACCGCCTTCACTATATATACTTTGATTTCCACAACGAAACAAAGGGCTTACAATGGCACCGTGCCGAACTGCTGTTGGACCGTCTGCTTGATGGGCTTACTCGAGGTGGTTATTTCCGTGGCGTGGAAGATCCTGGAGTCCCTGGCGGACAACTAGATACACGATCTTCACAAAGCAGTGTTGTTCGAACAAATTGCATGGATTGCTTAGATCGGACGAATGTGGTGCAGAGTATGCTTGGGCGCTGGGCTGTAACACGGCAGCTCACCGACACAGGGATTCTTCGCCCAGGCGAAACTGCAAATGATGATCGGGAATTTGAGGACTTGTTCCGTAACATCTGGGCCGATAATGCAGATGTTGTGTCTAAGTCATACTCCGGTACTGGGGCGCTGAAGACCGACTTCACTCGTACTGGCCAGCGCACTCGAGCTGGAATGCTGCAGGATCTGAATAATTCCGTCACACGATACGTGAAGAACAACCTCTTGGATGGCCCAAGGCAAGATGGGTTCGACGTTTTCTTGGGCACTTACCTTCCTCCAAATTCCACTCTCGGCAACCTTCAACTTTTCCTCGACCGCCGTCCCCTTATCATCCAATCCATTCCCTACATTCTTGCTGCAGGTGTCTTCATGATTATGATTTCCATCTTTACGAGGCGTTTGCCTGACGCTGCTGTTTGGCCTTTGCGCCTGTTCATCATATTCTGGCTAGTTGTCTCAGCCTGGTGTGCACGCTTCGTATTGGGGCACGGGATGCTTTATGTAAGTTCTTTACAATCGGGGGCACATCTACTTCTCGCTAATACTTTGGATTGCAGGTCAACTGGCCGAAGTTGAATACACCAGCTGCTGGATCCGAAGGGTATCAAGATGCGCTTATCAAGGCTCGATCGGACCCGATCGTCGGACAGCTCCTTCCTTCCAGAAGGCATCAGAGGGGATATAGCAATGCCCGACTAGGCTTTCTAGAAGAAGGGAAGACGAGGATTGAGTAGCCCGCTTCCCAAGCTGCTGCCATTCCCATTGTTACAAACATGGTACGTGTCCGGTACACCGTCAGCCTAGTCTTCTATCTACTTAAATGCTTGCGGGGTTTGTCGAAAGGCGCTATTTCCTTTTATCCCGCTCGTCTCTCCTTGTTTACTACATTTATTTATCAAATAGCTCCCTCGGGCCTTAATAGCATACAGGACCTTTTCTTCGTTTGCATCCTTTTTTTTCTTTTTTTTTTCTTTTGTTCCTTTCTCTTTTTTTTCATATATTTTAACCCTAAACCTGCGTTTGAGCATGTACTGTTGAAATATCACACCATAGAATGTGATCAGTGATAGAAACCGTTGCAAGACTTCGAATGCACATACATACGTCTGGAATTGTTATGGGGTCTTTTTTTTTAGCTTCCGTTGCTCACGTAATCAAAAGTATGAACCCGAGTTGGACTTCGGAGTTGGGTGGATCCCGCATGCGGATACGGAGTACTTTTAAGAACTACGACTCAACCCCTCGTGACTTTTGGTTCATGGGATTATCACGTCATTTATTCTCTTATCAACCTTCATGAGGGGTCTTCGCATACCTTCTTTTCCTAGCCACTATACTATCCGTTGGTTCTCTTCTCGTTCGGCTAGAATGTCCCGCAATTATGAGGTATGCCCAAGCTTCCAAATCGTTGACATCCAATATCATAAGGTAGTGTTCTAACAAGAGAGTAAAGGCTGCAATTACAGCTCTCAATTCGCTGCAGACGAATTTCTCGGTCGTTCAGCAGCTGAAGGAGTCAGGCGATAGGCAGGCTATGAATTTAAGGTCTATTCCGGAAACTATTGAGTGGCTCCGACGCATTGGATACCAGGTTCGCAACCCTGCCCGCGGCTAGCGTGGAAATCGGTCCTTCACTGCAGCATGGGTTTGTTGGAAGCTGTACAGTCAATTGCTGACTGTAGATTGGTTATCTGCTCCATAGCCTTCAGACCTGAACCGCCTTAACCCCGTACACGTTGCCGGCACCAAGGGCAAGGGCTCGACTTCCGCTTTTATCTCCTCCATACTATCTCAATACACTGCTTCAGGATCGAATGACTCCGCCCCGCGACTCAAGAAAGTTGGCCTTTACACATCGCCCCACTTAAGGTTTGCCCGTGAGCGCATTCAAATCGACAGTGCGCCGCTCTCCGAAGAGAAGTTTGCCCAGTATTTCTTTGAAGTATGGGACCGGCTTGATGAGGCCGCTCGAGTGGCCGGCGAAGACCCTACAGAACTACGAACGAAGCCGCAGTATTTCCGATATCTAACCCTTATGGCGTTTCATGCTTACCTTAGCGAAGGTGTAGATGCGGCGGTGATAGAGTGTGGAATCGGCGGGGAGTACGATTGCACGAACGTACTTGAGCGGCCCACCGCGACTGCAATTACCAGCTTAGGAATTGACCATACCGCTATGCTGGGAACAACGATTGAGGAAATCGCTTGGCACAAGGGTGGTATAATGAAGCTTGGCACCAAGGGCTTCAGTGCTCCCCAAGCCGCCAGTGCCGAGAAAGTCCTGCATGATCGCGCAGCGGAAAAAGGAACTCAGCTGGAAATCGTAACAGGTCATCCTGATCTAGCTAGCGGTAGCGACATCAAACTTGGATTGGCTGGCGATTTCCAACGCACAAACGCAGCTTTGGCTGTCGCAACGGCTGCAGAGTTCGTTAAGAAAGTCGGCCTGGGAGATATCCCAGATGACTTTTTAGCGAAGCCTCTCCCCGCTAAATTTCGCAAGGGCTTGGAGTTGGCTCGACTGGGTGGGCGCTGTGAAACCAGAGGTGAGAAGAATGTCACCTGGTACATTGACGGTGGCCATACCTTGGAGAGTATCAAGCTGGCCGGCCAGTGGTTTACTTCGCAAATACATGAGAACTCTTCGTCTGGTACTGCAGCAAGCAAGAAGCTGCGTGTCTTGATTTTCAATCAACAAACTCGCGATAGCAATGCCCTCGCCCAAGCGCTCTATGACACCCTCTCCGCTGCTCTTGGGTCCGAGCAGCCATTTACTCACGCGATCTTCTGTACCAATGTGACCTATAAGGCGGCAGGTTACCGACCCGATCTTGTAAGCATGAACACAGACGCATCCGAGGTGGAAAGGCTACAAGTTCAGAACAGCCTCGCTGAGAAGTGGCGTTCCATCGACCCACGTGCTGAGGTTAAGGTGTATAGCACTATCGAAGAAGCTGTCGACTTTACCCGACAGCTCGCGGCGAAGGAGGAGTACCGTGTCAATCAGGATGAAACGCCCACTATGGCATTTGTCACGGGCAGTTTACATCTTGTCGGTGGTTTCTTGGATGTGATCGAGACCAAACCGGGTCCGCAATGAAGGCGTACATAATACATATCATTACCTTTCTGTTGGCTGCAACATAGTCTTGTCAGCCTGACACCAACGGCCTACTAATTTCCTGCAGTGTTTTCAACAACATTCTCGACGATACCCAGAAGGGCTGTTAGTCCTCATTATATTAGCATGTGGGATGGTGTAGAATCGACGTGTTCACCTTGGGATTCAACAAACCTCGATTTCCTAGGGGCAATGACCTGATTTAATAGATCATAACTACTAGGAGGGCAAAAGAAGAAAAAGAGAAGATTTCCCGGTGGTTCGATTTGTGTGTACGACCGCGTTGTTTCATTATTGTATTTACATTGCCGAGGTAAAAAAAGATGACGCTTTGCTGTCAATCCAGGCAGGGCATAATAATATGCACATAAAAGTCAATTGTACGAGGAAGAATAAGATTGTGGCCAAATTGGATTTGGTCTTGGGCCAGATTACCATCATTGTACTCTGTGGTAATACCTTTCATGGATCGTGTTAATCTTTTAAATTGCTTAATTGCTTACTCTCACGACCCCGCGAAACGGCGTGACGTGGGGCGCGGGACCTGAAAACCTTCCGCACTCTCGCGCTTAAATCTTACTCTGTCCTCAACGCCTCACACGTCGCTATGTCGGACCCCAAGGATAACAAGGGCAAAGCGCCCCAGATCGAAGACCCAGAGGCAGGCAGCTCAGCTGACAAGAAGTCCAAGGATGCAGGTGGAGCGGCCTCAATCACCCCTAAGATGGCGGAGAAGCTCCTCGAGAACAACCCGGCCCTGAAGAACGAGTTAGCTGGAATGGACAAGAAAGAGGCTGCTGAGGCATTGCGGAAAATGACAATCTCTGAGCTGTTGACTGGTCTATCGGTCGGCGGTAAGAACCAGAAGGATATGGCTTCGTACAGGTTTTGGCAAACGCAGCCCGTACCCCGTTTCGATGAAGCAGGCAATGCTACCGGAGGTCCGATCAAGATGATCGACCCCGAGAAAGTGTCAAAGGAGCCGGATCAGCTCATCGAGGGCTTCGAGTGGGCAACTCTTGATCTGACGAACGAGACTGAACTGCGCGAGTTGTGGGACTTGTTGACATACCACTATGTGGAGGACGATAACGCCATGTTTCGGTTCAGATACTCCGAGTCATTTCTGCATTGGTACGTTTCTTTTATCTCCTTCTTCATTTAGCACCGGCAGAGTGTTTGTCGCAAATTGGGATAGAACCTATAAGCTAACATGCGCACTCATCATAGGGCATTGATGTCTCCTGGTTGGAGAAAGGAGTGGCACGTGGGTGTTCGCGCTACCAAGTCGAAGAAGCTGGTTGCATCTATTTGCGGTGTGCCTACGGAGATTCGTGTTCGTGATCAGAAGCTCAAGGTGACGGAAATCAACTTCCTTTGCATCCACAAGAAGCTGCGGTCGAAACGTTTGACCCCCGTTCTCATCAAAGAAATCACTCGCCGTTGCTATCTGAATGGAATATATCAAGCCATCTATACTGCTGGCGTGGTCCTGCCCACACCCGTGAGCTCCTGTCGCTACTATCACCGCCCATTGGACTGGTTGAAGCTCTATGAAGTCGGCTTTTCACCCCTTCCCCACGGTTCTACCAAAGCCCGCCAGATCACTAAGAACCATCTGCCCAGTACTACATCTACACCCGGACTTCGACCCATGGAAACCAAGGACATCGACGCTGTTCATGCCCTGCTTGAGCGGTACCTAAAGCGGTTTGATATGAACCAGGCATTCACTAAAGAGGAGGTCGAACATTGGTTGGTACATAAGGATAATGCGGAGAAAGAGCAAGTTGTTTGGTCATACGTTGTGGAGGATTCCGAGACGCACAAGATCACCGACTTTTTCTCATTCTACAACCTGCCGTCGACAGTCATCCAGCACCCGAAGCATAATGAAGTGCGCGCTGCTTATCTCTACTACTATGCAAGTGAGACAGCGTTTACGGAGGATATGAAGGCCTTGAAAGAGCGTCTTCAACTCTTGATGAATGATGCCTTGATTATGGCCAAGAAGGTAAAGACCTAGGAGCCCTAGAACAAGATATGACCCTCGATACTGACAAACGCTCGTTCCAGGCTCACTTCGATGTTTTCAACGCCCTTACTCTGCACGACAACCCTCTCTTCCTGGAGCAACTGAAGTTCGGTGCCGGTGACGGCCAGCTTCACTTTTACCTTTACAACTACAGAACGACCCCTGTCCCTGGAGGCGTGAACGAGAAGAACCTGCCGGATGAAAAGAGGATGGGAGGTGTCGGTATTGTTATGTTGTAGATATAGGATCTTTTCCAAATTTTCCGTCTCGAATGTATTTAGTCCTAACGAGAGGACAATGAGAAAATCTGAACCACAAGCAAGACACTTTAGCATGTCTCCCTCATCAGGTGACCAAAAAACCTTGATATTTCATGAGTCGCCGAGCAATTTGGGACCCAACTTTAGGTAATTATGGAATGCTTTCCAAGTAGTTAACTTATAGAAGTGTCAATTACCTAAAATAGCCCCCTCAGGCGCCAAGGCAATACCCGTGACGTCGCCTGCCGATGGAAGGGCTAGAACTCGCGACATTACTCCTCCCGATTTAACAAGGTAGCCTTCTCATCTTCCAGCTTAGATGGATACTACTAGCCGCCGGTATATTCGTTACGTATTTAAAGTCTCGTTCTGTGGAACAACCGCGACTTGCTAGATTCCGTCTTCCCACGTACATAAAGGCCCCCGAGTACTCGGCTGATAAACGCCGAGTCGCTTTGTATTGTGATCGACATTTAATTCATACACAGTCGACCACTTCTGAGGGCCACTCTGGATTTGAATATCACGAGTTCATGAAAATACTGCTACTGGTCTGACTTGCAAAATGGGGGTAAGCCAGTCGACCGAATATCGCCGGACATCCTCACCAGGTTAGTAGTCCACTGGTAGGGTTCCTGATGAGGTATCATCAACCAATGATGGAAGGATCTGCTACTATCTTGTTGGGTCGGCTAGACAGTTCCTAACCTCAAGCAGAAGAGCTGAGCCACATGCTTGCTGAACGCTTCGCGACCAAATGCTTCACTCCCCTGGAACTTACCCATTTCAAAGACAACTTCTTTACCCGTGCAATGGGACAGGGGGACTTGAAGTTTTGGAATGAAAAGATCCTTTCCGACTTTCTGGCCATACCAGATAGCAGTGACTCCGAATGCCCGATGGACGCTGGGCCAGTGATCTTCCGTATGGTGTCGTATCTAGGGGCCTTTCCCTTTCAAAATACCTTGGCTCCGAGCGTACTGACATTTGAATCTATGGTTAAAGTGGCTGTCTTGCTAACGGAGAGATATGGGAAAGTCCTAAGACGGGCCCGCAAGGACAGGATCAGGTTGCTATTTGGGAGTCTTGCCGATGTGGGGAGGAAGGATGTTGATCAGCCGGCAAACGATGATGGTATCAAGGAAGATAAAAACAACTCTTCTCCTGTCAAGCCTCATACCCCCGGTTTCTCCATTGACGAGCCTTCAAACGAAGACTACGAAGATGACGAAGAAGATGGTCTCGCACTTGCAGCTCTGGAGTCTTTGGACGCCTTTGAAGTGTTAAAGCACGACTCCCGCATTGATAGGGCAATATATGAAGCCCGGATATCCATTGCTACATTCCGTCGGCTTCTAATGCTGCTCCTTGTCATCTCACCTCTAGAACCTTTGGAATCTGTAAGGGTATACACGTCCGACTTGAATGAAGAGCGGATGCAAGCCATAAGGAAGGAAGCCGACAATATCTTGGCGGCATTTCCCCAAGAGAAATCAGGAGGGATTAGCTATAAAGCGTTTGATAAAACCGTCGAAACCTCGTTGCCATATCTTTTTGATCCTTTGACGCCATTATTTGAACATCTTCTCTTCAGCGAAAATCTGGATCTATCCCAGAAACCTAGCCAAAGCGACTCAATGGAGCCTGCAGACGAAACATCAAGAACTCCCCTGCCGACATCTTCGTCCCTCATGCTCCCAGGTAGCTTTGAATCTGCGATATTGAATTCGAGCACTGTGTCTCACTTGTCATTCTTTCTGCCGTCTACCAACAGTAACCAGAACCTTCTCCGCGGCAACTTGCGTTTGCATCCTATTTTCTCAACGGCAGCGCATGGTTCGTCTCTAACTTCCTTCTCTCACAACGTTCTTACCTGGCAGTCGGGCACCCTTCTACTCCTTGAAGGTGCTGTTATCGGGTCGCCTGATGAAGGTGTGGTTACGTTGGGTGCATATTTACCACAGCCCTGGAAATCTGGCTCGTCAACTCAGAGTTCTCGACCATTGGATTCCTCAGCTCTGCCCTGTCTTTTCCAACTGTCTCCAAAGCACCTCCTCTTACCTGGGAACCCATCATCATCAGTGCTGAAGTCCGACACACCGGCAGCGTATTTCTCAACTAAAACGGGTATTTCACTTGGTTGCCGAATTCCACCTACATCTCGAAGCCAGCACTTGAGCCCTTCACCACTCGGCGCGGGCAGCCTAACGATTGATGCGAGCATTGAGACTGCAGACTTTCATGTTGCCCCATTCGGTCATAATGGCGTTTTTCTCCCTTCATATACGGACTTAACCTCAACAGCTACAACGAAAACACAAATTGACATATATAACCTCGAGATATGGGGTTTGGTTCCTGATCCTGATCCCTCCTCATCAGAGAAGAGTGCAATCGAACTACAAAAGGCGAATTGGGATTTCGAAGCAAGAGAAGCCGAGAGAAGACGTAATCTGAACCTAAAGGCAGGGGCAGGGGATTCCGCTATGGAGAGCGCCAGGTGGTTGCTGGAAACGGCAGGAATAATTGAGAATACGCATGGACGAGGCGGAAGCGTTTGACGATGGTAGGTGCCTTGTTTGATTTCTTCTGGCGTTTAGGAAGCATGGGCTACATTGATGCGTACGAAACTGCAGGCAGTGAATTGGTTATCGATGTCCTACGTGGTCTTATGGCTACATGACTTTTAATAACCGTCCTGTTGTTTAAGTGACAGGAGAGATATTTGGGAAACGACATAAGGACAAACTAAGTAGCCTCTGGTTAAATCTCCACTAATGCAGATGCCTTTGTCGAGGTGGTAAGATGGATCCATATCTACTAAGCTCGCCTAGAAGATGTAGCTTCTAGTATAGATGATGACACGTGACAGAGTTATGATAGGGTATGCAGACAAACAACAGACTCATATACCTAGAAATCTTTCGAAAGGATTAACTTCCCCTTAAAGTCAAACAAATTTGGATTCTTTCTTTCTTTTTTCCAAAAATGTAGGGAGGTGAGAGAGGTACTTAGTAGTAGAAAGTTGAGGTACATAGTTGGGTGACGGGTCTTGTCATTGGACCAACTGCTCTCCAAATGAAAATGATCGACCCAAATTTTACCGCGTTTCTTTCCTCTCCGCAACTATCGCGCCTGTCCACCCCTTCATTTACGCTTTTCGCTCACAGGGTCTTTCGAGATGATTTTCATCTTGTACGGTAGCCTATACAACTGCTTAACCCGTTCTTAATACATATTCGTTGCCTTTATGGCCGAGAAACGCAGACTTTCTACTCGCGAACGCCGTGAACCGGCGGCGAAGAGGCGGGCCTCCGAAGCACCTCAACTCCAATCGCAATCTCAACAACCTCCGACGAAGAAAAAGGCCTCGATTGCTGCTGTACCTCCGACGCCAACCCCTCCTCCTCCCCCTGTCGAGGTCGTTGAAACCCCTCTGCCGACAAAAATCAAGGATGGAGATGCTCTCCCCACTGTGCCATCGGCTCAGTCGGAGACCTTGTCCCCGAAGGAGTATCAGTCAATCGCGGAAAGGTATGATAGGGTCTTGGGTTTTGTTGAGAGCTCTATGTACTTGCATCATAAGGAGAAGATATCTAACCATTTCTAGTGCGGTTCTCCTAACTTCGTTGGAACGATCGAAAAAGAAATGGCTCAGTGATGGCATCCTGGTACGGTACTGGACGAAACCGAAGAAGACCAAGAGGGAGCAAATCGAGGGCAAAAATCCTCCCAAGGAAACCATGGCGAAGGTCGGTCCTTGTAACATTGCTGTTGGTCCTCATCTCTTCGATGCTATGCTGTACACCGTCAAAGATCCCAATGCGCCGCCGCCAATCCAATACACGACCCCTCAGCGACCGATGGTTCACTACGGTCACCCCAACAACTTCCAGCAATACCAGCCCTACCCTCCTCCCTCCCCGACTCCTCATCAACATGCACGACAAAATCCCCCTCAGAACCCGGCCGCCCACTCGGCTTCCCCCCAGCCTGCCTATCACCAGGGCAGTCATCCAGCGCCTCCGCAGCATGCCAGAACTCCTAATCATCCACCCCCACAACGTCCTCCCTCTGGCCCGCAATCGGCGCAGCGACCACCACCATCGCAGCACCCACCGGCTCAACCCCCGAAGCCTAGCCCGGACCCGGTGATTCAGATGCTTGCTACCCGAGCTGCCTCGGACCCCGACCTTAAGGCGTTAATGAGAGTGGTAGCTTCGAGCAAAGCGTCTCAAGAACAACTTCGAGCTTTCCAGACTCATATCGATGAGCTCAATGCGATAATTCGAGCAAGGGAGCAGCAACAACAACGGCAGCAGCAGTCTCATCCTCCAACGCCTAATCAGCAGCAGGCATCGCCTCGAACACCGCAACAGACACCACAACAGCAAACACCTCAACCCTCAATGCCATCGCAAAGACCTCCACAGCCCCCACAGCAGTCAGGCCAGCAGCCGAATCAGCAACAGCAAAAGAAGCCTAGCACGCCGTCTCAGCCATCCGCGCAACCACGGCCACAAGAACAGCCTTATCCGCGAGTGGAAGTACATGTTCCTAAACCATCATCACTTGCTTCTACGCCTCAGACTCCCAATGCAAATGCGCCGAATCAGACACAGACTCCTCCCCAAAAGCCCAATAATACTACACCACAGGTCATAATTAAACAAGAGCCAGGGGTTGCAGCTGGTCAGCCCTCCCCGGCTACAGAACCGCCCACCAACATCAAGCAATCAAGTCCTGCGGTGCGGTCTATGGCACCTCCGCAGAACCAACCGGCTGGCCCACGGCCAGGGCCTCCATACCCACCTTATCAACAATCACCGTACCAAGGCCAGCCACCTGCAATCCAGTCCCGGCCCCCGCAATACGGGTCACCAGCTCCCTACTATCGCCCAGCTCCTCCGCCACCTCCGAGGCTGAACTACAAGTCGGTCGTCTTCGAGTTCACATCACCTCTGACACCATACGGAAGTAGCACTTCAGGTCATGCTGGCTCTGGAGACCGTTATCTCTTCCCAGAGTATACTATATTGGAGTGGCTCCCAGACGGAAACACGGTTCTTGCATCATTTTTGCTTGTTCGAAAGGTGGACCCTAATACACCTTTCCCCCTTGAAACAGCAACGGAAACGGCAAACTCACGGGTTAAAGGCAAGTCGGCATCAAGGTCAAAAAAGGGTGACAAAACAAAGGACAAGGCTGGCAAAGACAAAGGGAAGGATAAAGATAAGAAGGAGAGCGAGAAGGGGGTGAAGGGGATGAAGGATAAAGAGAAGGAGAAGGATAAAGAGAAAGAGGTGAACAGTGAACAGCCTACGGCCAGTCAGGCTGCTTCTGCTACTGATAGTAAACAAACTCCTGCCGAAGGGGAGAAACCCGCCGGCGAACAGCCTGACAAGAAAAGTCTTGCGGCCATAACACCAAATCAACCCGAGTCAGACAAACAACAACAACCCAACGACAAACCTGAAGATGCGGCAAAAGCATCCAATCTAAAGGAATACTACCAACCAATCACATTCCGCATTCACAGCCCCAACGCTAAAGTGCTCGAGCCATTGACTCGAGTTGTGAAGCCCGCTGACGAAGTGCGCAAATACATGAATGAGATCATGGACCGTGCGGAACGTGCTCCTGAAGGCCTCCTGGCGTACCGTCTGCCGCGGGAAGAAGCGGGTGACGAGCATGATGCAGAGGACAAGAGGAAAGCCGGGACTCCGGTTCCTGTTAACCGTAGCCGGCTCTCTAAGGGCAGAGCGGTTGATGATGAATCAGATGTAGAGAACAAGGCGGAACCCGTGGAAGAAGAAGAGGAAGAAGAGGAACTAAAGGATTATTATGGGCCACCAACTGGACTTGTGCCTATGGGACTATGAGCTCTATAGTTTCAGGTAGCATATTCTTTCTTCTGCTATCGGCCATACCTGGCGTCCGATCATGTAATTTTAGCTGTTATATCTCGCGTCTCACGATAACCAGACTATGACTGTAGATTTTTTTTTTTTTTTTTTTTTTTACGTGATTTCCACTAGAAAAGTAGCAATATCAATCCAATTTAGATGAATATGTAGACAGGCGGTGACGGAAGCGGCGTGCGATAAGGAAGCTTATCTTCACCTCAGGACCGGTTATTCTGAAGATAAACATTTCCTACTATCAACAACGTCCTAGCTGTAAGTAGTTATTACAGCTCAATTTAGGTTCCATTTTTTTCGAATCTTCCTACTAATGCTTTCCAGCACGATGGTTGAAATACAATCCATAATCAAAAAGGCCTACTGGTCGTTGGCCGCAGGTGGTCTCGTATACGTGAGCATCATTTTCTCATTAACATTTCCGACGGTGCAAAGACTGTAGGTCTTGCTTCACACCTTCAGTTCATTGCACACTCGGTCATATAGCTTACGATGTGCTCATAGCGTTCTCTATGCTCATAAAATTAATCCCACTGCCTGGGAGGATGTTAACCACGTCGAATCATTCGGGTTCCTGAGTCTGTCAAGGCTCCCTCCTTCCGCATGACACTCACTAAATGTCAGCAGAGACGCAGGTTCAACCATTCAACCTGGTGACGCCTGATAACGAAACGCTGTACGCCTGGCATCTACTTCCTCCTCACCTATGCCGGGAGCACGAAGGAAGGTTAAACGCAAACGAGCCTTCAGGCCCAGCAAGCGACTACACCAAGACTCCTGCATTCAAACTGCTAGCAAATGACCCCAACGCCAGGGTAGTAGTTTCCTGTAAGCCCCAACCACAATCTCAAATGCAAAGACCTACAAGCTAATCATTACCACCCAAAGTCCACGGAAACGCCGCCCACATCGGCTCCGCCCAGCGACCAGAAACCTACCGCATGCTCTTAGGTCTCTCAACTCCCACAAATCCAATCCATGTCTTCGCCGTCGACTACCGCGGCTTCGGGTTATCAACCGGCACCCCAACAGAAGAGGGTCTGATCACCGACGGAGTCACCCTCCTCAACCTCCTCACCTCCAGTCCATTGAACATCCCGCCATCCCGAATCGTCATCACAGGCCAAAGCCTCGGAACTGCCGTCACCGCAGCCGTAGCCGAGCGCTTCGCATTCGGATCTCCAGATCCAACCGCCATTCAACCCGCTGTCACGCACCCCGAACCCTTTGCGGGCGTGATCCTCCTAGCCTCTTTCAGTAATATTGCTAGTCTCCTTGACTCATATAGTATGAAGGGCCTCACACCCCCGGTCCTCGGCCCACTGAAGAGTTATCCTCGTGTCAAGAATTATACTAAGTCCTGTGTCGTCGATCGTTGGGATACCGCTGCGCGAGTCGCGCGGTTGACGGGGGTTGGGCCGACGGCAGAGAATGATTCGGCATCGGGGTATAGAGATATGGGATTGGACCTTACCATCGTGCATGCGTATAACGATGCTGAGATCCCTTGGTATGAGGGACGTCGAGTTTGGGCGGCTGCCACGGGCGAGGGCAGGGACGATGTTCCTGGGCGTCTTGTTCACCAGAAGAGAGATTCGGGTAGTCCGAATGAAGTGCTTATCTGGGAGAACAGGTCTAGCAAAAGTGCTGGCGTGGTTAAGAGTGTTAGGTGGGAGCGTGTACCCTACGGAGGTATGTGGGACTTCCCTAAGAACCCCGGGATATGTCTGAAAAAGAGTAGACGCTGACTTGACCTAGGACATAATCGCGTTGCGACATTCTCTGTCGCTGCTCTTGCTGTGCTTAGGTCTTTCGAGCAGTAAACGTGAGCTACAGGATCTAGAGTCAAAAAGATTCGGTTGATTCCATTCCTTATATTGAAGATGTATGAGAGGAGATGAGAAGACTCAAAGAGATATATGTACAATCTGTAAAACCACCCAAGACACAATGACTATCGAACAATGATTTAAGCCCGCTCCAAATTGATTTTTAAATAGTATCTTCGTAAAAGCCCACAGGGTCTAAAATGTATATAATACATGATCCAAATAAATAATGGAAAAGTGTTGAAAAGAAAATCTTGCCTCCGTCTGAATACACATTGAAGAACGTAAATCGGTCGAGGAATATAGGGGAAACAGACGCTCAAAAACAACTCTTGAAGAAAACATACCAAGAAATCTTCTTTATTTCTTGTGGCGGTCGGCCTGGGCCTTGAGGTACTTCTGAACGAGTTCTTTCTGGACTTGAGGAGGACATTTCTCGTAGTGGCTGAATTCCATGGTGTATTCACCCTTACCCTGGGTGGCCGCACGCAGATTGCTGCTGAAGCCGAACATGCCGTTCAAACTGCAGTCAGCATACACGGTAAACTCATCCACACCAACTTCGGAGTCGTTGATAGTGGCATTGCGCTTGTTCAGGAGCGAGATAACGTCACCCTGGAACTCAGCTGGCGCAGTCACAACAGTCTTCATCAAAGGCTCGAGAACAGAGGGGTTGCTCTCCATGAAGGCCTTGCGGAAGGCCTGTTGAGTAGCATTCTTGAAAGACATTTCCGAGGAATCGGTCATGTGGGTAGCACCATCGTTAATAACCATCTTGGAACCAAGCACCTTATGGCCAATCAGAGGTCCCTTGTCGCAAGCAAGATGGAAACCCTTTTCACAAGCGAACAGAAACTTCTCCGAGATACTTCCACCGACAATCTGTTCCTCGAAGACATTGTCATCAAGCTTGCCAGTAGGCTCCATCCAGCCAACCACACGGGCGTAGTCTCCAGGGCCTCCTGATTGCTTCTTGAGCAAGTGGTCAAACTCGACCTTATGGCCGATGGTCTCGCGGTAAGCCACCTGCGGCGGGCCAGTCTCGCAGTCAACGTTATATTCACGACGCATACGCTCGATATAGATGTCAAGGTGCAATTCACCCATACCAGAGATAAGAGTCTGTTCACTCTCAGCATCGTAAGCCACCCGGAAAGTGGGATCTTCTCTCTGGAAACGAGCCATGGCCTTAGAGAACTTGGCCGCGTCTTTGTTATTCTTGGCCTTGATCGAAAGAGATATGACAGGCTCGGGAACGAACATAGAAGACATGGTGTAGCCGAGCTGTCCATCAGTGAAAGTATCACCAGAGGCACAGTCAACGCCAAAGACGGCGCAGATCTCACCAGCACCAACCTCATTGACTTCCTCCATCTCGTTAGAGTGCATACGGACAATGCGAGGAATCTTGATCTTCTTGTCGTTACGCGCATTGAAAACATTGGCACCCTTGCGGAGGGTGCCTTGGTACACACGAATGTATGTCAGCTGGCCAAAGTTGCTTTCTTCCAGCTTGAAAGCAAGGCCGACCAATGGGGAAGAGTTGTATGGGACAAGTTTCACCGATGCCTCATCACGCTTCTTGTCAAGGGCAAGGTTCTGCACCTCCGAGGGGTTGGGAAGGTAGTCAACCACACCATCCAGCATAGGTTGCACGGACTTGTTTGCCAATGCAGAGCCCATGAAAACTGGAGTGAACTTCAAGCCAATGGTCGCGCGGCGAATGGCAGCCTTCAACTGATCTTCCGTAGGCTCTTCTTCGAGGATAAAAAGTTCCGCGATCTCATCGTCTACGTCGGCAAGAGTCTCGATGAGCTTCTTCCGCCTTTCCTCTGCCATCGTCTTAACTTTCTCGGGTATTTCATCCGTCACAAATAGCTCTTCACCACTAGGGCCCTTGTTGTAAATTGACTTCATCCGGATCAGATCAACTACGCCTTCGAATTCGTCCTCAGCACCGATGGGCACCTGGACTGCAGCAGCGGGGATCTTGAGTTTGCTGTTAATCTGGTCGACGGCCTTAAATGGGTTGGCTCCCATACGATCCATCTTGTTGACGAAGGAAATACGGGGGACGTTGTAACGCCTCATCTGTCTGTCGACGGTAATGGTTTGAGACTGAACACCCGAGACGGCGCACAGGATCATGACCGCTCCATCGAGAACGCGCAACGCTCTTTCGACTTCAATGGTGAAGTCAATGTGTCCAGGCGTGTCAATCAAGTTGATATGATATTTATGCTCCTTGCCTTCGTCGTCCTTCTTCACCCAATCACAAAAGGTGGCAGCGGACTGGATGGTGATACCCTTCTCACGCTCCAGGTCCATGGAGTCCATCTTAGCACCAATCTTGTCGCCTCCACGGACTTCGTGAATAGCCTTGATACGGCCTGTATAGAAAAGGACACGTTCGGTACATGTGGTCTTGCCACTATCGATGTGCGCCTATCATGGAAGCATGTTAGAACCCGCCAGCTCCAATGTATATTCCACGAAGTATCATACAGCAATACCAATGTTTCGCACTCTGGACAGGCGTTCCGCTTCAACGGGGTCAAGATTCTCAATGATTGCCTCCTGGGACAGGTTGTCTGGGGAGGAAGCGGCGGCCTCAAGGCTATAAGGTTATGAAAACCAACAATTAGCAATTGAACGCATGAAAACCACTAGTAACTCTCCATGAGCATGTTTTTACATACACAGCAGCCGCAGTACCTGAGGCATTCCTTCTTTGTTGGAGGTGCCTGTTCAGGACCGACTGATAAGCTGGGGCAGCAGTGGGTGAACGGAGAAAGGCAGTTGACGCGCATCGTCTGGTAAGGAAATTCTGAGACTGAAGACGAACGTAAGGTCTAGGCAAGCCGGAAACGGCACGGTACGGCAACCGTGCAAGAGAAGGACACCTCATGACTATCGTCCACCCACACCGGGAATGCTGATGCTGTGAATCCCAAGAGTCGCGATCTTTTCGCCGGCGCCGAAAAAAAGTTCGGGGAAGCCAGGAACGCCTCACGTGATTACCGTTGATTGGCCATTCAACACTCACTCGAATATAATACGTACGGTATGAAATGGCTGTTTATCATGACAATACCGCAGACAAAGCTCCCTGACCGCCTTGCGTTTTGCCACTATCATTTTATCGTCAATCCAGGAACCTGTTCCTTTAAACTGTAGTCAGGCGGATCTATAGGCATATAGTTATATTCATTTCTATATCCATTTGCTTGACATCCCTAAGAAAGCGCTAATATGCGATCATCTCTGAAATTGCTCTCTAGCGTATCCCGCAGCCAGCCGTCGAAACTCAGGAAGCCGGCAATTAGTCTGGATCATGTCAGTAGCTCTTCATTGGCTTTCTTTTGTACAATATTAACAGGTCAAGTAGTTCATTCAAAGACAGCGAGTTCTCGGGCTATGGCGAGACATTGTCCGGGCATTGCATAGTCAGCTTGCCCCAGTCGTTATGGAACATGGCATAAATACTAATTGTGTCGTATGAAGAAATTCCCCAATCACCCACGCGGGAAGAATTGCGTTCTTATGCTCGCGATGAGTTTGAGCGTCATCGCAATGTGACAGATTTGGTATGTTCGATATGCTGTCTGGTATTTATCTCTCGTCCTTCGCTAATCGGCCTTTACCAGCAACATGTACGGTACTTGCTTTCGGTATGACCTTGACTGTGCTTATCGTTCGACACTTACTTCTAACCAAGCATAGATAGGAAAAGCGGAGTTTGATACCATGAGACGGTATATTGATGAGCAGGCTGTGGGCTAATTTGCTTTCAGTCAATTTCTTGCGGCCACACGAGGGGCCCGAAAAGAAGGGCTTGAGACGAGAATACCCAATGCATAGCAACCTCTGAATGTATATATGTACAATATGATACCCAAATGCAATCGAAAAGCTTTCACCCAAGAAAAAAAATCGTACACTTTTACCCCAGCAAAGCTGTCCCTAACAGGCTTAGTTCCTCCTGGACAATAATTCCATCACCGCATCTAATACACCAATGGACTTCTCCTCGGAACGCTCGATAGCAGACCGAGCAGCATCTTGTACAGGAGCCGGCTTGGGAGCGGTCTTCTTCCCTACCTCCTTAGCAGCTGCCTCCATAGCCGCATGACGCTCCCGCCAGTCCTTATCTTCTTTGTCACGGATCTCCAGCTCACGCAACCAGGCATCCCGCTTTTCCTGACTCTTGCGCTCCTCTACCATCTGCTCGAATTCCTTGCGCTGCTGTCGCTCCGTCTTGTAGAACATGCCTCCGGCAACTACGGCGATGAGGGTGAAGAACTGGGCATAGATACGGGCGCGGAACATCTTGTTCATTTCGACCGAATCACCAGCCTTCATCGAGCGGTAGGCACGGTAGAGAGCATAACTGGTAGCCGCACATCCTGTAATTCGGTCGCATTAGCGAGCCTATCGAGATAAGTTTAGAGCATATAAGATCAACCCTTACCTAGTGGAATCAGGGGTTCCTCCTTAAAACGTCTGCGGAACTTTTGAAGGGAAGTCTCCTCTTTGAATTGACTATATGCCCACCTGCCAGTTAGAGCTAAATTCCCTCATTCCTCGTGTAAGGTAAAGGGCTGTCGGAATACGTACGGGCTATCCTCGAACGAAGACGGAAGAGGGTCGCTACTCATTGTCAATTTATAGGATATCGTTAGGAAGAGATGTGGACGTAAAATGGAGAGCAGTAGGAATTGAGGGCGAAAATCGTAGAGGCGATGGATGGGATTGCTCGGAAGTCCGGTGCTCCGAGTGAGATTCAGATCGCACTCCTTGAAATGGTCAGTAAATGAGAAAAAATGGCCCACTCAGACAGTACCAACTTTGTGTCGTCTTACCTTATATTTTCCACATCAAGTGGTAAGATAATAGGTTCAATGTCGATAAGGAGATTTATCTGAAAAGATAACATGACGTCGCAAATCTTGGGATCTAGGTAATTTTGCAGCGTACTGTACGACTCAATACGGTAAGCTTCTGTATTAGGTCTCTAATATGGTGCCATGTTCAACCCGATTTGATCAGAGATCGAATAGGACTATAATGGAAACGACAGACATTATTGCGAAGCATTATATTGCTTGTCCAATGAAAGCAAGAGGTATTCTCTACGACATCCCTTTTAAGCCGCTTCTTATCCAATACACAACGCCCTCAAAAGTAAACACTTGAAGTTACTGCTACATCACGAAGGTCGAAGAGAGGAAAGATAAGCAGTGGAGCTCCTTGAAGACATACATATACAGTGTTTCTGTATGTTGCTAGTTAATCTATCATAAGACACGCCTAATAGAGATATCTCAATTCGTCTACCGGTGGGTCAGAGACCGTATGACTCCAGAGTACTCATATAAACTGTGCCCTGAGTGCCTTTCTTTTGTTTGGAGGAAATGAGCAGCAACTGGAGCTTCGCCCCTGTCATTAACTAGGATAGACATGATAGCGACAAGACGTCTTTTCGCTCGTAATCACCGAAGAGTGTTCCCGACATGTCTGTCGGGGTATGTACGGGGATATACTTCGCGGCCGGATGCCAACAAGTTAGGGCTTGAGATGAGGGTTGCTGACATAACGGCGTCCGCTCCGATCACGGAATTTCATCTCCCCGCGGCAAAGATAAGTATTCCTCCGCCCCGTCAGCAGCGAACTCGGTCTTGAATCTCTCGTCAGCGCTGTAGCGGTGTAATTCATCTTGTCGTTTGTGATCAATTCCTGACATTTGCTTTACCTGGGTAGCATCATGGCCGCAGAAGCTTCTACACCTGGCACTGCGACGCCACTCTCCCCAAAGTTTAGCAATCTGGCTCTGACCGAGTACTCCACGGTGCCCACGCCTGACTCAGAGAACGATTGTCAAAAGCAACTCGGATTCCCACCGGATTGGGGTATCCCTGAAGCATTCCTACTGCCCAATGGCTATCCTGATGTGAGAAATTGGACCCAAAAGTCCCTCAAAAGACGATCTTACTCGCCACTGACTCATTCGCTTTGCATATAGTATATCCGGTTGATTCTGACTTCCCGCGTTTACGATGTCATCAATGAGACTCCTCTCCACCACGCTGTCAACCTTAGCAACCGCCTGGAATGTCGTGTACTCTTGAAGCGGGAAGACTTGCTTCCCGTATTCAGCTTCAAGCTCCGCGGAGCCTACAACAAGATGGCTCATCTGACTCATGAGCAGCGGTGGAAGGGTGTTATCGCATGCTCTGCAGGTAAGAGCTTGTTGAAGAAGATAATACGCGAGCCAAATGGCTCACACTTTGTATAGGTAACCATGCGCAAGGTGTTGCCTTTTCCGCGCGCCACCTGAAAATCCCAGCAACGATTGTCATGCCCTCTGGTACCCCGGCCATCAAGCACCTGAATGTCGCTCGCCTCGGTGGCAGTGTGATCCTCCATGGACTGGACTTCGATGCCGCCAAGGCAGAAGCGCATCGCCTAGAGAAGCAGCACGGATTGACGAGCATCCCCCCCTTCGACGACCCTTATGTCATCGCGGGCCAAGGAACCATCGGAATGGAAGTTCTGCGCCAGGCCAATCTGGAGAAGCTGGAGGCGGTTTTCTGTGCTGTTGGAGGAGGCGGATTGATTGCTGGTATTGGTGTATACCTGAAGCGCATTGCGCCACATGTGAAGATCATTGGTGTGGAAGCCCATGATGCAAATGCCATGGCCCAGTCCTTAGATACCGGCTCTCGTATATTGCTCAAAGAGGTCGGGCTTTTTGCAGACGGCGCAGCGGTTAAGACTGTTGGAGAGGAACCTTACCGGCTGGCCCGGGAAGTGGTCGATGAGATCATTCAGGTTTCCACTGACGAAACATGTGCTGCGATCAAGGACACGTTTGAGGACACCCGATCCGTCATTGAGCCGGCCGGCGCCTTGGCTCTAGCTGGCCTCAAGAAATATGTCTCCATGTACCCCGATCCTAACCCTAACCGGGAGCTAGTTGCCATCACATCAGGGGCGAACATGGACTTCGATAGACTACGATTCGTGGCTGAGCGCGCTGCCTTGGGAGAACGGAAGGAGGCCCTGTTGAGTGTCAACATTCCCGAGAAGCCCGGCGCCTTTGCCAAACTAGTTGAGGTTGTACTCCCTCATGCGGTAACTGCTTTCAGCTATCGTTATGCTCGGGATGATTCAGCCGATGTTTTTATGGGTATCTCCTTGTCTGCCACTACTGGTCAGGAGGATTTGGCAAAAATCATGACCGAATTGGACAAGGCCGGTATGAAGGCCAAGGATTTGAGCGATGATGAGCTTGCTAAGAGGCACGTACGCTTCCTCGTCGGTGGACGCTGCGACGTGCACGACGAGCGCCTGTTCATGTTCGAGTTCCCAGAGCGCCCTGGTGCTTTGGCCAAGTTCTTGACCACGCTTCGGCCCAACCAGAACATTTCCTTGTTCCATTACCGCAACTACGGTGGAGATGTTGGAAAGGTGCTTGCTGGCATCCAGTGTCCACCATCTGAGAAGGACGATCTGGAGGCTTTCCTGAGGGACCTGGGCTACCCTTTCAGCGAACACACCGACTCATCGACTTATCACACCTTCCTTCGTTCTTAAAAACATACTTTGAAACCAAGAAAAAAAAAGTGCCAATTGTCTACGAATCGTGTGTTGTAAAAGCAACAATGACTCATGTCGGTTAAATTTCCAGAATGGCGTTCGGACGGAGTTTTTAAGATAGATAGATCCCAAGCTGATAAAAGCTTGCTTTACATCTGTTAATATATTTTTCACGTGTTATAACCTAATGAACCAGCTCAAGTGGGAAGGGATAGCAAAGAAGTGTACTAGAACTTGTGGTAATCAGTAAACCACTTAAATCCTTTGATCAACCCTCCAAAACTCCCAAATGTGAAACCAAAAGGAAAGCATGCACAAGCTGAAACGGAAATATTAAGGAAGGAATTTAACATTGATATACTACCGTACTACCTTCCCTTGCCAACTTCACTACTAAGTGTATTTCCTGCTTTATCTTCTATCCTAAACTACATTACCTGTCCTACTGACTACCCTCTTTTTTACAGGTACTGGTTCCCATTATCTATATAATTTTCTTTTAGTACACTGTATCTCAATCCACCAAGTCTTGACTCCAGTGACCATCTCAAATCTGAAATCATTATTAATCTACCATAATCACCAGTAATACAGGCAATAATCACAACAATGGTTACTGTTTCTATTTCAGCAGCTACTGCCCCCGGGCCCTTAGTCGAATCAGTCGTTGACCTTGACATCAATGATGAAGCGACTTTGATGCATCTACAAACGCTACAGGAGCAGGCCAAATCCAGAAACTTATCAATTTACATACATCCAAGGCTTGTGACCTTCTCAAACAGGGCCGAGCGGAGACAGTGGTCGGATGCATTTGGGAGCGATTTCGAGCGGCATGCAACATACAACGAATTCCGCAAGGCCCACAAGGACGAGGCTAACATAGCCTTCGCACTCTTCTCTACGATTGAGCCCAACTGGCTAGAAGGGAGTGACTGGAGGGCGGGTATTCCCGTGCACTACTTCTTAGACTTATGATTGGTTCCCGCAGTCAACCAATCAAACCGACCCAGGCCCCCCAAAGTAGGTCCCGGAATACCGGCACCACAGAAACTCCGACCAACATTTGCTCCGAATAGAATCAAACCGCATCACGCCGTTATCGATCGAACTCCAAATTCCCCATCCACCCCCATTTACTCGCTCCAAGACTGAACTGGTCTTCCAAAAACCTCCGGCGGCCTTACTACCACCCATAAACCCGCCAGGAACCATGGTGTCCTTCCGTTCCATCATCGGTCCCTCGACCGGTCTCTTCCGCCAGTTCCTCAGAAAGCCCCTGTCTGGCGGGTTCCTGTCACGGTCATTCTCGCAATTAGCAAGCCTGTCGCTTACCAATGGCCTTCGGAGTTTGCGTTCCGGGAAAGAGCAGGCTGGCAGTGTTGCTGTATCGTCGACGGTTAGACAGCTGGATCAGGTTCGGGGGATGAAGACCCGTTCGTCGGTGAAGCGCTTGTGTGATGGTTGTAAGGTATGAGAGATTATGTTTGTTTTCTGGAGATTTGTGAGAAGCTGGAGCGATTATGGCTTTGGGCGTATATGGTGTGGGGTGGATGCTAATGTTGGAATTATAGCCCGTTCGGAGAAAGAACAGAGTTTATATTATCTGGTGAGTCTGGCTCTTTCGTGTTGATTTGAAGGATAAGGCATGTGCTAATGCATGGGTAGCTCGAAAAATCCTAAGCACAAGCAGCGTCAAGGAAAATAAGTGCGGACCGGGTATGGGATCAACCCTCTGCATTAATGTTCGATGGGCACCGAAAGAAGCCGAAAAAAGGGGTTTTAACTACTGCTGCATGATGTGACGGCTTTTGATACCGGAAGCAGACATACCTTTTGTGCATACACTGGATTATACGGGTTCTCTTCTACGAGACTGGGACTTTGCGCATTACTATTTTGATTGGGACTTGGGCGCTTATGTTGTTTGTATGTATGTATATTAGATTCAAGGCATTCCTTCTCTTTTTTTTTTTCCTTCTGGATACATCGTGGAGAGGCTGAATGGATTGTGTACTTGGGAACCACTATATCGAAGACTGCCAAGGCATTTTGTGCCATTCTTCATGCACATGCTAAGGGGTTGTCTGTAAGATCATAGCGTGATAGGCGACTTTTTGAAGCAAACGGTTTTATTATTTCATTATATATTCCGTCCTACGACTGCAAGGGCTCACCCATGCCGCCAAAGGTGACGCTCTTAATGGTGAGGAATTCTTCGATACCGTACTTGCTGCCCTCACGGCCGAATCCACTCTGCTTGACACCACCAAACCTAGAAACGATTAACACTGGTTATCTTTCAGAAGAGTAGGGGGTACCTACGGAGAAGCGACATCACTAATGAGGCCAGTGTTCACGCCAACCATACCCACTTCCAAGGCCTCCGCAACCCGGAAGATGCGCTTGACATTGCCGCTGAAGAAGTAGCCTGCGAGGCCGACCTCGGCACGGTTCGCCAAATCGACAACCTCCTTTTCGGTTTCGAATGGAAACAGTCCAGCCACAGGGCCGAAAGTCTCCTCAGAGGCAACCAACATTTCCTTGCTCATATCGGTCAAGACAGTCATGTCGTAGAAGTTAGAGCCCAATTCCGGCAACTTGCGGCCTCCGGCAGCGACCTTGGCACCCTTCGATGTAGCATCGCGGACATGCTCGTCAATCTTCTCGATGGCGCGTCCATGGATGACAGGGCCGTGGGTAATTCCTTCTTCGAAACCTGCACCAACTTTGAAGCCCTTGACCTTCTCAACGAAGCGCTGCACAAATTCATCATATATACCCCTCTGTATGTAGATGCGGTTGGCACAGACACAAGTCTGGCCTGAGCTGCGGAACTTAGAGGCAATGGCTCCAGCAACTGCAGCATCAAGGTCTTCAACGTCATCGAAGACAATGAAAGGAGCATTTCCACCCAGCTCCCAGGACACCTTCTTGATGGTGGAGGACGATTGCTTCATGAGTATCTTACCTACATTGGTTGATCCAGTGAAGGACACCTTGCGAACTTCAGGATGGGTAGTCAATGCTTCGCCCACCTCTGGTGTGTTGTTTAAGGCAGTAACAATGTTAACAACGCCCTTAGGAATACCGGCGCGGTGCGCCAGTTCTGCCAATGCGTTGGCTGTGAAAGGTGTCTCTCCAGGGGTCTTAACGACCACAGTGCAGCCAGCCGCCAAAGCCGGTCCAATCTTCCTTGTAATCATCGCCGCAGGGAAGTTCCACGGGGTGATCAAACTGCACACACCCACAGGCTGCTTGAGAGTCATAACTCTGTTACCTGCCACCGAGGAAGGGATCGTGTCTCCATAGATTCGGGGGGCCTCCTCACTGAACCACTCGAAGAAGCTTGCAGCATAGTTGACTTCACCCTTGGCATCCGCGAGTGGCTTTCCATTCTCCCATGTGATCAACGTTGCCAGGTCATCAGCATTGTCCATCATCAACTGATACCATCGGCGCAGCATCCGAGCACGCTCGCGGGCTAGTGTTGTGCGGAATTTGGGGAAAGCCTCTGTGGCGGCCTGAACGGCCTTCTCGGTGTCGGCTGCGTTGAACTCGGGGCATGTTCCGATGAGGTTTCCTGAGGCAGGGTCTACAAGATAAAAACAACAACTGTATTAGAAGTCTTGGTTGACACTAATAAAGAGCTTCCAGCTCCTTACCGTGAACTTCAAATGTTTGCCCTGACTGGGCTCCTATCCATTCTCCATTGACATAAGCCTTCTCAATGAAGAGAGACTGGTCTTTCAACTAAATACCACCATCGTTAGTCAATTGCTCGAATAATCTAATGCAGTCACCAAAAGATAACTCACCGGTGGCACAGTATAGCCCATACTGTATAGCCTTTTAGCATAAACCGGTGGCGGGACTGAAAAAGGATATCGAGGTCTCGATCTGAGCAACTGCCGGGATACTGGACGAATAAGTCTTTCCATGATGTGAGCTAGAACACCCTCCCTCCTGAATATATATCCAAAACTCCGGCAACTCAAAGAAGGCTCGCAGAGAAGCCGAGATTCGTATCCCTGTTTCGCACTACTAGATGGTGCGGGGAAGCTTCGGTCTGCGGTCAAAAGCGGAAGATCTCGGATTGCTGAGAGGGTAATTGGGGAATTCGAAAGAAAAAAGAATCTTTGCTTGACTTATATACTGGAAGCGCAAAGTTGATCCATCGCGTGGAGACTAATCATCGTCAAGAAAGCCTCCGAGCTGCTCCCTCTAATGCCGTCAAGCGGGGAAGCTCCGCATCACGTGGATCGAGGTCATTTCTTCTTGTTTTGCGCCCAATAGGATTATAAAACTGATATATTCGATTGTTGTATTGATTATACGTATGAGAATATGTAATTCTCTACTTAAAACTCTTTTTCTACGATCTGAATGCCTTCAATTGAGGGCGAGAACGTTCTGTTCACCGTATAGATGGTCCATGAACTATGTAATTATCAATGCGTAATGATAAAACCATATCGGTATGCCGATCTAGATTTCGGTACCATGCGCCAGTAATAAGCCACACAGGAAGTACTGTCGGCAGAATCATCCAATAACAGTTCATTTAACTGTGCAAAGATACCTGAGCTTTACGATATATTTTACCTTATCAGCTTGTCAAGACTCTTCAACATCTATACCCTAGAGCTAGCTTACAGCGCCATTTTCGAGCAGGAATTTTAACAGTGCAAAGGAAAAGAGAAAAACACCCGAGGATTACTCGAGATCATTCTATTTATTTAGTGTCTGAACAGCTAGCTACACTTTTATTGCCGTAAGTGCCATAATTAGCGCTCTTTAATAACCAGCGTGGTCGTCACCAGGCACAACAATAGGTGACCTGGATTTTGCATCAGTGCTCCAAGAGCGATATCCTGGATGCATGCGATTCATATGTAGATTAAGATTCCACCGTCGTGTAAACCCATCGGCGTGCCGAGGACACGTCCCAACAGGGCATACCAAGTCTTTCTTGCGGTGTTTGCCTTTGCCTTTAGGTCGTTTGGTCGCCTCATCGGACACTTCAATAGCAGGGCTAGGATCTCGAGTGCTAGGAGCCTTCTTCAGAGAAGCGGTGCGAGATGGTGGTCGTTTAGCACGGGGAGATGGAGGAGGCGGCGACAAAGAAGCTCCAGGCTTTTCCGGCTCACTCTCTCCGTAAGTCCAGATACAGGAATGCCCGTCCTGGACTTCCTGTAATGTGACTTCTTTGATAGTTTGGAATTCCATATCTTCACCGAAGAGAGCGGCACACCTTTGTGCAGAGCGCAATACCACGGCTGACGGCAAACCGACCATAGAAGCAACCCCTAGTACTTCACTCCAATCTCGGAGACCAAGGCGGACACGGCTCTCAGATCTTTTGCGATCGCTGCCAATTGATCGTCCCCGTGGCTTTGAAGAACCCTGCGATCTAGATCGTCGATGTGAACTGAACCGGGAAGATGCTCGTTCACTTGATGCAGGCCCACTCTGAGAAAGTGGATGGCTTGACTCGGTTAGAGCGGATGACCTGCGCGTACGCTTTCTACCTCGAGATTGGCTCCGCTCTGTGCTTCTGCTTCCCCGCCTCTTCTTGCGAGACGAAGTGCTAGAGGCGATGCTCTCTGTGTCTGTCTGCCATTCACCCGCGGAGCTGTCATCCGCTGCTACTCCCCCCTTGCGGGCATGGTGAAGACCCTTGAGTATGTTGTCCAACTGGGTGAGTATGTTCCGGGTTAGCGGCCGCAGTTGGAGGCGTGATCTATCGTCATCTGCTTGAACGACTGGGCGTAGTTGGGCTTCGATCCTGAATTCGGGATCGTTTTTAATTTCTCCATCTGTGGCAGTATCCTCCTGCGTATTAGGTTGAGACAGCATTGCCAACTGCTGGAAAGATGAGAATTTGGGATCCCAAGGCCTGGCCTGGAATTTGTCCTTTGCGTCCTTGAGCATGACTGCCATGATGGATTCCTCCAACTCTGCACTTAGCCGGGGATCCGGTTGCATTCTCAACGTCCATGCCTCGTCTTCCCCTCTGCGAATGTGTTCACTCCCACGAGGCACATCAGCAGCCGACATGGGCCAAGCTGTCCACCGCTTTGGAGGGGCGAAAGCTTTGGTTTCATCCACTTTTTCACCAGCTTCGGCTGCTCGCCTTACTATCTCGCGTGCTCTCACACGTAGAGCATAAGCGTTGTACAAATGAGCAGCCAAATCTCTAGCACGGATCTCTTCTAAAGCTTCAGCATTCTGTCTGTCCTCGGCAGTCAACTTTCTCCATTGAGATTCTGGACCGCGGAACCTGTTGGGCCGATATGCAGGTGATGATGGCGGGCTATCAAGTTCATGTCGGCCAGTGATAGCATCTGCAATGTTCTCCTTTGGCGTACTCTGTTTAGCGCCTCCAGTAGTTGAACCTTCCCCTGACCCGGCCTCATCTTCATCACTATCTCTGTAGGTGGAATCGTCAGAAGGATCATTCTCAACCACCGGCATATCTTCCATGATAACATCCAGGTTATCAGCATCAAAAGTAGCGTCCCCTTGCCATTCCGGGTACGGGTGGAGATATGCAACATCTTGACTGCTAGAGCCACCAAATAAAGATCTGTCCGGTTGGGCAGATTGAGGTGGACTGAGACGTGGGAAGCGGCTGCCGGAGATTGAGGACATGCCTCACAAATTTGGTATTTGAAATATCCACAGGCTCAAATATTAGAACCGCTGAAAGCTTTTCCAGGCAAGTAATACTAGGATTCCGGTAGTAATGCAATCCAATCAACCTCAAAGATAGCGATATGAGTAAATTTCTTCAGCATGAACGTTTATAGTCCCAGAAAGGCGTGAAGGAGTATTAACTGTGATTTCCAAACGCCCTGAGATGTATATAAGTGTCCAAGGAATGTATTTTAATTGGAAAGACTAAATTTGTTCGGACTATGGCAATGATTGAGGCATTATCAGAACATGGACCAGACAAAATGGCGATATCACGTGATCCATAAGTTAACAGGAGCAACGGAATTTTCTATGAAAGGTTTGAACATTCAAGATAAATTTATAATTGTATTGGGAATATATCTAATTAAATACCAGTTATATGCGAAAAAGATATTGCAAAGGATTATAGGTCTGTAAACACATTATAGCACTCTATAAATATATATGTGAATTGGTTGCTATAAACAAGGACTGAATAAGAACGCCAAAGATGTAAATTGTCACCAAATCCAGACAAGGATATCATTCTGTCACAAACAACTTTTTACTTTACATTAATTCTCTGTACCCTTTTCCATCTTTCTCCGCTTGGACCGCAGCTTCGCCGCCTCTTCAGACTGCTTTTTGTTCGAGTACATCATCTTCTCCAGCAGCTTGCGCTTCTTGCGGCTCATCATCATCTTTTGCCTCTCGAGCTCTTCCTCTTCCTTGCGCTTCTTGGACGCTATAAGCTTGGCCTGAGAAGATTTCTTCTTTGCTGACTCGCCGGCGGCACTGTTCGACGAGAAAGCAAGACCAGCAGCTTCAGCCTCAAGCTCCTTCTGATGCCGAGTGCGAGCGGCTTCCTCTTCATCCTCCGACTCGGAAGCTTCGGCATCATCGAAACCACCAAAGTCATCATCCTCCTCATCTTCACTCTCATCCTCATCCTCGTCCTCTTCGTCATCGGTGCCAGCAACATCCATACCGCCGTCGACAGACTCCTCCTCACTCTCATCCTCGGATGCCGGGGCGTCGGCCTTGTTCTTGATCTCCACCTTCTTCTCATCGGTGGCATCCTCCATCTCCTCATCGGAGCCTTCCTCCTCTTCCTCAGCTGCCAACTCAGCCTCGCCCTCTTCTTCTTGTTCAGCCAGGGTGGCGCGGGGGTCATAGGCACCCTTCGTGGGCTTGACCCATGGGCTCAGATGGGGAGGGAGAGTAGCGCCAGGAGCGTACAAGTCGGGTCGAAGGAGCTTGCCTTCATTGATGCTGTCCCAGACCCACTGGGGCTGCACATAAGTCCTACCAGGGATACGAGTACCGGGCCTGACTTTCTGAACAGCGCCAGCACCGTTCTCCGAGGCGGCAGGAACGGCGGGAAGAGATGACTCTGGCAGCGCAGGACGATCGACAATCTGGTGGGTGATGCGAGTGTCCGTTTCGTCATGAGTGAAAGCTCCGTCACCGAGAACAGCGTCCCAGCCAATGCGCTTGCAACCAAAGGCACGCAGCATGAATTCCAAAGGAGCCTTGGGCGCCTCTCGGGAGACATAGAACGTGAATGGAGCAAATAGGCTGCCTGCCTTATCCTGACTAATATCGGGTTGGAGGAGTGTGTCAGCTTCGGGAGCAGTGGGCTCGAACTTGTCAATCGCTTCGGTGGCTTCCTCTGTCGTATCGACGGCTTGGTCGCCCTTTGATTCATCCAAGCCGGCCGTTTTGATCACCTTGTCAACCTTCGCCTGAACCTCCCGAGAGACTTCCTTGTTGGTAGAATTGCTTGTTTGCTTGGTACCTTCAATAGCCTTGGGGGCCTCGGCAACTGCGCGGCCTTCAAGGGTGAATGCCGCCAATTCGGCTCCATTCTCGTCGCTTCTGGTATCGAACTTAGGTGGGTATCTTAAGCCGATGGAAGAGTAAAGGCGGAAGTTCACAAATCCTAACAGAGTGGTGTAGAACTCGACGAAAGTAGCCATAATGCGATAATCGACGTCTCCATTCACCCGCTGCACGAATCGGTAAGGAACCAACCACATAATATCTTGCCCTTGGATAGTCGCTTGATAATAAATGCCCTTGATTGAAAGGAATGATTTCCGCAAGGAGTTGGTGATGATCAGATAGTGCTGGAACTCATGGCAAAGTCGTTGGCAGAGGGCGATGGTCTTGGGAGGTACTTGGGCAGTAGAAGGGAGATTTGCGAAGAGGAACAAAAGCGAGAGCGCATCGTCCAGATCCCTCAGAGCGTCAATGAATGTTGGATAGCGCTCCTTGATAACATGGTCCAAAGTGAGCTTCGGGGCGTGGTTCTTCTCCAAGCGAGCTGCGTCGCTCACTTCTCCACGTCCAAGAGACCGGGCAATCTTCTTCGAGAGCGCTTTCTGATCACGAAATTTCCGAAGGAGAGGTTCATGCAACAAATATTGAATATCTTTCGTGTAGTAGAAAGTTGTGCTGGCGCTTGAGTTTTTGGCGGCCTTCTTCTTGTTGCGAGGCTCACGGGGGTAAATGCCTGTTTGAAACCAGAAAATCGCTAGTCAGAATCGATCTAGAAAACTCAGTAGATATGGAAGAAGTGTACCTTTGAAGATGCATAGTCGACGGAAGTCAGGCAGGGAAATCTGAAGTTTGCGCACTGCCTGGGTTCTGGTAATGTAATTTTTGGCCTGGCCAGAGGTTCCTGTTATAAAATCTCAGCATGTCTTCAGGTAGAACCTAATTGAAGTAGAGCGCACCCTTCTTCTTGATTTTCGCCATTTTGGATGGGTTGTGTCGTTGAAGGTGTTAAAGGGAGGATTAAAGAAGGTTCTTCTGATACCGAAAAATTATGGTCGATAATTTTTTTTTTTTTTTTTTTTTTTTTGGAGAACGGGGACCTGGATTTCTAGATACGGTTAGCCTGTCCATATTAGGTATGGTCGCACATCTTCTGTCCACCATCCACTCTGCCTGACTTTGAGATAAGGCCAATTTCTGACCATTCAGAATTCATCTAGTGAACTGGAATATATATTCTTTTGAAGGGAAAGAAGCTTGATATTATAATTGGGCATGGCCTCGTGTCTTGGTAGCATACCGCTGGTCTTTTTCTTCCGAAGTTTCGTGCTTTGTAGTTTACACCTAGTATTTATGAATAATGCGCGAATACATATATGGCCCCTTCTATTTATATTAAATGTACTATTGAATGAAGCAAAGAAGGTAACTTATCAGTCTTCTCATCCGAATCCTCCTATATTCTGAACGCGTATCAACGAGTATTGATATCATAGGAGACCTATGCGACCTCTATCCCATAGCTGGAGGCGGTTCCACTTGCTGTCTTCGTTGGCAGCATAAGGACTCCGGTCTCTCAAAAATTTTCCATAATTTGCTACCATGAGGCTCGCTGGGAGGCCAGTTCCTAGTGCTACCAAACCAAGTAGACTGCTAGACAACCGTAGTTCAAACTCTCAAACTTGTGAACAATATCAATTCACTTTTCATGTGGGCACAGGAACAAGATTATTGCATATATGGTGCAAAAATTGGGAAGAGGAACCCGGCAATGCATCGAACAGTCAGCAGCACACTGGCTGAGAATCGCCTCTTTTGACTGCGCAAAGCCACAAGCAGTATAGAATAATAGATACAGGACGTTCCATGATTGTGCAACCTGTATTCGTTGCTTTCAGCCCGGGAGGCCCGCAGCTGTCCCAATCTGGGAACTATTTTGCAACATGGAAGATCAAATCTTAGTGGAGGTTCCTCTGGCTTCTTTGAAAATGGCTAAAGGGTCAACTGCAACCACTCAAATCTTGAGAATCGGAGTCGGCAGTGGCATTCAGACCGTACTGGCCAATTCGTGTGATTGGGGCCTGGATGCTTCTTGATTATTGTGATACGAAGGCGTTAGGAAATAAATAATGTTGGACCAAGTCTTCTTGCAAGGTAGATAATCAGTCAAAGCGATACCCACACAGTATATGTACAGACTTGCAAGTATATGGCAGTCCTTGTGACGAGAGCTCCCTCCCGAGACCAACATGATGTAGCTAGACTTCGGTAGGGTGCTAACATATCTTAGTTCGCAGAAACTAGAACATCGCCTTTTAAGTAGAATTTCGCCCTCAGCCTCACTTTCGGCCTTTTTCAAGACAGCAACAATTGATGCCGTCAGGGCTAGGCAACTAGTAAATTCGGACCGAAAATTGCCTAATCTAGCTAGTAGTCATCGGGGTCGGAATGAACCAGGTACTATTCGGAAAACAGCTTCTCGATATCTCAGAACTGAAAGGTGAAGGTAGACTGTTTTATTTACAGATCACTGTTGTTGGCTTAGAAACTTGAGGTGACATGTATCGGCGAAACGGCAAACCTACCTCGTGTGAGCCCTGCAGGCTGTCAAAGGTGCGGTGTGATCATGCTACTCCGATCTGTGCAAGATGCCGTGCCCGGCGTATAACGGAAAAGGTGAACACTTTTATGCTCGGATCTCTGATGTCTAAGCGGACATGAATCTTGAATCTAAATCTATATAGTGTTATTATCACCCCGCTCCCATGACTCGGTCTGGGACCAAATATCGCCATTTTCACAAGGGAACCCCGTCTGATGCTGGCCACTCTAGGAGTGCATCGCTTGACAGCCACGATAAGGCACCTTTTACAGTCCTACAACCGGTTCTACAGAGAGCACAAGAGGACCACAATGGTGACCAGCCATTAAATCTAGTGCTTCCAGATTCCTCGCCTGTCCCACCTCCTGGCTCTTCTAGGCTTGCTTTTGCAAAGCACCACTTCATGAGTCTTTGTGCATCCTATTCAAAGTACAGGAAGCTCATAAGCCACTACTGCGACCATAGTCGGTTCTTCGTCATCCCCCGACCATTAATACTAAAACCGTTCGTGGCACTCCAGGATGATCTGGAGGAAGGGGCCAATCTCTATTCGTATCTCGCCCAGAACGCGTGCAAAGCCCTTCCCACCATAAGTGTAAATACGAGTGTAGAAGACTTTTGCGGATGCCTCAATGGCTCCGGACTACGATGGGAATTTGTTGGGCTTATTTTTGCTCTTGCAGGACTCGCCTCGGTTAATTCCGAAGCAGAAAAGCCATTCGACAATGAAACTTTTGGTGCAGACATGTATACAGCCAGCAGGATATGCATCGAAATATGCGAGGAAAACAACCAATTGAATGATATCACCATTTGGTTGCGGCATACACATGTTTCTTTGACTTCAAACCTATTTGGGGATACAAGTAAGTGATATCCTGTTCTGTCGTTCTGTCGTCTGATCAGCGAGTCTCTCACACTTTTGAACAGGTAATGCCCTATATCGTACCTTCAGCTCACTTACCGCGGATCTATTTGCCATGGGGTATCATCGCCAAATATCGTCACAGTTTGGAGTGCCATTCTTCATGTCAGAGGCCCGTAAAAGGATTTTTGCTGCAGCAGTTTGTCGAGATATGGGCCTTGCAACGCTTCTAGAAAGACCACCGTTTATTGATTGTAACTTCTGTGATATAACATATCCACTCGATGTGGACGAGGAAGAGATATTGCTGGTCGGAAGTGAACTTGATGCGGCTTTGCAGAAGCTGAATGGCAATGGTTGGAGGATTGTGCACGAGAGGGAACGGTTACTCCGGCCTGCAACGGGGGTGCGGCTTCGTTACCTATCGTCAAACCTTCGAGCAAAAGTGCTGCGTCTCTCACTAGGAAACAGAATGGAATGCATGACTGAGAAATGCCTGTATGTTACTCTTGCTGGGGTTGGCTTTGCTTCTCACTAACTCGTTCAGGGAGTTGTATCAAGAGTACAAGGACAACTGGGCGGAGGTTCCGTTACAATACCGCTATGAGAGCACTTGTTGGGATCATATGAGTCCAACATCATGTGTTCTACTATTAGCCACTCATCTAGACTATCTTTACTGCGGCTTTCAGATCCAACGAATACACCAACAAGAAGGCCAGGGTACCACCGTTGCCCTTCTCGATACATCAGTACAACTGCTTTCAGGAATGCTTGACTTCATCAAGCAGCAGGAGCGATTTGTCGAGCTCCGGGGCCACTATGGTTGGATTGTATGTTTGCGTATGAAGCACCCTGTATAAACCTGACGCTTCAACTGACATCTTGATATCACGTAGTTTCTCTTCTACGGACTTCCTGGTGCTGGTACTCTTGCAGCGGAACTCCACAAACATACAATTGAAGGAATTCCTTTGCCACCCTCTATCCCTTGCTCCCGTATCGTCCGTGATTTGAGTGTCGCAATCTCATGGTTTGAGAACCGAGGGCTTCCAACTCACCCGGATTACCAGTTATGTGTCCAGATCTGCACGGTCATCAGTAGGCTGTTAGATGATACCCTGAATCAAGGTCTTGTCCCTTTACAAGACACTGCAACTCGACGGGTTGAAGGACAGGAGAAGAAACGAGCCTTAGAAGGATTGAACATGAATGGGGACTCCAATCTTTCGGACAATGTCCCGTCATATTCTGAACCGTTTACTAGCGAGGATTTTCTCAGCTGGGTTGATGATCTGGTATGGGATGGACATGTCAGTATGGAATTTTGATGGCTTTTTTCCTTTTGCGGTTCTTAGATCAGTTGAAGAGACATCCATGTTCCATAAGTACTATTATGGAAAAGTTGTAAGCCCTCCTGATTTCCAAGTTGTATGTATATGGCCGCGATGGTCCGTGCATTGCGGAAAAGGAAAAGGGTCTTGGCAGTGCGATAGATACGGAAAAGGGACAATTGGAGCTATTCTAGGAACTAACCTACTAACCCGAACAGTGTTCCAGGCTAATCCGACCAGCCTGTTGATTTTATACCCATACGGCTATGCCCTGTACCTGGAATTCTTCCTGATATTGTCATGCCGATCGATCGCAGACAAGCAGTCGTGTTTGCGGGAGCTCTCGCCCTGCGGCTACTTCTCTTGGTCCTCTTTCCGTCGCTCCCTGACTTGTTGACGGGAAGAGTCGAGGTATCGACGCCGGTGACCAGTTTCAAACGACGTGAGTAATGATGCGATAGCAAAACGACTGTGCCCTCAGCTCGGAAATGTTAACGTCCTTCCCTCAGTCCAAGAAGGCCTTTTCCTGTACACGCGAAATGTATCCCCTTATGACGGAGGCGTCTTCCATCAGGTAGGGAATCCGACCCGCAATATTGAGAGGACGCATTTCTAATATCCTGCGAAGGCACCGCTTCTTCTCCCTATCTTAGCCCTGCTTCCGAATGCCAAAGACTTCCCCTTACCAACCGCCGTTTTTTACTCACTGATCGATCTCATAAATGCGAACGCGTTGATCACGATATCCGATTCAGGGCAGGCAGTCTCGGGGAGGTTCTTTTCGGCATTGCGAAAACATATTAAGTGGGACGGAGTTTCTGTTGCAGCATGGTAATAGGCGATCTCTACCGTTGAAGTATAAGATCTGACAGGCCAGGTTTCTCTTCAACCCGTTTACTATCGCAACATGCCTTGGCCGGTCAACTGGTGTATATACCACCACCGGGATCCTTTACGCATTGTCCAACGCCGTCAGTGGAAATAGTCTCAACGCCATGCTTTCTCTAGGATTTGCTTCATACCTGTCGATTTACCCGGCTCTTTTGTTTATCCCTCTCGTCCTGCTCTGCCATGACCGACGTGCTCAAGGAGCAAAGCCACCTTCCGGAATCGCCATCTTCGCCGTACAACATCTGGCAATCTTTTTGCTCAGCATAGTTGGTCTACTTGGGATCTCTTTCCTGATCGTTGGAGATTTCTCTCATTTCATCTCTGCAACGTATGGTTTTCAATTGCTGGTTCCTGACTTAACACCTAACGTCGGCCTTTGGTGGTACTTCTTCATCGAGATGTTCGACTCGTTCCGGGAATTCTTCCTTGGTGTTTTCTGGCTCCATCTGGCAGCATACGTTGGTGGTCTAACTATACGACTGCGCCGGCAACCTCTATTCGTCATCGCCTCCCTGTTGGGAATCTTCGCAGTTTTCAAACCTTACCCGAGCATCTCAGACGCCTCTTTATATTTCGCTCTCCTGCCCCTTTACCGGCATTTGTTCCCTTGTAAGTGTTGCAATCCTGTGAATTATAATGTTCGCTAATAGTAAGCAGTGATGCGCTATACTTTTTTCGCGGTGTCAGCGCTCCTGTACGCGACGCTTCTGGGTCCTGCCTTTTACCACCTATGGATCTATGCCGGCTCCGGGAACGCCAACTTCTTCTACGCCATCACTTTAGTGTGGAGTTTGGGTCTCTCAATTCTACTGGCGGACACTATTTTTGCCGCGCTAAGGGATGAGTGGGAGCAAGATAACCCGGAAATGCGAGGCAAAGAGGCTAGACAAATATGATATATGGTTTCATTACGAGACGTGAATGCGGAGGCCCACGTTGCGACACTGTAGCTTCCATCGATATCTTCTACACAGTCACCATTCATTATCAGGTCGTAATGACCTGGACATAATCCTGTAGTCTGGGTCCTTCTCCATTCCATTTCGCAGTATGCGTGGTCCTGGGGAGAACTCGTCCTTTGAGAACCCGAGCTTATCATAGAACCTCGCTGCCCTAATGTTGGACTCGAAGACAGTCAGCATCACTTTCTCGAGGCCGATACGTCGCCCGATGATCAACAATCGCATCAACAAACACGTGCCGACACCCTGACCTTGGGCTGCAGGCGATACGTGGATCTCATAACAGTAAAGCACCTCTTTACCGTCCTCGTACGTGACCATAAACGAGGTAAACCCTAGGAATCGTCCAGCGGTGGTTCCTGTTCCCTCTGCCGCTGGACTTGTGTTCTGAGTCGATCTCGGATCCTCTCGCAAAATCAAGTATTTCATATCAGGCAGCCGCATCTCCTTCCTTTTTTTCTTCGGAGACCATCCCCAGCCAGATTTTTTGTAAGTGTCTGAGGACGTCTCTTCAATCAGTTTGAAGCATTCCTCGAAATCAGCAGCTGGAATAGATTCAGCCGTGTAGATATCTAGCGTCCTATGCAGCCACTCGTCTTCATTTGTATTGGTATCCTCAATAATTTTAGGTCTTGCTTTGAATTTAAGTCCCCCCTGCGGCATATATAACTCAACAAATTTGTCCAGCGATAATTTGTTGGTGCGCTCTACCAAAGGCAGGCCTTTTTTGTCATCTAAGAACGCGTTAGAACGCGTCTTGCCGAGTCTCGCATGCACTACAACATAAACAAGCCTCACTGCACAAGAGAGTGAAAAAATGTGATAAAAGTAAATTGATACTGAAGTACAGTACATATACATACCTTTCGCTGGCTTTTTGTGCAGCCGATCTATCGCCGTCTTTTGTTGCGATGCCTTTCCCCTTTTGATTTTCGTGACTCTGCCTCTGGCGGATGACGACATTGGAGGTTTGTTTAAGTTCCGAATAATGTGTTTGTTCGAGCGATCAAGTTAAAGTGTAAGATTCCGAACTGTTTCGGACTTGGTCCATTCAAAGATGGTTTGAGGTAGCTCTCGATGATCGAGTTTTGATGGGGAAAAGGAATAGATAGTGTACGCCCGGAGTTGACTCGATTCATTGCTCTTTTTGTGTGGCTCGGAACATCCAATAGGTACTAGACGCATGAAATGGCGCCGCTTTTCCTATTCCAACTTTTATGCTCAAACATGAACAATTGACAGTGTGTGTTTCCTTGGTTTTATTACCTTATGTTCTGAACGCCTGCTTGGGATCCATGGAGTTTTGCAAATATATATAATCTCATTATAAGTATTGAGCATATCTAGAGGCACAAAGTATGTACGTACATCGAGACAACTATGATACTAAAAGTCACGCCTATCTCTGACCTGCAGCATGTTCCTCTGCACGCCTCTCAACCTCTTCAGCTCCGACTTCCCCGAAGACATCAATTCCCCAACGGAAGGGGAAGTTGTATCTCTGGTTGCGGTCAAGTTTGTTCAGTGCTTCAAATTCGGGTTCGGGGATGATGAAGTCTAGAACTATTAGTCTTTCCCTATATAGAAAGGATGGTAAAAGTGGAGAGACGGTACCCTGGAAATTGCTTTCAATTCGCGAGGAAGTGACACTCTTCGGCAATACAGCTGTGCCACGCTGGACGGCCCATGAGATCAAGAGAGCGGCGGGGTCTTTGCCCAATTTATCGGCGATTTCTTTGACGGCAGAATCGTCAACGACACTGTCAAGTATCAGATGTTAGTGGACTGTGTATCGTGGTATTACTGGTAGTATAGAGAGGGAGATCATACCGTGGAGCGTTGTAGATGTTATTGCCCAGAGGACTGTAAGCGACGGAGAGGATGTTCTGTAAGCGATTTAGCGATTGTATTCAGTAGTACCCATAATATACAGGCATTAACAACCTTCTCCTTCAGATACTTGTGCAGACCGGGTTGTTGCAGATAAGGATGTGCCTCAATTTGATTTACAGCTGGAGGAACCTTAGCTGTTTTGAGAAGCTCGTCAATCTTGTCCTGGGTGAAGTTGCTAACGCCAATACTTCGAAGCTTGCCCGCTTTCACAAGCTTCTCTAGAGCCGCCCATGTATCGGAGATAGGAACGTCCGCCAAACGGAACCGCTTCGTGGCTTCATTGATGGGCATGAGCGTCTCGTTCGTATGTTCAAATGCCACGGGCCAGTGGATCTGGTCGAGTCAGCGGTTCACTATACTGTGTCTAAGGGATAAATATATCCAAGGCGACACAAACCAGATACAGATCCAGATAGTCCGTTTGAAGATCCTTCAGGGTCTTGTCGACTGCCTCCTCGACATTTTCGGGATGGTGATGTGTGTTCCATAACTTGCTGGTGATCTTCCTCATAGTCAGTTCTCATATTGACTAAAGCCAATTAAAACTAGAAGACATCACTGACGAAGATCTGTTCTCGGGGAACACCTGATTTCTTCCAGCCATTTCCAACTTCATTCTCATTCTGGTATACCGCCGCAGCGTCAATGTGGCGGTATCCTACGCGCAAAGCTGATTCAACGGCATTTTCGACTTCGTGGGGTTTTGAGAGCTGAGCTTGTTAGCATAATTCAGATGCGACATTGTTTATTGTTTTATAACATACCCAAGTACCCAGTCCGATTGCGGGGATGTTGTATCCCGAGTTGAGTTTGTAAGTTCGTCCCAGAGACATGGTATTTATATTAACAAGGATCGTCGAGTTAATGCAGTAGGTACTAATGTGATATTCATGCGTTAACTGCGTAGTACTTATACGGAGGGGAAAGGATCAAATAAAAAGGTCGGAATTGGACCGATGTACACACTTTTCGGAAAATGAGGTGATTTACCCCTCAGTTCCGCTACAATGGCGGATATTTATCCATTGGAATCATAGTGACTAGCAATTGAAATAATTTCATTGATCTAGTCAATTGCACGATACTTTTGCAATGTCGACCTAGTGTCCATACCGCAACACATGCGACTCTGGTCATAGAATGTAGACAATATGGTACAACAGCAATAACACATGGAGTCTTCTATTTTGAGGTTTTGCCCGATCCAAAGGGTGATTCAAACGACTTAGCATTACCCGGCGCAAATAAACTTGAAGCCTCAGTTGTCCAAGGAGGATTGTGCGTTGGGCACAATTTGCTGGCCATCCTCTCACTCAAATCCGGGGTGACCTTCAGAATAGCTTTAAAAGAGGGATGAAAGCGAAGCTGATCAAGGCTATACGCCGCATAATGCGCCAACCAGTCGTGGAGTTTGTCCGAGTTGTCGAGAGGAACTTTCGTAAATGCGAGTCGTAGGAGGGAGGTAACAGCAACACAATCGACCGGCGTCTGCAGTTTACCCATTCTCTTGATAGCCGCCGTCAATCTGTCGAAGGTATGCTGCTTCAGCCCCGGAATAATGTACACCTCACTGAATATATACAGCCTTAAGTAAGCTAAGAGTGGATGGTCGAGTCCCTTCAGGTGGTACCCGGCAGCGGCTGTGGCCTCCACGCCAGTAAGTGTTTCCTCGCCACGAACGCCTGAAGAGACTGCCTGTTTTGCAGGAGTATTGATTGCGGGGTCTGGGTAACCTCCTCGATAGATCCATTCGACAAACAGCGCCAGGGTCCCCTCTGAGGTATCCGGGAAAGTGTAGATTTCGTCATGCTTCTCCAATACACTGTAGGTAGCTGAAGCAACCGCTGGGAATTTGGCATCCAGGAGCGACTTATGTATTTTGAACGTGCGCGTGGAGTTTGTTGCACGAAGGGAGACAGTGTCCGACGTCAAAGACCTGCTGTGGCTATCAATATTGTTTTGAACTCCGTGATATTCAAGAGGGCAAATACTCTGAAAAGGTGGAAATCTTTTGTGCCGTTGTCATTGTGGATTCAGGCTGTTAGATATTTAGGAGGATAGCGAAAGTTCAGGATTTCATAAGTTATGTTGAATCAGCTTGGAAAGAGTAGTAAGGAAGGTTGTGTTGCCAAAGTGTGAGAGTAAACTAACAAAAAACTGCTCAACTACTCTTTGTAGTGAATGGATACAGGCACTGCGTGATATGAGCTGAAACAGAAATAAAATTCTTGAAACACCTCTCTTTTCTGTCCTCTTCTAGTTCTAGTAGTAGAGAGAACTATCACTATCTTGAAAGGGCTCTAACCTTGTATGGATCACTATTAGAGTATCCATACTATGGCTGGGGTATTCTTTATTTAAGTGTCTGCAACATGAAATCCTTGAAGTCTTTCACTTTCTGGTCCTACCCCTATGACAACAACTCTCAACAATATGAGGTTACCCTTACAACACAAGGGTACGGATGTCATTCTCAGGTACAGACTGCCATATCAGAAGAAACAGAAGACCTAGAGTATGCAAGTGCCTTAAAGTATGTACATGGAAATATATCAGGCGAATGAAGTACAAAAACAATGCCGCCAAAGTAAAACTGCAATAAGAAGGCGAAAAGAGCGTCCCAGCACTGGACAGAGATTATTCGCCGACAGTTACACCATTCGATAGCTTCAACCCGAGGGGTAGTCCCTTGGTGAACGGTGCAGTGAAAGGCGATCCTCTGCGCCTTGCCAAGGCTTCTTCAATATCCTTGTACATATCGTACCTTAATCTGATAGTTAGATTTTGTTGCAGAAAAAACAGTTGCCAAATGAATCATCACTTACGCATTCATTTCTTCAATCGTAAGCTTCTTTTTCTCATCCTCAACTTTGTAGACGGAATTACTAGTGTTGCTCGAAAACCCTTGAAATGCCATCAGTACCCTGCCTTCTTCTTCATGTTGCAGTGAGCATGGTGTGACTTACCAATGCGTTCGTTTATATTATAGGCTGCTTTTGCTGCAGCGGATTGAACTCTCGTGGCTCGGGGCAGTCGAATTTCGTCATAGATGGCAAGCGCTTCACCAATGTCGCCCGAGAAAAATGGTTTGTTGAAAATGATACCAAGTGCTGCGGCGTCTTCAATCGCCATACAGGCGCCTTGGCTTTGGTGAGGCATCATCTGTAACATAATTAGCTTTGTTCGTTACGCTTAGCTACTGTGTCGAGAGAGAATACCGTACCGGATGACCCGCATCCCCAAGCAGACCGACCATCGAGCGGGTGATATATGGGTATGGTTCGCTGTAAAACCTGCATTAGCACGAACCCACTGCAGAGAATCAGACATGATGCGACTTACTGAACCCACAAACGCCACGGCCGGATTTCTGTGCCAATGGATAGATGAGAAAACACTTGTCGATCGAGCTCTGGGTACGGTTCCAGCAACTCCTCAACCGGACGGTCTGCACCACCCCAGTTGTGGTTGCTAAAATCACCCTTCTCACGGGGAAAGAAGCAGTAGTATGATAATAAGCTACCGCCATTACATGGCGAGAGTACGATCTTATCCCACTTGCCTTCTTGACCGCCCCAGTACTCCAGCGCACTGTTTTGGGAGTAGTCAACCAAGCCGAGTCGGACAGCATCTTCTGTGCGGACATTGGCATGTAGACAACTCTGGTCAGATGGCCGCTTCTCTGGACGAAGTCCTATAATGCCACGGACAACTGAGCCAATACCGTCTGCACCAATTATGAGATCATGTTGAGCTTTGACTCCGTTTGCGAAGGTAATGACACCTGAGGCTAGGTCAATATCTTTGCACTGTTGGCAACGTTAGCATAAATTTTCTAGTGTAGTATAGAGGATAGAAGAGGTAGGGAAGTTTACCACATGGTTGACCTGGAGTTTGGCTGGAGTGCCTTCTCCCTCCTCTTGTAGTGCACAGTCCTTTAGCATTGCATGCATGTACTGACGATGGAACATGTTGTAGACGTAGCCCCATCTTTCCTCATAATCAGCGAGGTCGTAAATACTGACCGGTTCCCCAGTCTTCCAGTCGCGGTTGATGAGTTTGCGCAGCACAACAGGGTCGCCCTTAGCTATATCCACGCCCCACTCATGAAGCCATCTTGTACCATTGGCAGCGCATGAGACTGAGGCGCCAACCTCGCCGGTAAAGTCGTTGCGTTCGTAGATAGTCACTTCATGACCGGCGCGACGAAGGGCAATGGCAACCGACATGCCACCAATGCCACCACCGACTACGCCCACATTAAGTTGCCTCCAGCCTTCTTGGTGGGATCCCATTGTTGCTGTTAATGTGTATAGATTCAAGAGTAGCAGCCTGCTTGTACTGAGAAGTAATGATCAATCTGACTCTGAGGGCGCAGGTGTGGTGGCCTTTTAACACTTGCGAAGCAAGGAGACATGATAAATCAAAGATCCAACTTTATCATAGATGTGGTCTCTCATTCGTTCATGACAAGGCAAAAGGCGGTGCCTCATGACTCTTATCTTGATGTTTAATTCACACTTGCGGATCCCGCACCCGGCGGTGCATTACCCGCGGGCTGCGGCCCGCAACCAAGCTTCAATACAAGAGTTAACCGCTCTTTCCCTTCTCCTTTGCTGTTTAGCTGTTAAGATAACAAACATACCCCCAGAAATATCCCTCTGCTGCCCCACTTTTCCTATTGCTATCATTCTTATTATTATTTGGTCTTCCTTTCTGTTCACAAAGCGTGGAAACTTTATCTCAGCAGCCGTTCGTTCCGCACCGTCCATTTCCGATCAGTCCTCTACCCGATGCCGCGCCCACGCGTGAAGCCTCAAGACCGGAAGCGTTCGGTCAGGGCATGTCGTTCTTGCAAAGCCTCGAAGAAACGTTGCGATGGCAGCCGACCCTGTCGGACGTGCCTGACAAAGGGAGTTGCTGATTCGTGTGCCTATTCCGCGCAGCAACTAGGAACACAACCCATCCGCAATCAATCAACGACCCATGGCCCTAGCCCACTACAACCGTTATCGTCTTCCGAAGTTGATCACCATGTGGTCAGACATACTATAGCAGCATCCACCGAGAGACCGCGGCCGGGGGAAAGTGAGGATGTTCGTAGTACGCGAGATACAACGCCCTCTGCCGGACAACGGCCTACCATGCTGTATAGTTCTAGCGGCGAGAGAGGTATGCTACGCCCGTCTTGATCTTCACTTCCGTAAAGTCTCGAAGCAAATTCTGACGATGTACTAGTTTTCATGGGCGGCGCCGCTGCTGTCTCGTTCTTGCAATTTTTACAAGCAATCGTGAAACGCTATGTCGGGCCTGTGGGCTTCACCGACAGCCAAAACAGCCGCAAGATGTTCGAAGTTGATATCCCAGATACTGGGAAAGACTTCTTTACCGATGGGCTGGAGGAGGTCGAAAAATGGGCCCTAGTTCAGTGCTTCTTAGATGTTGTGAGCCTCCCTCCTTGCTTAATTAGGCGCAAAGGCATTTGACATTGCAGCTTACATGATACAAAGTCCAGCGGCCTCCTAGATCTCTTCACTCAGGACGAGATTGCTCGGATGGTAGAAGTGTCTAATGGTATTCGCATGCCGGACTCCAGTCAATTGAATATCAATGAAAAAGAGGACCTTACCGCTATATACATGATGATTGCGATAGGCGCGCAATGCAAGGGTAGGACGCAAGCAGACCTTCTGTGTGCAGCAAGATACTTCTGTCAAGCCCGGAAGATGGCATTTGAGGGCTTCCTCGAAGATCCGACGGTCTACATGGCCCGCGATTTCCTTTTGATGGCATTTTACATGTTCGGCGCCTGCCGCCGAAACGCAGCCTTTATGTATATTGGTGTGGCGGCAAAAGCTTCTATAGTCCTGGGGCTACACATATCGGGGCAATACAGGCAGATGTCTACAGAGGAGAGGGCTAGAAGGTTTGTTGCTAACCGTTGATGGCTGAAAAAAGCTAATTTCATTACAAGGTTGCGGATCGGCAAAAGCATTCGAGTTCTCGACCTCGTCTCTAGCTCTATTTTGGGCCGACCTGGAAGTACTTCGTCGCTTCACATTAATGATATCCCTACAGACGAGTTAAACCAGGAGGTCAGCCACCATACTCTAGCACTTAATGCTGCGTATGAGGCCTCTTCGGTGCTGGAGGCTATTATCCAGAGGCTTGCCGAGGGAGAGAAGATGGACACAGATTCTGCCGACCATTTCCTACAGATCTGGCGTGAATGGAGCCAAGCACTACCAGAAAAGCTTCGTATACGCCCAAGGAAGGAGCCTGAGTCGGGATTTGATTCGAAATATCGGGAAGATATGATTGGCAATATTCACGTCGCCTGCACTTACTACTTTGGGGTTATACTTGTCACGCGTCAGTCTTTGATACAGCACATTATGCCACAGATCCGAGGCAAGCGGCCTGGAAAGGCAACGCCCAATGGAAAGGGTTGCGACAGAGGACCTGAGAAAGTTGCCGAGCTCTCAAGTGTTTGCACTGACGCTGCAACCTACATGGCACAAATGTGCTGTGATGCAGCAGAGGCTGGAATTCTGTGGGGAAACATGTGTATCTTGAAGTATGAGTATCCGCCAATAAAGTCGTATTTGGCTCGACATAAGCTGACCAGACTTTTATAGGGCATGGCTTTTCGCAGCTGGACTAGTCTTGGGGTTTTCTCTACTCGCTGAGGGGCAGACGACATCAGAAGTCTGCGATGCCTTTGACGGATCGTGCCGACTGCTCGGGTCACTGGGACACCTAAGTCCCCAAGCTGCACAATATCACCAGATCCTCACGAGCTTTTCTGAGGCGATCGGTGTTTACCGGGAGCAGCTACGGCATGAGAGACGCGAATCTCGAACGCCTTTCGTCGAGCGAATCTTGATGTTAGACCCGAATAGTAAAACGAACAGTGACCAGCACAGTGCGCAAGAGCCAGCATCTAATACAACATTGAGTAATGAGTCAGAAGCACTAGGGAATGAAGACGAATCCTTTATGGAATCACTGTCTGGATTCCTGGGCCTACGACAAGTACCTGACTGGCCGCCACCACCAGGTAATGATGACCTTATGCTACGTCTCTTTTGGGAAGGGTACGCCCTTAACTTCACAGATTACCTTCCGCTAGATGAGACAGCACCACCCCCTATTTAAGTAAAGCGGATCATATACAGTCAAAGAAAGATGTTAGTCAAGTAAGGCCTTTGTTCAGTCTAGCTCTAGCCAAGCCTATCTAACTACCCGGACAAATTCTGGAGGACGCTCATTATCACGACCCTAAGGCCGAGTATTAGGAACACACACACCTCGGTTATTTCACAGTCGCCGAATGAGAGTATGGCCTTTCTATATCACAATCCTCATTTTCAACTTATCTCCTTCGACGACCTCCTCTTTCTTAGCTATTAGTTCTGGTAAATCCCAGTTGACGCTGACATATCTTCCCGAAAGCCACAAAGGCCGATGTTCCGTTAGCCATGCAATAGAGTCGGCAGCTAGCTGCGGCGTATCTACCAGAACTTCATGAAAGGTCTTGGGCATGGTCAGCGCTAGCTCCGTTGGTACACCGCCAGGATGGAGAGCGATCGCGAAAATCCCGTCATCGGCATATTCTGTAGCCATGAACTCCGTGAATCGCAGCAGCGCGAACTTGGCCGATTGGTACCCTGACGCACCTCGCGAAATGAGATGAGCCCCAATGGAACTTATATTGACAACGGTCTTCTGGGAGCCTTGGAGCAGAAGGGGGATAAACGCGCGAGTCACCAAGTATACGCCGTTAAGGTTCACCTCCCAGGTTTTCCACCACTCGGCGGGGTCCGATTCAATTATAGGCTTCCAGTCTTCGTTGTGTCCAGCATTGTTGACCAGGATATCAAGATGTCCACATGATAGTTCCACCTGTTCCACCGCGCGAGAAACACTGGTTTCCGAACTCACGTCTAGCTGTACTTTGATGATCTGAGGAGTGAAAGAGGACGCAGCAGCAGCAGCAGCTAGTATTTCCTGCTCTACTTCATCGAGGCCTGAGCGTGCGGCGATGACGATACTAGCCGCACCAGCTCGGGCGAAGGCGATGGCTGTCGCGCGGCCAATGCCTTTCGAGGCCCCGGTAATTAGAACTATCCGGCCGTGGTGGTTGGTGTGCGCGATGGCCGGGTAGGTGTCATTGTGGTGAGTGAAGGTGAAGTTCGCGGCGACAGGATCAGGATGTGGCGGCATGGTGTGTGGATGAGTATGGACAATGGTGTGAGGATGTAATATGAGCGGACTTGTTGCGTTTTATATTCGCATGCTGGCGACGGTCATCAACGTCAACGGTTACCCTGTGACCGGAGATAAGCTGGGTATTAGTTTTATCTCCTTCTCACGGCGGTCTCCGTCAGTTTTCCTAAGCTAAAATATGAGGTAATGCACTGGCTATTGAAAGCTGTTTGGCAAATGCCAATTCTCAAGCGTTAAGTCCGTCTCCACAGTCATCGCCGGGGGATCTATTCAAGCCTATTGGTGGATAGTAGCTCGCCCTAGCCGTGCTATATTACGACGCAGGTATTTGGTTACTTGTTCTGCTTCCATGATCCATTGTAGCATCGTTATTTTATAAGAACGTTCCAATATGCTGCGCTTTCCAGTTTCTAACGTACGTGACTAGTACTACTTTACCTATAGTTATTGACTTTCACCGCTGTAAGTGGAGGCAGGAGCAAATTCTTAGGGGAGTTAAAACGTCTGCTTCTGAGTTCCGGGTCGACGAGCTTCTATATCCCCTTGATAAGAGAAGCTCATGATTACAGCTCGAATAGTCAAGGCCTAAAATATCCAATACGCTAACTGGAGACCTTTCGTAACGCTCTAGTTTAATCGGAAGGATAGCGTCCATGCAAAGCTCTCAATTGAATTAAACCTGCAAAGAAAAACCTCTAAAAGCATTAGAATACTAACTTGTCTTAGATGTGGGGAATATATATATATATAAAACAAAAGATTAATAAATGTTAAGAAAAAATAAGAAAAAGAAAAGACCCCGACAGAAGGCATTTGTAGGTCCTCCATGTAAAGCCGGAGGGGTGCCTGAGGAAAGCGTCATCACATCGAGCCACTCCTATTCTTCACACGGAAAAAAGGAAACGGCTCTCAACAGGTTCACACAAACGGCAATTGGCAGTTTGCAGACTCTTCTGCCCCCACAACATTTGGCCGTTAAGGACCTCTCCGGTTTTTTTTTTTTTTTTTTTTAAAAAAAAAAAAAAGAGAGGTAAAAACCTGAGGATCCGCCCCATTGACACACTGTATTGATCAGCCTGCTGCCGAAAAAGGAAATCAGCTTGAGTCCGATTTATCAGCGAAGGGAGCCTCAGGAGCTGTGATTTGGTGAAGAACACGCTCGAAACTCGGATGTCAAACCAGCTCGGTGACATAATGGCTCCCAAATCACTAACCCGTTCGCCGAATTCTAGTTTGAGGATCGCCATAAATGTGGAGATTTGCCCACTTACGTCAAGGATACTTAGTCTTGCCGGAAGCTTTTATAGCTACATAACCCCCTTCAACTCGAGAAGCTGACTTTTGAATTGAATTCCTTACATTCTAACGCACTATTATATACTCCATTCAAACGAATAATAAACAACCATGGCGCCTGAAAACATGAAGCAGTGGTCCGTGCAGGGCAAGGAAAAAGGCTTCGACGAGCTCACCTACAAAGATGCACCGGTCCCCACAGTCGGCGACAACGACGTGCTGGTGAAATTCCACGCCGCATCGCTGAATTACCGCGACCTGGTTATCCCACGGGTAGGTCAATGGCTTCATAAAGTGACCGCTACTGTTCCCATTGCTAATACACGGGCTTCGTAGGGCATGTACCCATTCGCCCTTAATTTTCCCGTCGTGCCTGGTTCCGATGGAGCCGGTGAGGTCGTGGAAGTGGGTCCCAAAGTTACTCAATTCAGCAAGGGAGACAAGGTACTCACCCTGTTCAACCAGCTGCACCAGTATGGTCCTATTGATCCCAAGGGTGCTGGATCGGGCCTGGGTGGTGTTATCGATGGTACCCTGCGTCAGTTCGGTGTCTTTAACGAGAACGGTGTGGTGAAGAGCCCTACGAATCTTACTCACCTTGAGGCCAGCACGCTTTCATGTGCAGCTCTCACTAGCTGGAACGCTCTGTACGGTTTGAAGCCTCTCCAGCCCGGACAGACTGTCTTGGTCCAGGGAACTGGGGGTGTTAGCTTGTTCGCACTGCAGGTATGCTTCTTCTCCCTCGAAACCCCCCAAACCCCTTCTTTAGATACTCTGAATTGTATTCCCAAACCGGAAACGGCTAATGGAGTTATGTATTGTAGTTTGCTAAAGCTGCCGGAGCCACTGTTATCGCCACCACCTCTTCTGCCGAAAAGGCAGAGAAGCTTAAGCAACTTGGCGCTGATCAAGTCATTAACTACAAGTCTGATTCAAACTGGGGAGAGACTGCTCGCAAGCTCACTCCTGGCAATGTTGGCGTGGACCACATTATAGAAGTTGGCGGCAGCGGAACTCTTAATCAGAGCTTCAAGTGCATTAAGTTTGAGGGAGTCATTAGCATCATTGGCTTCCTCGGGGGCGTTGACCCCAAGACTCAGCCTCGTGTTCTGGATACCCTGAGCAACATTTGCACCGTGAGGGGTGTTTATGTTGGAAGCAAGGAATTATTGAACAACATGATTAAGGCTATTGAAGCCAACGATATTCATCCTGTGGTGGACCCTAAGGTCTTTACTCTCGATAAGGCTAAGGAAGCCTACGAATACATGGTAAGTTTATTTGTGCTCTTAGGGATAGTTTTTCAATTCTAATTCTTCATACAGTGGGCTCAGAAGCACTTCGGAAAGCTGGCGATCAAGATCGATTAGATGCTTGACGAGGTGTGCATGTCTAATAAATGAACGTGACTGATAGTTAAATGTAATATGAACGAGGCTAATCCCTGTTTTCTTGCTATATTCATTTCCGTTGACATCCATAGACCCAGCAATGTGTTGTCAACTTCACCATCAACAGAGAGCTAAAGCTTCTAAGGCAAGATCCAGCACAAATGCTAGGGTGAGTAAAAAAAGAACGAGGACAGGACGAGTAGAGTTAGTAACAATTTCACCAATTTGCGAGAACCTCTGCCGCAACACGTTCCCCGGATCGCACAGCCCCATCCATGTACCCAATCCAGTAATCAGAGGTCTCTGTTCCCGCAAAATGGATCCTATTGTATGGTGCCCTCAACGCGGTACCATAGGCCGTGAGCACACCTGGAGGCGCATACGCAGCCGGCCCTCCCCTGGAGTACATTTCATGGTCCCACTGCACCATGTCCCAACCCGAAACATTAATTGCCTCGGGCCCCAAATAGCGAATGAGGTCCCTAGTGATTTCCTCGGTGATGTCAAGATTACCCAAACGGTCTAGTCGTCTCGCTTCATCCGCCTCCATAAAGCACAACATGGCGCCGAACGAGCCATCATCGGGTGAGCTATCCAAGAGTGTACGTACAGCACCAGTGTCACTGAGTATTTGTCCGTTGAGCCCAGATTTTCGCCAGAAAGGTCGGAAATATATAGCGAATATCTTTCCAATCGATCCCATTGGCATCCGTTGGGTGAGTTGATCTCGTGCCGGTGGCAGTAGCGGGAAATAGGTGATACGAGACGCGAGTGGAGGGGACATGGCAACAATGACATGCCTTGCTAAGACTACTCGGGCACTCGATACGACAAAGTAGTTATCTCCCTTTAGCTCAATGTTGGTAACAGGGCTTCTAAAGAGGATATTCCTAATGCCGAGATTTATAGCAAGTCTGTCCGCTAGAGCATGTGCTCCTCTTTCAAGTCGCCGCTCTTGTGCTCCGCCAGTGACATCTACTAGACGCTCGAAAGTCCCACGCGTGGTTGCGTTGCCTGCAGACGCAATAATGGAAAGCGTGTACAAGAGCGACTGCTCTCGGGGTTCAGTCGAGAAGACCGCTTGTACGCCTCCGGTAAGCAGGAATTGAGCATCCGAATGAGGCATTTCACGATTCATCCAACTTTGTAACGTCTCACTGTCCCACTCGACGGATCGTGAATGGTTCCATGGAGCATTGACGTCTAACTCGGCCGCCATCCCATTTAGGAGCTGGAGCGCCCGTCCTGCCTGCACTAGGCCTTCAGGCTCGATAGGCACAGTTCCTGCCGTGAAGGTTCCATTGAAGACGCTGCGTGTCCCGTTTCGGAAAAGAGTAGCATTCCCTGAGTCGTAAGTTCTGTAAGTGGATATGTTAAGAGAACGTGCCAGTTCGAGGATCCTGTCCTGAGTTGGCCCAACAAATTGGGCACCCATTTCTGCGTATCCAAAGGTCAAGGGTACAGGGAAGGTGACCATGCGACCACCGACCCGATCTCGAGCTTCGAATATTCTGAATGACTTTCCGGCCTTTGCGAGGTCCTTCGCTGCGCTCAGTCCGGCTAGTCCAGCGCCCACTACTACGACATCAACCACGGGAGGGATATAGGGAGGGTCCGGGGGAGGCCTCATGGTCACCTGTGACCAAGAGGTGGTTGGGAATAGAACCAGTAGAACGAGTTTGATGACAGAGTACATGTTGACTGCGTAGTTTTCTAGACCAGCCCGCTGATGCAGATGCGTTCCCGGAGTGACAGTCGAAGTAAGACTAACTGAACTGATATGCTGTCAGCCACACTGTCCCACATATCCAAGGCTAGATAAACTAAGTAAAAACATCGATGCTGTGAATAAGGCTTGTCACAAGGCATGATAAGGTGGTTGCTACCAGAGTCACTTGGACACATGATTTGTGGCCAAGAATTGAATAATGGGCTAGATAAACCATACCTTATGTATTATGGCCAGCGGTGTCCAATGAATTGCTATGTAGTAACCCGATGATGGTGCGTCAGCTCAAGTACTAGGATTGACTGCCCATTGTCTGTTCTTGGAAAGCGTTGTTAGGGAAATGATATATACCGTAGAGTTTCTCGGGTAGCAGCTATGAACTCACTCTCAATCTAAGGCACATTTCAAAGTCGGAATGATGAAGGAGTACTAGAATAGTAGGCGCCAGTTTATGTTGACTTGAATGTGGCAGAAGGAGTGGGAGCCTGAGGTATACTTCAATATCATCCTGTGATTGGAAGAGAACATAAGCCAATGAGTGAGCAGCAAAGTAGAGCTAAAGTTCCCCTCACGCCACTTGTACATCCAGGTACAGCTCATCATGCATCAGTCCTCAAACTCTTTATTAACCTCCTTATCTACTACACTGTACAGAGTACATGCGATATAGGCCATTGTTCCAATGAAACCCTCTGTTCTAGTAAACCTCTTATCAAAGTGAAGCCCTTGCAAATTCACCTCATTTCAACATACATTCACTTCTCCTAATGCTGGCCAGCACAGAAAACAAGTCACTCAGCCCAACCTTGGTTCCAGGTACCAGCAAAAACCAGTCACAGGTCCAATTCATTCGCCCGGCTCAGATGAGCTTATTCTCCAAGGTTACGTGTTATCCTCCTTTGGGGCAAGTAACCTGTCCCCAGCGAATCCAGCACGCTCTCGGCTCAGAGAAAGAAGATACGGTATGATATACCTTGATATTGTCACAAATCAAAATAGGTGACTAATGTTGTACAGGTTCGGTTTACCGTGGTGATTGAGTCAAGCCATTCATTCCCTGAACAATCGTGGGAAGCTCAGATTTGGCACAACATCACTAATCCTGATTGGACCGCTCTTCCCCTCCAGGAGTGCTCAGACTCTGTGGCGCCGCTCATTAACAGAACTGAATCAGGGTATAAGTTTTATCGCCATGTATTTTCCGAAGAAATAGCACTGCCATCACAGGGAGCCTGTGTACAGTTCACTGTCCGGTATAGGGTCAATTCGGATACGGATTGGCAATGGGTGAACCAACAGCAGAATGTTAAGGATGGGGAATTGGTATTTCCTCCAAGGAAACCTGAGTTAGATAACTGTGGCTTGGCAGATATGTCGCTTGCATCTGCAAAAGACGGGTTGGGCAAGTATTTCGATGGCCTCTCGCCTGATCTCGAAGTCCGGCCCCGTAAAAGTGAAGCCCCTGAGTCGGCCCTGTGGCATATCTCTGGGAACGTGGATGCAGCTAGAGATGCTCAGTCTGGACTTACTAATGTGGTTCTTGGAGTACCTTCGTCAGTACTCCGGTATTTTGCTTTGGTAAGGGTCTGGACGCCATGGCTTGGACCCAGACATGGGCGAGACAAATTTAGGATAACAGAAGACGCAATCTTGTGCTCATTTCTTCGAGCCGATGGAGTGCATGTTGTACTTCTAGCTGTGTCGGGAATAGATGATGTTCTAACTGTATTTGGGTCTGGTCAAAATGGCGAGGTTATTGTCAAGTCGCAAAGTGACAACACTGCTACCTCAAAATTCCAGGTGTTGGCCGCCACAGCAGGAAATTTTGAAGTAGCAACAAGTGCAGTGATCTACGAGGCACGGAAATTGGTTCGTCCATATGGCGCAGAGACTACTGAACGGATCCCAACCCCAGTCTCTCCTCCCGGGGACGACGTTGTAATGGTCGAGAAAGATCCCAAGGCACAATGGCTATCTGAATGGTACGACGGCCTAACATATTGCACATGGAATGGTATAGGACAGGACTTGACAGAGGGGAAGATCTTCCATGCTCTTGATACACTGAAAGCTCATGGGATCAGTATATCAAGCCTCATTATCGATGACAACTGGCAGTCACTGGACAAAGAAGGTGATTCTCAATTTCAACGGAGATGGAAGCAGTTTGAAGCAAATCCAGCTGCATTTCCGCGAGGATTGAAGAAGGTTGTAGAAGAAATCCGTCAAAATCACCCAAATATTTCACACATTGCCGTTTGGCATGCCTTGTTTGGATATTGGGGTGGTATCTCACCGTCTGGTGAGCTAGCCAAGAGTTTCAAGACGAAAGAAGTGAAAATCAAAAACCCCGTTGCGGGAGGCCCAATTGCAAAGGCGTTTGAAAAGCAGTCACTTCTTGCTATCGACCCAGATGATGTTCAACGATTCTATGATGAGTTCTATAGTTATCTCGCATCCGTTGGTGTTGATTCTGTGAAAATAGATGCTCAATTCTTCCTTGACCTTCTGGAAGACCCAGAGGATCGGCGGAGATTCACCCGAGACTACCAGGATGCTTGGTCTACATCATCACTGAGATACTTCAACAATAGGGCCACATCGTGCATGTCAATGATCCCTCAGGCCATCTTCAACTCACAACTACCGACCAATAAGCCTACCATTCCGCTGCGGAACTCCGACGACTTCTTCCCAGAAATTCCGGCCTCGCATACCTGGCATGTGTTCTGCAATGCACATAACGCACTTCTTACACGTTACCTAAACGTCCTTCCGGACTGGGACATGTTCCAGACGAGCCATCCATATGCCTCGTTTCACGCAGCTGCAAGATGTGTTTCCGGTGGTCCGATTTATATCACTGACGAGCCTGGAAACCACAACCTTGCCCTTATTAATGAGATCACGGCATCGACTACCCAGGGCACTACGACAATCCTTCGGCCCAGCCTCGTAGGCCGCACTATCGACGTGTATCACGATTACAACGAAGGCCATACATTGCGAGTAGGCACCTACACCGGTTGGGCCCGGACGGGAAGCGGGATATTGGGTATCTTCAACGTCTCCGCTGCCCATACATCTTGCTTGGTATCCCTGCTAGACTTTCCGGGCATACATGATGACTATAATGGGAAATACATAATTCGAGCCCACACAAGCGGTAAGATAACGGAGCTCATGCAGCCAACCGATCAAAACTCTCTCGTGGCAGTCGAACTAGAACAAAAAGGATGGGAGATCCTGACCACATATCCAACGTACCCTTTTATTGTGAAAAGGCATATTGGATCCAACAGTACCACTGAGAGGAAACCTACCCATGTTGCAGTTTTGGGACTGCTAGGAAAGATGACTGGAGCGGCTGCCATCGTTAGCTCTGATATCTACGTAGAGACAAATGGACGTCTCTGGATCGATGTCAGTCTCAAAGCGCTCGGCACACTGGGTATATATATATCTGACTTGCCCGATTGGAGCATCGCGGAGAATTTCATGGTCACGGTGCTCGGCCAGCCTGTACCTCAGAAGACTGTTTGGAAGGTTGGAGATGATGATAAGGCCAAGGTTCTGGCCGTGGATATCTTGACTGCGTGGAATGAGATGAAACTGCGACCTGGATGGAGTAATGAGATCATTGTGCAAGTGTTCTTGGGTTAATATAAGTAACCAATATCACTATACAGCTAGATAGGACCAAGTAGACATACATAACGATAAAAAAAAGTCATTGGGACCCAAATTGCTTCTGACTTATTGCTATCTTCGTTTCCTAAGAATATTTACTACTCCAACACAGCTCTCCATCCTCGTCTAGGCACAAAGTCCTCCACAGCCTCATCCTCCAAGACATCCCTCCCCAACCTCCCTGTAACAACACTCCTCTCCACCTCCGGACCCTGAACATAGAACGGCCCAAAACCCAACAACCGCCCGGTTTCAGAATCCCACTTCCTCACCCACCTCTTCCGTCCAGGCCCAGAGCCAGGCTCAGCTACAAACCCAGAATTAACACGGTCAAGGGTAACAAACCAACGCCGTTGATGGATGGATCCGATCGAATTCATAGCACCAGGATAAGCATTACTAATACGTATCTGCTCGTCGATGTTATTTTCGGAATCGGAGTGCTCCCCGGTTAGTGCCTCGGGTGCAGATTGAGTCTGGTCTGAGAGTAGAGCGGCCGGCGTTCCTGTGGAATCACTTTTAGATGGAGGTGGTGAGGAGTCAGAAGAGGTGCTAGGTCCTCTTTTGGGTGTTAGAACTGCTCGCCGGCGCCGTTTCCTGGATGTAGTCGGCTTTCTAAAATCTATGTTTTTGTCTAGGCGGAGAATAATGGTATAATTTGGTGGTAATCTGGTCCCGTGCAGTCGGAGACGGATTTTGCGCTGGCATTATTAGGTGCTCCGCTATATGAGTCTGCAATACATGGCGTGAGATATAACATACATTCTGAAATGATTGACGAAGCTTCTCGCTATCACTTTTCTCATCAACGGCAGAGACCGATGTATCCGAGGAGATATCAGAGCGAGAGTCATCAGTCTCAGGCAACGGCTGCTCAATACGGTAGGGGAGAATCTCATATTCCCCAGTATCCCAGATGATCATACTCCCCGTTCTCTGGGAGGCGGTTTCAATTAGATGGTTCTACAATCGCTTTTTAGCTACAGTATCTTGACAGGAGTACAGGAACAGAGAGACAGTACAAACCCACAAGCAATGCACCCTCGTTTCAGTCGCATTCCGATTCAACCGTCGACTGTTAGGATCCCCGGGTAATCCATACATAATAGACCAACTGACCGAGCTGGAATCCGAGAACTGCAGCCGGAGATCATAATGCGGGCCCGCGATAGGGTGATCATGCTGATGGATGACGAAGTGTCGTCCCTCTAGATGTTGGTTGCGTTGATATAACGATACCCAATCTGCGATCTGCAGTCGAGGTACGTGAGATATTGCAGGGCGAGCAGATTGACTGAGTCGTGAGGAGACGATGGATAGATGGTCTGTGACTTCGACTTGGCCTGCTTCGATGGCGGCGAGGGTGGTATGTTCTGGGTCAAGAGATGTCTTCATTTGTTGCTTGGAAGGGGCTACAGCGGGAGATTTATTGCTTAAATGGGAAAGTTTCGTCGATGACCTTTTCCTGGGAGGCGAGACCGGGGTATCAAGGGTGGAGAGCTTGGGAATGTCTCTATGTTCTACGGAAGGATGCGCGGTTGGTGGTGACGTTTGTTGTGCATCGCGATGTCTCTTCATAGTTTGCCGAGTCACCCTCTTGCTGGAAACAATAAAAAATAAGATTCCTTGTCTGGGACGTCTGAGTGGTTCGTAGAATGTTGAATATTCTTGCTAGATAATCATCGATGAGTCGTCACATATATGGCTTAGTCATGCATCATACATCCCTGACTCGCCAGTTGCCGCAACGTCTAAAGAGCAGCTTGGATGATTCGAAATTACGTTGTATAGAATCAGCTCTAAACTCCAAATGGAAGCCTCTAATGACCTGATGAAATGATACAGCAAGAGCAAACAAAATTCTATCTGGCTCAAAGCATGCTTACTATTACCAGAACAAGGATTATTTACCGTCTTGATACTTTTTTGTGCCCTAATGGTAATATGCATCAAGCCTGCGGAGTGGAGTACAAACTGAAGGAATGATTTCAGTGGTTGCTATAACCTTAAGAGAAACCTACAAGCGGGTTGCATATGGCCGCTCTTATACATGAAATAGAACATCACCCATTCTTCGGCAAGTTGACTAGAAACCTAAGAGCGTAGTGGGACATTTGCGCAAAAGCGAAATATACAGCTAGTTAAAGGCTAATCGCAAATAATAGGTTGTAGAGTAAGATTAAGCGTCAGACATACCGAGTATGTATGGCTGAAAGTCATGTGCCTCGTATGGCCCCCATTGTAAATTAGGATATCCACACAGACGACGCACGCCACATGCTCGGATATGAGAAAATTCAGAAATTCTGTATGCAAGCACTTGCCGGTAACTCGGAGTATGCATGGATCGACACCTGCTGCATCGACAAATCAAGCAGTGCCGAGCTGTTAGAAGCCATCAACTCCATGTTCAGATGGTATAGGGAGACATATGTGTGTTTTTTTGCCTCGAGGATGTTGAAGCACCGTATGTGACAAAAGAAGTGGTTAAATTCATGACTTATACGCTAAATGGCGTTAGGAGCAGATGGTACACCAGAGATTGGACGCTCTAAGAATTTTGGCGCCGTCGGATGTCGTGTTTTACAACGGAGAATGGCAAAACATTGGAACAAGAGTAACACTACTCGAGGAAATTTCCAAAACCACAAGGATTGACGATGTCAACTTACTGCACTTTTGAGCAAGACTCACCAGCATAGGACAGAATATGTCATGGGCCGCATATAGATCGACAACGAGGGAGGAGGATAGGGCGTATTGTCTCCTTGGTCTGTTTCAGGTGCATATCCCGCTTCTGTATGGGGAGGGGAACAATGCTTTTCGCCGTCTGGGGGAGGAAATCATAAGATGCTCAACCGATCAGAGCATCTTCGCGTGGAAGGACGATGGGCTCCGAGAGCCCTGGGGAATTCTGGCCTCCTCGGCCGCATGCTTTGCTGAATTTCGATTTTCACTTGATTTAATGTGTGATAGATACTAGCCATTGACTGGTTAACAGCCGTCCATGATCAGCAGTAAGTAAATCGTCGTGTCTGCTATGCTGTAGCATCGCATGGACGCCAATCTTCCCATAACAACTCATTTCTTCTTGAGTATGTTTGAGAAAAGCTATTCGTACGCATAGACCCTGACCGACTCTCTACACAGAAGAAATTTAGAGAGAAATTGGTGGGGCTTTGTAGTATCTGAATACAACCGACGCCACCAGTCGCTATATTAACTTAGCATATAGATAGTTCACAGCCCGAATCTTATTCCAAATAGTAGCCTTAGCTCTCTCACAGATCATAGTGTCAAAAGTTACTTGGCCGGCTTTGTAAAAACATTGTCTACTCTCCATATTCTCTGTATTTTTCTGAGATATTTATTTCCATGAGATAATAGCCATCGGTTGCTTGAACGGAATACTTTTCCATTTCTCAAGATTGGATTCTGTCGATACTCTAGAGATTTCGCCCCCACAACAACCCCAGTCAGTTAGTCTAGTCCTTAAGCTACAAGGGAACTCGGGAATTCGTTACTAGTTACTCAGTATTTGAAGTTATACTTCTGCGAACCGTTATTCTGATTGCCCACTTCCTCCAGTAGGAGCACAAGGGTTCGCGGCACTATCCCTCTGGACCCAGCCAACCACTGCCGCAATAGATCACATCTCGAGCCGCTTCAAGACCTCACTTGGGATATTTTCCAATTAATTCTCGTCAGTGCCGCATCGGTTTGGTCGATTGAGTCAATTAAGTCGGTTGAGCGTTCTTCCTTCACTTCACTCGGTATAGCGCCAGAGTTAACAAGCCCAGCCCAGAAGCTGACACATGCTCGTATATATCCAATGGAAGAAATCCGCATGTTGCCAGTGTCAGACTAGCCAATTGATGACAAGGATTATCGACACAAATGTGTTCATAATCAGGGCAGCAATTGACTGTGCTGAGGAGTGAAAAGCGCTGATATAAGACTCGAAGCTATCCTAGTATTAGCTGGCCTTGATACTTCAAAGTAGAAGACTTTATAACAGGACTTCACAGCAGGGCTCAATTAGTACATATCTTATGACAAAATTGCACTGGCAAGCTTCCGATAATAAGAGACCAAGAAATCAAAATATGAGCTGGGTAATAGGCATCCTCATATTGTTTTTTTCCTTCGATTCCATGCTGTCTTTGTTTACTTCCAGAAGGAAGATGGGTACTGTTTGAATAGGGGGTACTCTACTGGTGGTGACGATGTCAAGGCTTCGGATTGCACTTGGGATTTTTGCGAAAGCTCGGTTGCTACTCGTTGTGGCTTGAAGAAGGGTGTACCTTTGAGGGTTTATGCCCCTGGTGGCTGATGGCTGCATTGAGGGGAACGAAGCTATAGATACTGGGCCTACATAGATTAATCTTGAACTAATGATGTACCACGTGTTACCATGATACCTTCAGGGAGAGTGCAAATTAGAATCAAGCATAGTGAGTTGCTGCTTCTTTGTATACTAACGTTTGTACCGAGATAGCAACGTGTGATCGACCAAATTCATAGACCGTAGTAACAAATCCAATACCAATAGATAGACAGATACTGCGTACAGGTAAATGCGGTAAGCTTTCGCTGTTTCGTGCGAAAAACCTCGTATATGAACTTCCACGTTTATGTGGATGACAAGTTGAGGGAGAGAGAAGAAAGAAAAAGAAAAGGAAAGAATACAAGGCCAAGGGAAGAAGGACAAACTAAAATGAAGGCCAAGAGGAATAAACAAATACTAATAATCGCCAGTAGGCACCCCACGAGTAGGAATATGTTGGCCATGGAATCCAAATCCAACCGGTCCGTTCACATGAGCTCTACCCAGTTCCTTCAACGTATGGGCATCAAGACAAAGAAGATAGCTCTTGCCAGTATATCCATCGAGAACCACGCTGAGTAGCACTCCATCGTCTTCTTGAGAGCCCTCAGGGTTGGGGACAAAAATCGGTTCTCCGGGAGACTGGGCGTGATGGTTCCACTGAAGAATCTCCTTGGTCTCACTATCAAACTTCATGATTCCGTCAAAAAAGGTTGATTCATCGCGCGCGGTTATAGCATAGGTGTATCGGTGCCTCTGCGTAACCAGTTTTGGGTTCATAGTTGGTAGTTCGGGTGAAAAAGTTTTGCACGACGTCCACTCAACTACCGCAGTCTTGACTTCCGCGTTAGGACTTGCTGGAATAGTGGGTAGGCGGAAGCGGGCGAATTCAGCGCGGGAAGTATTCTTCTTTGCCTTAGTGTGGGCTTTCGCTTCGGACGACGAGGAAAGAAGATTCTTGTAGTATAGAGAGTGCAAAGTGTCGGTGTTATCAAGCTTGACAAGTTCTGCCACAATGTCTACTCCATTAATGTCACTAACCGAAGGTTCCTGCCAGGCATTGACTGTATGGAAGCAGAAGAATGAAGGACTTTCATATGTAGCGACAAGTCCTTGGCCTTTCTTGCGGTCTACCACATACCATTTGGCGGGCTGTGACGCATCAAACGGCCGGATGGCCTGCAAGAAGCTGCCGTGCTGTAGCTCCATTGGATTGACGTGTGAGTTCCACACACAAAGAATGACATGATTCTCTGACAGAAATAGAGAATGAATATATGCGGGGGTTGTGTCGAATGTAGCAAGTATTGTTGTTTTTCCCGTTGAGGCAGACACATGAAAAACACGATATGTTGAAGCTCGGCCAAAAGCAAGATTGAAGTTATACACGTCCCCTGTAACAGGATCAGACCGTGCGTGGGACGCCGATAGAGGCCCGTCGAGGTCAGGATGTAAATCCTTCTGTGTAGCAAGACCGACAGGTTCAAGGGTCTCTGGGTCGAGCTTCTTGTAGGACGTTGAGTCTGTCTTTGCGTACAAAGTCTTAATCCCGCGCGAGTTGGCCCAGCGTTTGCCAATTTCCTGGCCCTCAGGGGTGATGCCGTCGAGCCCGGGCATATTGATGGAGAGTGTCACCCCGATGTTGGCTGAGGAGGGATCAGGAGCAAACTCGGTTTGTACCTTCTGAAACACCGTCTTGCAAGGGTCACGTTTCTGCCCAAAGCTTATTTTCTCCAAGCGGCCGGTCTTTCTCGCCTCCTCAATTAGGTAGTCCGTTGAGAAGCGGGAGTTATAGAAGACTCTCATGGGGGACTGGGCAGTATCTGGAGCAACGAGCTGGAATCGATGAGTTTCGCTGAAACCATCGAACCAGTGTGACAGTTGAAATGTGTCACCATCCTCCGTGTCTACTTTATATTTTCCCGGACCAGTGCGGTAGAGTACCCCGGCAGCATATGGTGGAATGTTACCGGTGACCGCAAGCTCGATAGGAGACCTTTCTTCGTAGTTTGCATCAAACTGTCTCTGGTCAGCATGCAGGTACACCGCTTAGATTGCCACTCTAACTACTACTTACGCCCCTATCATTAGGCCAATCGTTAAAGTGGATCTGGGGATCTGTCATATCTGTTGCGCTAGGCATTTTCTTTCAAGTGAACAGGCTGCTCGAGAGGTATAATAATGCAGTTTAGGTATAAGGAGGAAGTTTGATGGAGATAAAGCAGAATGGAGTCTCATAAACAAATACCGGCCTATATATAGTCAGAATGAGCCCTTCTTGAGCAGGAAACGATGAAATGATTAATATTCAGGCCCACTGATGCCGCGGTATATTGATAATGACCCACCGGCCAGTGGTGGAGGTAACCCGTCGGGTGATGATTGCGGAGGCATGGGGTTTGCGCCCACACGGCTTGCTCCAGTGGATTACTTGACAAGGCACAAAGGCCTTATAGCTGGTATTACATTCACAACTCAATCATTTGAAGATTATTTACATGGTATCATAGCATTACGAGCGAACCGAAAAAGAAAAGAAAGCCGGTCCCCAATTGCAGCGGAGTCTGTCCGCATGACAATGAAAAAGAAAAGTAGGCAAAGAACTTCAGGCTTGAACAGAATCAAAGCGCGATACGTATCTTTGTATGCCTATTGTATCTGACTTGTACCCTGTAAATCAGATTTGACGTAACATTACGCCTGTTTCTGGAACTAGTCTTTCCCCTCTGGCGAACGGTTATAAAGGCTTCCTCATGAAATACCATTGTTCGGCATAGCTGGCGGTCTACGCGAGCTAGATAAACGACCATATGCTTCAAACCAAGCATCTCTACCCGGATAGAACGTCTGAAGTCCGAGATCCCAGGTCGAACGATTCAAGCCGTGGGATTGGGAAGGCTGACTTTGTCCCTGGCCTGATTCGCTGTATTCGCTCTGTAAAGCTGGTTCCTCGTTTTGGAGACGCTGATAAGTGCATAATCGGCCACGGGTGCAACATTCCGAACATGGCAGCGTTCCACTACATGACTTTTTCGCTTTTGCACAACCGTCGCACGCATGCTTTTCCTTGCCACCGTGACGCGGTTCTGGTATATCCTGGCCGGATGTTATTCGAGAGGAGCACGACTTCCAGTGACGCCGCAGTGCATCGCTTTGCAGGAATCGGTGTCAGCGTCGCTAAGTTTTACCTAAAAGCCCTAAACGCAACGAGAGCCAAGAACATACCCTCGTTTATACGGAGAGCCACAGAACTCACACTGATAGGGTCGCTCCGATGTGTCTAGTTGCAATGAAGCGGGTTCTTAGTCAGGTGCTGAGCTCTATAATGTGTGAATCTACTTCACGTACGCGTAGCGATATGACGTTTGAAATGGTCGTATCGCTGGAAATCGGAAAAGCAAAATTGACATGACCACGGACCGCTTAGGCTTCGGTGCTCCGCGCCTGCCGAGCTCTGTATCTCCGTGGGGGCTCTCCGACTCATAATTGGTGTTCTAGTATTGTGTAACTGAAATGAACTTTACGAGAAATTGATAAGCGACAAGCGAAGAGTACCTGACGCTCGACTTGGAGATAGTATGTGCTTTGCGGGGAATCTGCAGGCAAAAAGCGTGGAGCTTTTGACAGTCGGCAAGTGATCAAATGGTAGATGCCTTGACTACCGCTGGAGTTGGGTGATAACTAAGAAGCCGAATGGGGATTGTCCAATGAAGCTCTTGTTTGATTGAGATTAAATAAATCGGGAGATCTTCGAAAGTCCTCCGTCGGCTTTCCCCCACACCCGAAGCTGATTGGCCCACGGCCTGTCGAATACGACGATTACCGCATTGGGATCATCATTTGGATACCTAGATACCTTGGCATCCAGTAGATTGGAGGATTCTCTTTAACATGTAAGGAACCCCGAATCCATGTTACATCCATAAGTCGCTATTTTGCAGCATGTTTAAAAAGCCATTCCTGACAGATCCAGATCCCAATCTCATCGTGATCTCGGCTGTCTGGTACATCCAGAAACACTTCCCTCGTGGCGGCCTAGACAGTGAATGAGCTGTCTCGATACCCAAGCTCTCATCAACTACACTTGCACGCCTCAGCTGTTCATATAGGCTGGACCGCGACGCATCTGTCTTCCACAGAGCATAAAATCGGCCCATCTTGTTGTCTACGCCGGTTACAGATCTCAAAGAAGTAAAGGCATTAAGATCTATCCCTTCGTCTATGGGATTTACCCACCCGTTCTGGTCGGGCGACCACTAACTGGGTGAGACTAGCGCAGCGACAATGGCCCTCGAAAAATCGGGGTGACGAGATATCAGCATTGGACGAAGTCAACCTGCGGAGACCAGGCCAGAGAGACCAAACCAAAGGCTCGGAATCATCTACCACTGTGCCCAGATAAAGCTCGTCCTCGACTGAGCAGAATCCTTCCAGCATCCTGAGCCGACTAAATGCAGCACGCAAGATAGGCCGTACTTGGTTATGGTCGTCATCCGGATAGAGGTACCGGAGAGGTATATCGAAATAACCAGTTTCGTGAGGTAGTTGCAAATTATGGCGGATAACTGATCTATATGTTTGGCAGTAGGCTTGTAGAGATTATCACCCGGAAAGGGAGCCAGGATGAGTCCTGTAGGGGAAAGGGGTTCGTTTTGCTGAAGTAGTTCGTCGAGACGTTGCCTAGAGACGAGGTAAAGGCAATGTTTTTTGCAGAAGGCGTTTCACTGACTTTGAAGTGAGTTTTGCATACAAGCAACCAACTCAGCAAGGCCCGTGTCACTGGGTGCGACCGACTGAAGACCACAGGACAAGCTGATGGGATTAAATATTCGACGATATGCAGGATCAGCTCCGGCGGCAAGCGCATTTCAGAAAACATAGTATTTGAGCAAGCGGTGATATGTTCAGGTGAGAGAAAAGAGTCTGTTTACATGTTACTACCATTAGTTAAAGGTTGAAAGGCTACCTAGTTACTACTAATTAGTCGGACGAAGACAACCAGAAAATTCTTAGAGATCCTTTCTGTTTCACATTTATTCATATCTTCATTGTTGTAACATGTGCTATTAATATGCCCGAGTACTCCATTGCCATACTTAAGTATCTCTATCCCATATCACTTCATAGGCACTCATGCTAGTTATTAACCTTCAAGGAGAATCATCACAAAGACAAAAAAATATGCTGTTTTGCTACTGGATATGCAGATACTATGAATTATGCCCTGTAACAGCTCCCCAAATATATGCTGCCCAACTTCCCAAGACAAGAAGTATAAGAGCACTGAAGCAGCAAATAGAGATCATTCGGCTGCGTCGTTGGTTTGTCACCAGGCTGCGTTCCCGCATGCTGTCGATGATTTCCGGACCAGAGGTAAGCCTCTTCTTTCGAGTCCATTGTAAAAGACCCAGTTCATCGGTTAACATGGCTCCGATGAAGATAGATATACCGACCGCCACGCTGCACGCCGCAAGGAAAAGATATACCCGCACAGCTCGGCGATACGAATCATCGTCCGCATCTTGGAGAGCACCGGTAATAATTCGGATGATGATATTCATTCTGCAAGCATGGTCAGTCTGGTTCTTACTGGGAAGTGTTATATTAGACATACGCGTTGTTCATGGTGATTTTAATAGCATACGCAGACCCAAAAACGGATTGGTGCCATAGGGTGGTGCGGATTCCATCGATAATCGTGGTTGGTCCAAAAGCTGAAGCAATGGCATATATCCCAAACGCTGCGCCAGTACCTGCTTCGGACGAGGCAAAGTTGACTAAAGTCATGCATAGAAGCATGCCTGTTCCGCAAATGCACACTATATGAGAATAATAAGTCTTCCGAGCCACCTTTTAATAGGTCCATATAGCGCTACTTACGAACGGTTGCTCGATTCCCGAACACGTCAATGAAGGCACCCAAGCAAGGCACTAGGAAGAATCCTACCGACGATTAGTATCTATATAGTCGCATGATCAAACATACTCACCAGAATATTGAGACAAGGCACTATACCAGCCAGCCTTGATTGAATCGACGTTGAATCGTTTCTCTGCAAGCTCTGTCGCATTCTGACTGAAGACCAGAGCGGCGCTCGTTTGGAACAAGGAGAACGCCAAAACACACCAAAACATCCATGGCAGTTGAAAGATCTTCTTCAATTCGAACTTCTTATTCTTCTCGGTCAGAACTTCTCGAGTCGCCTTGTCCTGTCGACCCTGGTAATGCCGACTGCAGTAGCGACTATAGAACCAGAAAACGACGGTCATGGCGTTGGTAAAAAGATTCATAAAGACTGAAGTCCAGTATACCCAGGCAAAGTTGCCAGTGTTCTTCGTTACCCGTCAGTTGAATGTCAAGCATATTTGAGAAGGTGCATACCTTGGCAATTGGGTTCGCTGTGGATTTACCGACAAAGCCACCGATCTGACTGAGTCAGTTCAAGCCCTTTTCCTGTTGGAGAAATAAACGACGTGAGACATACTTTCCTCATAGCCAGTTCGAGCCCAAGTGTTGATGCAAATCCATTGCTCGGGGGGAACCACGAGGAGAACATTTTGTATTGCGCAACTTGCGTTGCTATATCTCCCAGTGCCAGAATTACCCTCCCTCCGATCATGAAATTGAATGATCGAACAGTGGTTGCGGCAGCAACTAAAATGGATCCAATAGTATAGACGATATTCCCGTAGATAATCATTTCTGAGATCAAAAAAAATGAGAATCAGTTTTTGCGCGTTTTTCTTAAGTCAAGCACAGCTCTACTTACCGGCACCTCCCACTCGGTCAGTAACAATTCCACTACCCAACATGAGCAGAGTAACCATGAAATCCTCGCTCGCTTCAAGAAGGGAGAACTGGGTGTTAGAAATGTGCATTTGCTATTTTAGAATTAGTATAGTTTATCTTGATCGATTCGATAGGCACTGTAGAGAATATACCTTCTTTATGGTACTTTTCATGGCACCTGTAACGCCGGAGCTCCACGATGAACCAAAACTGATGCACGAGATGAGAAAAACGGCCATCAACTTGGCCATCAGCGGTGGTGGCAGTTTCCCATCTTCATTACCAACGGCGTGCTCGTCCTGAGTCGGCGACGAAGGTTTAACGGGCTCGTCTACTGTAGCCGTAGCGATGGGCTTATCAGGGGGCCCCATGATGTTGATTAGGGCTGTGTCCGATTAGATCGCGATAAACCAGAATCGGTGTATCCCTAACTGTGCTCTGCTCGGGAGAGAATTTTTAAAAACGAAGAGGACAAGAAGCGGCATATTGTAATTATTTATGAAAGACCCCAGCAATGTGGCGTGTCAGTGAGCGACTAACGTTTGTTGGGCAAAGCACCGGATCCTTTATCAGATTAGATTCCAGTGGGCTTGGCGAGTAGCTACGTTCAAATGGAAATCACCTCCGGTGTGTTAATCCAGTAAACACGAGAGATTAATTGGACCTAAACCTTCGGAGAAATGCACAGATTTATTTAGCGTAGAAGCCCGCATTTGTGGTTGGTAGACACTAAGAGACAAGGATCCGCTGATTGATAAGATTTATAAGACCGAGACGCACGGAGACTGTCCGAGAGCCAAGCACACAGTACACTACACCAAGCCGATAGTGGGGATTTCCGTGTCCAGAAAACCCTTCTGGGCCCCCGTGCCGTTCTCAAAAGCTTGGTATCTCGGTCAGTGTGCAGAGATTTACTTGTCCCATCAACTTCAGCGGCACTTGGGAAGAACAAGATGCAAGTACATTATGGTCCTCTAGAACCGTAGCTCCAACTGTAATACTCTCACGCGAGCACGACAACTACATACACCTGCTCTGAACATCCCCGAGAGATGAAATTGCCTCCACACTAGCTCCCAACGTACTTTTAAGTCTAATTTAGACAGTCTACTCCCTATAATTTCAGATTCAGTGGGCCCTCAAGCCGACAAATCCCGAATGCTCGACCGGTTCGGGTTTCAGAACCATGTACATGCTTTCCACCGTTTCTGTATTGTTTCCCACGTGGTGCCTCCATCGCGTGGGTGTGAGTTTATTCCATCCTTCAAAAGCACCTATAAAGCCTTGTCCCGGATTGCAAGCTACGTTTATCGCTTATATGGGAGCTCATCAAGCATAAGAGTATTAAATCCATATAGGGTTCTATATATGAGCCTGGCAAGTTGACGAGCTTAGGTCTGATCTAGAACGAATTGCTGTCCTGGATTGATTTCCAATAACTGACCAGCTGCCAAGAACCATGAAGATACTTGCTGCTCTACTGACTCAAATCACCCTTCGGTGCTACAACGCTCTCAATTACGGAGTAAGTCCCGAGTCCTGAGAGGCTAGCTCCGATCATTATATCAATCGCTGCCTGTGCAGAATGACCCTGCACCCCATGTGGAGCCTAGTGTTATAGTATTTGATGAACCCCACTTTACTGCTTTGGTGAAAATGAAAATGATAATTCCGACAAACAACCGACGAAAGCCGTGTTTTAAGTTAGTGATCATCATGTTTTAATTACCAATAAAGGCCTTACCGTTTGGTTATACATATTATGCCGGCCTGGGCTGAGAGTTTACGCCACACTATTCACAAGATAAGATGTATTACCTTCAATAATCTCGATCAATCGATAAAATCTCATTTGACGTGATACAACCAATTGATTCAATAGAGCAATGTTAGATCCACTTTGTCGGGTGGAGAACAAGTACGAAATGGGTGATCAAAGCCACAATTCAGGGAAGAATAGGTGCCTTATGGGAGGTTCTGTATAGTGAAGTCATGTAAACCCTAACCACTTCAACATCGGATATACTTATGGTTTGGTTGTGTTCCCATCCAGGCTTAAACCTGATAGTGAAGGTCTGATGAAAACTAACGGTCTCGTCCAATTAGTAATATTTCCAATTCGATGACATCTTTCCCCTACTCCATAGATTCTACTGTGGTCGGAATCTTTGTTCCTCCTATTTTCGGGGGATCAACCACCAAACACATAGCTCCAAATACTTTCCTTTTGTGGCTACTGGGACCGCCATTCAGCAGATTCCATTGACAATTTCAGGATGCTTCCCATGACGCATGGATGTAGAGCTTTGATGCATATAGGCTCTGAGTGTATTATGGAATTCGTAAGTAACAGAGCTTTCTTTACTCATTCACAAGGTCAGATATAGCAAAGAATCCTGAGAAGAGAGAAGTATATCCTTGTTCTTCATCGCCGCTTAGAAAGCCGGAAATATTGAGTGGGTGTCTCTCAAGTGACTCTTTCGCCCAAGTTAACTAAGTACCACTAGATAGTCACTGACACTCCCACATATATTATAGGTACTACAAACTCAGCTATTGTTGTCCTAACCTAACAGATAACACTCCCCGCTGGAGCTGCAGGTACCCAACTACTAGAATATGTATCAGATTTATTTGATTCCATGGTTCCTCTGCCAGTCCACAAAAAAGTTAGGGCAGTAGCATCCCCGAGTTGCAAACTGAGCACAGTTCCATTCCAATGATACACTAGAGACCGGTTAAACCATTGGCGACTACTGCATGGACAAAGGAACAACTATCGGCTATCAAACAATAGCGATGTTGAGTATCTTCCTAATGATGATTATCACGTCATGAAAACCAGCGCTAAACCCCCCAAATCATACTCCCCCATAACTTGCCGATGTCCCAGGCAGGGTGGGTGTTTACCAGCCTCTGGATTCGCACGAGTGTCTTCACTAATAGTGTCATGTTTTACTCTTACTTTCTACATTATATTGCTCTCTCTCAAACTTTTTTTTTTTTTTTTCTTGAAAGAGTGTTGAGACTAGACCCAAGGGAATCGGCCAACAGCTTCAATTACTACCGCTACTCGGGTCAACACCCACGTTGCCAGGATAGTTAGTTAGCAACACCGAAGTTTGGTCGAGCCTCGCCCTAGTTACCTTACCAAGGTCTGAGGACATAAATCCTCCAATATGACAGGATCAGAGATCACCTCTCAGGTGGAGTATGATCTAAGAAATGGCGTCTGGGCCTCGAGGAAAGTCGAGCGTGCTCAGGAGGAGTGAGCCTGTCCTTCCCTGTCATCGGTGGCCACTCTCCCCATGACCGAAAGAGCCACTCCGCAGAATTATATGTGCGGCTGTACCAGGGGACCAGGTGGGGACCTCTTTCAACGCACCTTAGAGAGGGCCGCACTGGGTTCTAGGACAGTGGTTCGTCCCTAATTATGGCTATCTGACTGTCGCGTATCTCCACAGACAAAAGGAACAATCAGACAGCAGAGACCCCTCCACATGCCGTGCCGTTTACCGATCCCTATAGTCAATGAAATACAAAGGGATTTTGTGATCATGTGCTAGCAGTATACAATGTATGGCCAACTAATTATCATTGTATGCCCCAGATTCGTCGAGTTTTGCTCCGGTGCTAGTGTCGTACTCCATTGTACAATCGACAATGGTCATTTGACATCACATGCTGACAACGTGGCTGTTTCGGTGTTTGCTTCCCAAGGTGGTTCTCGTGATAGAGTTATTGGCACCTTGCTCGGTGGAGGCAAAGATGGTCAGGCTCTAGTGAAAATCCATCGACCTACCGGGGATAGCACTTTCGGATCCGGTCCAGCCAAGTTTCCCAGGCCCTGACTTGGACGAATGCGTCATGGCATGCCTGGAAAAGTTTTCGCTAGATGTGTTTTGGAAGCATGTTCCGGACCAGGTGGACACCTTGTACCAGGATTCTTGTCCGTTCCCAACAGGGTACGAGTCCGGCCGAAAGTTTGGGCTCCTCTATGTGGATTTCTCGATGGCTCAGATGATGTGTGGCAATGCCTTGACCATTGTTCCCTCGTAAGGTAAGAATTGGCCCCTTGAGCCGTAGTTCAGTTGGGTCGACATCTTTGGAACACCCCTTTGTCTTTCAGTGTGGGTACTCAAAACCATATCCCACTATAGGAGAATTCTGTACAACAAAATGCCTGTTGTGACCAAAGGCCGAGCCCAGCGGTGGCGCTGTGCGAATGCAGGTATAAAAGTATGGCTGCGCGCATGTCTATTGCCTCTTTCATTCTGTTTCTATTTCTCATTCCAGTTCTGATTATGGCACATTCCTTCCTTCCCAATCCGATCTCCTACCTTTTAAAGACATAACGTATTAGAGAAGTTTCCAACTGCACCATGAGCCTTCCATCCGCATACCGCCAGAACCTTGAGGCGGCGTTGGACCCCCAACGCCAGAGAGGTCAGATCTTCGAGCTTACAGCTCCAGCCAACGAGATTGGATGCATTGACTTTGGCTCTAATAACACCCTATCTCTTGGTGGGAGTGCTGCTACAAGAGAGGAGTTCCTCAAAGAGCTTGCTCGCAATCCCAACTTTGCTATCAGTACCGGCGGCAGCCGTCTCCTAGGCGGAACCACCGAGTACATCGACGAACTAGAACGGGACTTAGCCCATTATTATAATGCTGATGCTGGCTTGATTTTCAACTCGGGATATGAGGGCAACGTCGCTATCCATGCCACTCTCCCGCAAACCGGAGATGCCATTGTTCACGATGCAAAGATTCATGCTAGCACGCGTGATGGCATGCGGTCCTCCAAAGCCCACATCATCAGACCATTTGCCCACAATGACCCGCAGTCACTTTATGAGGTCCTAGAGGAAGTCAAACTATTGGAACCAGCAATTGCAGATGGACTTAACACCGTTTTCGTTACAATCGAATCAATCTACAGCATGGATGGAGACGTGGCTCCCGTAGCCGAGATCATAAAAATAGCAAAACGGGCCTTGCCGAAAGGAAACCTTGTCCTGATAATTGACGAGGCTCACTCCCATGGAATTATTGGGCCCAATGGGGCAGGCCTAGCGTGCCATCTAGGTCTAGAGGATGAATTTGCTGTAAGATTGCATACCTACGGCAAGGCAGTGGGAGCCGGTGGCGGTAAGGTTTTCTCCCAAGAGTGTACACTCTCAGGCTAACAAATCACAGGTATTGTTCTTTGTAATGATCTTATCAAGAAGTATCTTGTTAGCTATGCGCGCAACTTCATGTTCACTACAGCCCCTTCCTTTACTTTCTTTGCGACCATCAAGGCTGCAGTTTCTGTCATGAGCGGCGAAGAAGGAAACTGGGTGAGAAGTCCCTGCAAAAGAAAATAACCCTAAGCATGCAAACTAACCTAGTATCCAACGGCCTAGCGTCGAAGGCAACTGCAGGACAGAATTTACTACTTCTACGATCGTCTCCTCCACCACCCTCAATGGGAACACATCCGAAGATCCGGAGTTTTAACCATTCCCACGGCCGACGATTTTATAAAAGGCCCCTCATTCCTTGTTCCGATCATCCCGATCATCACACAGCCAGGTCAATGCCAGAATCTTGAAAAATGGCTGACAATGCGTGGATTGCACACCCATGGAGTGCGGTACCCGGTAGTGCCTATGGCCAAGGAGCGGGTTCGAGTCATGATTCACGTCGCCAATACGAAAGAGCAGATTGAATCTTTAGTCATGTCGATTATGGAATGGGCGGAACAGTACGCCCCGTCCCTGTCTCCAACTACTTTCAAGCTGCGGCTGTGAGGAGGTGCAGTAGATGTGTGGACGTTAACAAATTGTACAGAGATGAACTAGATGCACCTGAGATTAGCCCGTGAGACGTGTTTGAAGGAACATTGTACAGAAATACATTCTCTTTTTTTTTTTTTTTTTT
>ML732202.1:0-194954 GCA_009176345.1 Aspergillus leporis | reverse complement strand
ATAGGCTAGTTCAGGTCAACTAGGCCACAGAGTCAGACAATGAGAAGGCGTGAATCATCAACGGTGGTGGAACATGACTTTGAGGCTGTACGGCGTAGTCGGTGGTGATGCGGAAACCGGTAAGGGGCAGAGAGGCTGAGGGTGAGCCTTAGGGGGCTGAGCTCTAGGTGTAGAGCTATCTTGTTTTCTTTTGCTTTTACGTGTTACATACTTTGCTTTGCTTCGCTACTCCCGCAGCCACTGCAGGGAGTGTTCTACGGAGCCGCTGGACGGCTCAACCCTGCATGGCGGCCATGTAATATAGGCAAGCTCGGACAGGACAATGAGAACTACTACTACTACTACTACTACCGTCTAGACCTAGAGGAAAAATGTGTCCAAGTTTCCCGTGACTGCTTGGGGCAGATGGTTAGCATGGACGAGATGGGGAACTCTCGCCAGGAATGCTGGGGACTCATTCGACGCTGGAAAGACTTACTCCTTACTATCCTGGTAGACTCCCACCGAAAGGCACGCGAGGCGTTCACTAAGGATAGGGCTAGCCCTCAATACCTGGGCCAGATGACAGAACAAGTCTACCGTTTTGTACGGGAACAGCTACAAGTGCCATTTCACCAAGGTATCAGAGACCACCCTCTGTTCAATAAAAATGACGGAGAGGAGGTAAAGCGAACAATTGGAACTTATGTCAGTCGAATCTACACCGCAATTCGCAATGAAGAGATAGCAAGGCTACTACTCGATGTGACGAAAGGTCTGGACTAGTAATGTTTGCTGCAATAGTTAACCTGTATGGAGAACTGTCTAGCATACGCAGCCTAGCTAAAAGCTGATAAGTAAAATGCTTATATTTTACTCTCTGTATTACAGCAAATACTACAGGATAGGAAGTGTCTGGACCCCTCTGTAAGAAGACCGACTCTCCGTGCCTAAAGAAATATTAAGACTTCAAGATGATAGAAAACAGTATGGTTATCCGGCTATCCCTAACCCAAATTCCTTACTCGTTACGGAGAATGGTATGTTGCCGTCTACGTCACACCGACCCACCAGCAACCCTCGGTAGCTGAGGTGGATCCCATTAAGATACGCGGCACCGTGGTAAGCTCGAAACCCACTGGCGTCAGTCTAAGCTGCTGGTTGCTGCTGGAAGGGACCTTCGGAAACCTGATATTTCGCTGAAGGATTACCGCAACCAGCGATATCATATTTTTTCCCCATATCTTTAAACTTGGAGTTGCTGGCTACATAAATGGTAACTGCGCAAGACTATGTACCAGACATCCCCTCTCTCCTTTTTTTTCTTTTCCGATTCTCCCCTTTTACCGCTCATTAGCAGCTTGTGGATATACACTGTATCCCGTCGCAGCTACATTCTGTCTGCAGTACGCTCACAATGCCTTGGATGACCGATAATGTTGGGAAACGCCTTCTGGTCAACTTCATTGACGAGGCTGCCCGTAGCTCTCCGTCAAAGAGGGCGGTGTGCCAGCCCGTGACGATTGACTCGAAAAATCGGAATTATTTCTTGACATATGGCAACATAGCCAACATAATTAATAGGCTTGCCAAGTGGCTTGATCAATGCACTCCTGCAGACAATGATTCCCGGACTATTGGGTGAGTTCCTAGAGTTAAATGATAACCCGGCCTATCTGACGCCAAGCAGATACCTGGGTTCCAGCGATATCAGACATCTGTTATTAACGCTCGCCGCTGTGAAGGTTAAAGCTAAGGTACCTTGGAAACGTGGCGACGTTCTCTATCTCTCTGACGCGCTCAAAGGCTCTGCTCCTGTCACCACGTAATAGTGCGGCGATGCATAAGCATGTCCTTTTGAAAACCAACTGCTCGTTCTTTATTTTCGATGCTCTGTTTCAGAAAGTGGCGGATGAATTGCAACATGATACGCAGATACGGACTTGTGCTGTTCCATCCTTAGTTGAATGTCTGAGGTACGGGGACAATGAAGAACACTACGCGTTCGAGGAAACGTGGAACACCGCTGCAGATGACACTTTCGTGGTAAGGATCCTGAACACCACGACTGTAGAGCTACTAACGTCTCCGTGGCAGATCCTCCACACCGCAGGGTCCACGGGTATGCCGAAACCGGTCACAGTGCCGCAGTCCTCTATTGCAGCTGTGGACGCACAGCATCTCGTTTCTTCTAGGGTGGGACGGATGTGCCAGCTAGAGATTCTCGCCGAAGCAGATATGCCCCTTCTGGGCTTCCCTTTATTCCATACTGCTGGACTTATCCTATCCTGCTTTCTCCTTCTCTCGGGTTGTACACTGATGCTAGGGAACCCTAAGAAGCCAGTTAGCCGGAATATGGTTCGCGAAATCTTCAAGACATCAGAAGCGGATGCTGCGCTTTTGCCTCCATCCGTGTTAGAAGATGTGGCTCAGGACAAACAATTGGTCCAGGACTTGTCTCAGTGTCGGTATATCATGTTTGGCGGCGGCATGTAGCATCGCAACCTCCTCATAGCCCAAGTTCAAGCTGACTTGCTAAATAGGCGCCCTCAGTAGCAGGACAGGAGACCTTCTGACAAATAAAGTGCGCCTAGTTAACAGTTTTGGCAGTGCCGAGTGCGGTGCGTTTGTTCAGTTTCCTGTAGAGCCAGAGCACTGGAACTGCTATCACTTCGCCGAGGAGCTGAACGGAATCCAATGGCGGCGTTTTGACCTGCAGCCTGACAAGTACGAAATGATCATTACCCGTAGTGATGCTGCCAGTGAATTCCAGTCGGTCTTCAAGGATTTTCCTGACTTGAACGAATTCGAAACAAAGGACATATTCTCCAAGCATGAGACCATCGCAGACTACTGGGTGTATGAAGGCAGACGCGACGACGTTGTGGTTCTATCCACAGGAGAAAACCTGAACCCACTGGAGATAGAAAGCTCAATCTGCTCTAACGCTCGCATTCGGGGAGCTCTCGTTTTCGGTTCCAACTTGCCGAAGCCAGGCCTCCTGATAGAGCTGGATAATGCCAAAGAACCTCAACAGCGAGTGGAGGACATCAAACAACAGGTCATAGAGATCCTTCGTAACGCCTATCGCCGTTCGCCTGATTTCGTTCGGATACCGGACGGAAATATTATCTTTGCGAATGGCGACAAACCGTTCCTTAGGACAGCCAAGGGCACAGTGCAACGTCGCAAAACCCTTGAGACTTACCAGGGAGAAATTGACTCCCTATTCGACTCTGCCCGAGGACGATTCGGCGATCAGCATCTAACACTCGATCTGTCACACGAAGAAGCATTTGCTGCTTCCTTGGTTAAAGCTGTAGCAAAGATAACAGATATCGATAGCCTGGATACGAATAGTGACTTCTTCGAAGCGGGAATGAACTCTCAGCAGGCCGAGATGCTAGCCGCGAATATACGAAAAGCGATCCGAAGCGAGCCCAACTGTGGGCTGGACGAGCGCCAGTTCAATGAGGATGCACTATACTCCGAAACAAGTGCGGCGAAGCTTGCATCCCATATTTTTTGCCCGTCTCAATCGCCATCGCGGGATGGGCTGGACCATCGCCTACAGGAAATGTCTAGGATCCTTGACAAGTAGGTCTATAGTCTGTCATTGCCATTGAGTTTGGTTAACCAAATCCGTCAACAGATATATTTCGTCTCTTCCAAGGCGAGAAAATAAAGTACTGCGCCAATCCCATAGTCAACAACACATTATTATCATCGGGAGTACGGGCTTCGTAGGCTCTCATCTGCTCCGAGCCCTCTGTCGAAGGGATAATGTCAAGAAAATCACGTGTATCGATCGAATGAACCCGACGCGGTCGCCATCGAAAGCCACAGATGGGATGAATGGCACTGCTAGGCTGGCAGAGGTGCAATACGTCACCGGAGACCTCTCCGCACAAAAGCTGGGGTTGAAAGAGCAGGAACACTCCGAGCTGGCCGAGTCGGCGACCACCATTGTGCACTGCCAGTGGCCAGTGAACTTTAACCAGCCCCTATACTCATTCGCACCCCAGATCGAGGGAATGGCAAATCTGGTGCAATTCGTGTTCGCATCAAAGTGGCAACCACAGATCATCTTCCTATCTTCCATTGCCGCCGTGGCCAACTGGGGAGACGACTCTGCAGTCCCCGAAACTCTGCTCGAACCGTTGGAGTATGCGCAAACCGGATATGGAGAGAGTAAGTTAATAGCGAGCCTGCTCCTCCACAAAGCAGGCGACCTCGCCGGTGTCAGAGGAATCGTATGCCGTTTGGGTCAGGTAGCAGCACCGGTGCATACGGATGGCGTATGGCCCCTTCGTGACTGGTTCCCGATACTGCTGAAGAGTTCAAAGTCTATCGGATATCTTCCAGACTCCTTGGGTTCCCAAAGCCACCTGAATTGGATTCCAGTGGATATCATCGCAGAGTTACTAGCTGATCTCACGGCGGTAGATCTCCGAGAGCCTCCCAGCGAAGAAGTGACATCTTACTACCATCTTGTCAACCCCAACCTGGTTACATGGGAGAGCCTTGTACCAACCGTCCTCGACGAACTTCAGGGGACGTGCAAAACGACGACACTATCTGATTGGGTGGGAAGATTAGAGCAGCATGCGGCCAGGCCTGCTAACTCTGATCAGTCACCGCGGGGGGTGACGTTGCTCGGTTTTTATCGGTCTCTCGAGGGCAGGCCCTTGGAGATGGAGACGCATCTTACACAGAAGCGTATTCCTTCCCTACGCAAGGTTTCCCCAGTAAATGAAAATTGGATGCGAAATTGGCTCAGGCAATTAGCTTCTCATGAGTTCATATGAAGGCGCCGAGGGAAGGTCCAGTCGTGCGAGACTTCTAGTCTAGTTAATTAATGTTGTTACTGTCCACGTCTCTCCAAGATTGTTCTAGTTTAGAAGTATTTCTTCCTTTCCTGTCTGTCTCTTGAACTACTGTTGCTTGCGTGTTTACTTCCCTGCCTCGGCTCTCATTCTGATGTTCTCAACGGCCTAGTAAAGCTAGCCTGTAATATCACATTTTATTTCCAAAAGCGAGCTTGGTTCAAAGTAGCGTACAAAATGGGCCTGCCGGCTGGATCAGCTTGGGGAGAAACCGGAAAGCGAGAATATCATCGTGCATTGAAAGTCCAAGGGTACCTTAATCATAATTTGGGCCGTGATTTGGAGGGGTTGTTAGTTAGATATCATCTAAGTAGCCAGATATGAGAATTCTCATGAAGACGGGTACTCTGTAGCGTCCTATATCAAGGCAGGTGAAGGCTGTAACTAAAGGCTAAGGGGCGGTATACTAAATACCAAGTAGGAGCTTTTATGTCTTTTAAATTCTCGATCACCACCATTGGACTTATAGCTTTACATATAATTTTAAGAGTGTGGGGATGGATTTGTTGAATGTTTAATATTATTGAGAGTTTTATGTTTTGATTTAGCCGTTGGGTGGGGGAAAGCCTTTTGAGGTAGAATTATAACTGCAATTATATCCAGGGAAGAACATCAAGATGCATGGACTGAATTAGACAGGTACCTCAGCCACAGCACTGCGTTTCTGCGACCAAAGGGGCTGATGTGTTAGATATCATTGGCGAATAGGTTTTCAAGGTATTTGGCAATTGGAACTACCTGAGAGTTTGGAAACAGCCCATCATGAAATTGACCTGGTGGCCGAAAAAAGTCTCCCTTCCCTTCGACATATCGGAGCAGCAGAAGAAAGTCAGGGGGAAACGCGGTCCCTTTCCTTAACTCGTCTGGAATACTCGATGGATCTTTCACCCCTTTCACCGCATCATCGAATGATATAATATTCAGCCTCACCGGCTTACCGGAGTGCCTTCGGAGAAGATCAGCAACCTCAGCAAAGCTAATGTGATCACCGCGGAAGCCGAAGACTCGGTTCTCAGATGCCTCTGGTTGACACAGAGACGATACCAAAAATGCAGCCACGTCATGACGGGAAACGAAATCCATACGCGCATCAGGATCGCCGACAACGTGGATCACGTACTCATCCAGATCAGTTCGCAGCCAGGGGCACAGCATTGTCTCAGTGGGAGCATCGTAGAGCTCACCACACCCTATCACTGTATATGTCATCTTGCCTAATTTGATCGCTGGGTGCTTGAGAGCTTCATGAAGGAATCGCATCTTCTCGGCCCATAACTACGCCGTTTGTTGTCAGTAGCCTCCCCAAAATGTGACTGACATCCGTCTTAGAGTAGAGGAGAGTAGGACACTGAAAGAGAACATACAGGGTGGAGGAAAGGTCCGTGCCTGGGCAACACAGGAATGTGGTGCATGCCAAATTCGCTAGGATAGAAGCGCCTGACCCCGGCCTTGGCAGCAGCGTCTTGAATGCATTGCTGCCGTTGAAGGACGGTCCCACTCAGCGCATTCAACACCACATCTATTCCATCCAAGACTTTCGCTATCTCTTCCTCAGCGGCAATCGCAAGGTCTAATTTCCTGACCTCAATAGCTCTTCGGTCGCCGAAATACTTCAATTCTGATTTAGGGGATATAATGCAAAGAATATGGAAAGACTTCTCCTTGCAAGCAACTAATGCATGCAGGATGGCATTTCCTATATTACCATTGGCCCCAAATAGTGCAACATTTCTGAACTCCATCGGAAGAAGGTTTGCGTGGAATGATATGGGTGGTAGGAAGACCACAAAGTGAAGACTAAGAATTTCTCCTGTCACCCAAGGGTTTAAGAACGGCTACTGTTAGCCATTACCATGAAGTCACCATATATTTGGTAAACTTTTACCAGGACTTATTACAAGCCTTGAACCACGGCTACGTAGCTACGTTCCAAGGCAATTTTGCGAATGTCGAGGTCTGTACAGTACTTGTTGCAATCGACAGCTGCCCATCTTATGAGCATTCAAGCTTTGGGTTTTGCTGGTCAGCGTCGACAAACCTTATTTGCGCCACTATCGCGTTGGGAAGGCTCACATGTTTTCGGCTTGTTTCGGGACGCTACTAGTAAGCAGCTGCATTAGCTGCCCGGTGATTCTGGGAATAATCCAGGCGTGATGTAATCTTTTTTGCGTGCTGGGAGGATTTGCGGAAGCTATGGTTGCTGTTGAAAGGAACTTTCAGACACCCAATCTTGCGCTGAAGGATTTCCGCAACCAGAGCAATCATTTTTTCTCTCATTTTTTCCCTTCGCCTTTTTCAACGAATCTTCAGGGGATGGAAACTTTGAGTTCGGAGGTGATTTGCTGGCTACGTCAATTGTAAATTAAGCAGAATATCCAGCAGACAATCTGTTATAGAATCTACAGTACAGGGTAGACAGCCTGTTGATCAGGTAAGGTTTTAACAGAGTGAGATGAGAGACACGGGTGAGAGAGTGCAGGTATTAACATCACATAGATTCAATATAATAACAAACTGATTCTTGGGGTCCCTTGAGTTCCCCAAAATCAAGAGGTCTTTTAAGCACATTAGAAAATGACAAAACATCACATAGACAGGAGTGATTCGGGACAGAGTTGTCCGGGCTTCGTTATATGGTCCTTGGCTGCAGTGAATATCTATGAAGATCCCTGACGATCCTGAAGATCCTGGATGCCTTAGGCCATCCAGGAAAAGAAATCTGTAACACAATCCTTGTTTCCTTTTTTTTTTCCTTCTTACAATTCTCTCCTTTTGCCACTGTTTGGCAGGTATCGGCAGAGATTATAATACTCACAGATAACCAGGCTGCCGCGCAGGCATGCGCGGAACCGGGCCAGAGGCAGTTTGGTCAGTATATAGTCCGGATATAGTCAGACAACTAGATCATTTTCGAGCAAGAGGTTACACGATAAAAATACAATTGCTCCTCGGTCACGAGGGGGTCGGGGGCAACGAACGCGCAGACGGCCTGGCTAAAGCAGCTGCGGAGGAAGCGTCCAGACTGACACCAGGACTCCAACTAGTGGCCATGAGCAGGCAGAATCTCCGGGAGCTTGCTGCGCACGCGTTGTCAGCACAGTGGGCCGTCAACCCACACGGCAAGCATGCGAGGCGTATCCTCTCGCGGAACCAACCAAGGCAGTGCTTGACCTACACAAGGGACTCAATTGAGCGTGGAGCTCCGCGCTCATACAGATGCAAACAGGCAAGATTACTCTACAGGGATACCTGGGAGCCATTAAGGCCGCCGAAACGACTATATGTCCCTGCAACTATGATATACGGACCGTCCAACACGTGCTGATGGAGTGCCCAAGGCACACCAACCTGCGGTCGAAGGTGTTGTGGAAGAACCAGCGCGTGACTGATCACCGGCGGCTCTTGGGAAGTGGCCCGGCAGGTTTAGCTCGTCAAGCAGTGCAATTCATACTACAAACACAACTGCTCGGCCAATTCAGGAGTATTGACAAATGCGTTCTACACCCGGAGGAGTAGGACCAGTAAGGGGCTTATCGAGCAATCAGATACTTACCCATACAGAGACCAGTGATATCCGGGCGCCTTTCGACACACCGCGGCGCATGCACACAAGAATTGATGCTTTATGGGCTCAGATCCAATGACGACGTGAGCTTGACAGGGAGGTGGATGTGAAAGGAGCTAACATAGCGCAGAAAGTCAAAGGTGGGGATCATACTAACAGTGAACTGTGTGGGTGAGCGTCGTTGTTGGTGTTGGAATTCGCAGAGAGGTCTGGTTGGACATGGAATCGGGGATTCAACGCCATGCGCTCCATATACATAGCTAGACTACCCCGGCGGCTGGCCCGGCCAGAGGACCGACCCCCCCGTCACTCGGCCATTAGGGCTGACAGGCACGCGTATGAATAGTACTACTACTACTACTGCCCATGGAGTCGACTCGTCAACTGCCTTGCGTACGGCAGCCAACAACAGCGTTGTTTCAATCTCAATGCGATGCTTAGTGCCGGTAGTAGGGTCTGCCCCCTGCCATGTGTCTAAATGATTGGCAAGTGCTTTTTTAAGTATCTTCTCATCTGTTTTCTTCTAGTTCCTCCTCTTGGCAGGCTCCTTGGCCCGTGCAGAGACGCCAAGCACTGTCCGGATAGGCCAATGGTCTGAATCATGCTGGATATCATCCGCTCGCTCAGTGTACACTAAGCGGTGAAACAGGTTGCCAGATATACATATTAAATTAATAGTTAAGTATTAATCCTTGCGTTCCCAGGTCACCATGCCCTCCTCAGTTATCATAACAAGATTGTACTCGTCCGCCATCTCAAGGATGGTTTCTATCTTAGAGTTAATCTTAGTGCCTGGGCTATTATAGACTAGATAATGTGTGTTAATATCTCCTACCACTACGTGTTCAGCGTGGTGGTCCTGCCAGAGCGCCTGAAGTTCCTGGTGCAGCCGTTGAATGGTTCCGCTACGTGGTTGATTATATATATTATGTAGGTATAATATTTATAGCTTAGTTTCTTGACTAGTCTTATTTATAGCTCTCTTCATTACTCTCCCCCATCTTCCTCTTTCTGTCTGTTGTTTATAAGTAATTTTTTAGATTTAATAATTCTTGGTAATCATCCTATGTGTCTATTTATTTGGGTTCAAATCTCTAGATATTAAGAGATGGACTTCTACTCTCCCTTCTCCAAAGTCCATCTGCTTCGGATACAGCAGCTGGTGCGTGCAGCTCGCTAGTTGGTGTGTTATCTTAATCTTTCCATTGGTCCAGGGCTCTTGTACGGCAATCACATCTGCCTCCAGGACCTTGTGATCTCTGAGAAATATAGTTATGACCTCGTCTTTGGCCTTTCATGTGTTATACTGCACTATCTGTAGATTGTCCCATATTTTAATAAATTATTATTCTTGCTTGAGTTATTCTCTGTAGTAATAAGTATTAATTAGCTTACTTAATTAATCCTAATTCTATATTACTAACTGGCTGTAATAAACTGGTCCAGTATAATGTCCGACGTATTTGATGGTGGGATTTTATCAGGCAACTCGACGCCCCTGATGATTAAGATCATATCACTAGATATTGTCTCTTCTGTCTCCAGATGCTTTCACTTTTTCCAAAGTATTCTACCAGGGTTGGACCACGGTACAACACTCTCGTTTGTTGCAGTTGCTCTAGTAGACCATTGGGACGTTGAGATATTTAAAACCACGTTTACCAGCTCTGGACTTGTCTCTGGCTAGTTATTTTCCTCCAGGGTTCTTCTCAATAGTAGTTGACCCCTTCAGTTCTTTGGTCCATTGATTGGTGTAGACTTGGCCTTATTCCTCTTGGCGGACTCAAACACGATTAGAGGGGTCGGTGTCTGAGTGCTTGCCACTGCGGGCGTAATGGCGGCAGCGGTTGTTGTTGTTGTCCTCGGGACCTCCGCCTGCTGCATGGAGATGGTGTTTCCACTATCCATAGACTCCTTTTGGGGCCGGCTCTGCACCTGAGCGTGGCCCCTTTGCAGATAGGCAGGCACCCGATGATACCGCCTTGCGCTGGCCAGAGCAACTTTGGCCTGTTCAATCGCCACCTTCCGTACGGGAGAGCTGAGGCTGACTGATTTGTGTCACTCCTTTAGATGACTTACCTAGATTAGTATGAATCAGCAAGAGTCTCTTAAAAACTTTGCGATGAATTAGTATTCTAGAAATCAGATCAATTTGCCTACGTCGAATAGACTACTAGAGTTACTAGTGAGAACAGACTCCCGCCCGTCAGATACATGGAAACAAGAAAAGCCCAAAGTTAAAAAGAGAGTATCAGCGGTAATGTAGACAAACTGCCAACAACTACTCATCACTCAGAGCGGCTCTAATGCGCCCTTACCGCTGATTCTAGTCTCTTCGTATCGCCGGACAAGCGACTTGGCTGACCCTAATATTGAGCCTGATACCCAATTGCCGTGAACCTGACTCTTGATGTGGAATGGAAGGTGGGCAATGGCTATCGGTCTCTCAAAGTTCTGGGTGTCAATGACGGCAATATCACACCGGCTGGCAGCCCGTCGTTCGATCAGTGTCATAACCCAGCCATCTGCCTCTTTCTCGGAGCGTGGAATGAAGACAGGCTCTTGGCAGAGAGCGCCGTCACCAGCGTAGAAATAGCGGGTTTCGCCTGTACGGTTATTATGCATCGCAAGGCCGTTGAGCCCATGGAAGATATTCTTGCTGCCGCCACCGTCGGGAATGAAGACGTTTAGAAAAACCCACTCGTATCGGGTGCCCATCAGGCGCTCATCTATTCGGGGAAATTCAGAAGGAGCATCAAGAATCACGTCCGGGTCCGGGATTGGAGTTCCAGTGGGCTTGTTAAGATCAAACTCCCAGCGAACGAAGTCTGCCTTGGGCTCGGACGAGGGCATCCTGCCGTCCTCTGCCGGGAAGAAAGGGAATGCATTGTCACTGACTCGGGAACTTTCCGCGTAGATCTTTCCCTCTGCCGTTTCCCAAGCACCAGCGGTATGAATCGGCATACAGTTCTTCCAAGAATACACGCGATGCTCCCCATCTTTCCAGCCATATTTGTTGGCGCTTCCTAGACGACGGGGAACGACAATAAATGTAGCAGGGCGGGCATAGCTCCAGGCCCAATGGTGCTTTCCTTGCTTCATTCTCTCCATATTGCATTCGAACGGCCACATAAATAAAACGACAAAGTTTTCTGTGATCGCACAATCGTGGATAAAAGCGCACCAAGGTGCTTTCAACCAGTGTTCTGTTGTCTTCCTCCCCTGACTGTCTAAAGCATAGGCTACAACATCAAGGGTGGCCAGGCCCTTGGCTTCGTATCCAAAAACCACCAGCTCATTTGTCTTAGGGTCCACTTTAGGGTGCGCGGTAAATGTTTTGGACTGAACCTGCCCTTCAAGTGGGTCATATCCGATTGTGTCTAATGTGTCAGGATCGATTGCATAAGGAAGAGCCACCTCTTTCAAGGCAAGCAACTGTCCCGCCCAATATACTAAGTTGGTATTGGCAGTAGAGTCGACAGCAGCCCTTACACACGGATGATGGGTGAAAGGGTTTCGATAGAGGCCAAATAGAGCTCTGCCTGCTTTGCGCTCCAGCTTATAGCGCTCAGTCTCGATATAACGCATTTTCATATCCACCCGACCGTCGTGAAATCGGAATGCAGAAATATTCCCGTCACCATCAATGGGTACATTGCCTTCATTGGGAGGAACAAAAGGATCGATCATCACACGATAGAAGGTACCCTCAATTTCCTTGGGAATCTTGCCGAGAACAACGAGGTCTGCAACTTCGCCTTCAAGGCGACAAGGCAGGGTATTTCCTGCCAGGTCAGACGCAACGGGCCATTCAGAAACAAGTCCGTAAAGTCCATCATCACCCCAGGGCTTTGTTTCGTTGTCCTTCAATGTCTGTTTTGAGGTCGCCATGTTGTCGAATAGAACTGGCTTTATAGAAAAATCAGTGGCGCAATACACAGAATTGGCAACATCTTCCCTTTTGATCCAAATCACCAAGTTTTATAATATTCTTCACCCATGTGAGTAACATTGATGTTTGGATAACTCCTCATGACTCCCACGCCCGGAGCAGACCCTAGGTAAACCCAGTTAGCCAACATGAGGAAGATGATATTTATGTAGGAATTAAGAAACAGGAAAGCAGTCATTCGTCTAGTCTGAACCGGGCGTTGATATCAGACGCATGACATCGCCATGCGCTAATCGGGTAATAGTGGACGTCGGGGTATAGGGCATCGGGGGTTCCTGGGAGGTACGCACTGTGGACCCGGAATCCCAAAGTTTGTATAGTTGCCTAGTTCGTGAAATTGCCTTTACGTGCAAACATGTGTTCATTCAAGAGGTGGGTGGGGCCCACTCTGTTGCGCCACCGGCTTTTGTTTCAATTACTTCATGTCAACCAGAATACCGCTAGGTTTTCTAATAGGCAGAATAAAGCTAGGTTTAGAGCTCTAGTCAGAACGGACTCCCTTACATCAGATACTTTAACTAGCGCAGACCTTGAGCTCCGCTCCGATATGATGTGAAATGAACCACGATATTTTGGGCGCATTGGAAGGAAAAGTTCCATAGACTTGTTTGAATTGCTTGTCTTTATTTTTGAAATGTTCATCTCCTGCTGACGATAGGAAACCTTCCCTGCCCAGTTCCAAGCAACAAGTGGCCTCTTTTGAACGCCTGAGACACCACATTTAGCGTAACACCTTTGAATCAATGACACATGTCAACGTCGACGAACCCTCCGGAACTGGAATAAGCTCTTTTGAGGAAGCCCTGGAATTTGGCTCATTAGCCAACCGATGATTTGTCGAATATGAGCCCGGACTCAATGTAGTTGCCAAAATTTTTAGGCCCCGCAGGAGACAGCAGGCCACCTGCTAGTAGAATGCAGACAGTAGCGCAGCCAGAGGATGGATCTATACAAGGGCCTAGCTAGGGCAGGCGTACCACCACCAGGACAAGGAGAAGCAGCCCGGAGAAACTCAGCCACCTTTTCAAGGGACCAGAGGGCAACTAAGGCATTACTAGCCTTCCTCGCGGCAACAAATATTGGCTGCTTCCTATAACGAAAAATTCCTACTTCCGTTTACCCCCTAAGGGCGTTTGTCGACCACGGCTAGAATCCAGGAGCCGGAAAGTCAGGCTGAGCGTCCCCATTTGATGTGTCCGTTTGCGGGAAAGTCTAAACTGGTCCATTCGATTGCTACCGCAGTTTAACCCAGTTAGCATCCGTTCGGTTCTTAAAGTGCTTCGTGATCATTTCCATTGGGTTAATGCAGCTATTTCTGTCAGGGGATATTCCCTTTCAGATTAGCTAACCATTTTGGGTTTGGCGCCCCAGATACGCTGCCTTGTAATCACCACCTCCAGTCTCTAGAGTTTTCCTTAATCTCCTAATTCCACTTCATCACATATATCTGTAAGAGTTTGGTGACCTGTATTGATGCCAAGGCAAGAGACAGCTCTCCCAACGAGGGAGGCTGCATTGCAGTTGTAATAATATGTAGGTGCTGTCAACAGTTGTGGGTAGATGGTGAATTACCCGACGGATATTACCTTTCGTGAAACCCGGGATATTCTCAAGTACGTCCAAGGTGAGGCTAACCCACAGATAGGTTCAGTTTTCAATTATGGTCAGCTGTTGCATAAGCATACTGCGTTCATCTTTCTCCAGGGATCTTTGTTTGCTGATATCATCAACACTTTTTCTAATAACAAGGTTTATTTCGCGAGATATCTGCTGGGCCTCTTCCTCGCCATCCCCACTTAAATGGATGGTAGGTAGTTTGGTCTCCCGCTCTCAAAAGCCACATCGTATTTGATCGTATGGTCTGCTTTGTTAAGTTGTTATCAAGGACTTCAGCTTACTGTTTTTATAAGGTCCCAAGTAAAAATCATTTAACAATGCAGGTGAGTTGGTTCTGGTTACTACTTTGACACTTGTCTAGTGCGTCTAGAACGAAAATAATGTCTCTAGTATATGGATTAACAGAAACAGACATAAGCATGTTTCATAATTCAGAAAATTATTGGACAAGTGTATTACCATCAGTATCCAGCTTATCCAGGACTACATCTTGTAAAAGCTGAGGCTGTGCTATGAAAAGCTGGCGTAATATAATTGAAAGTGCGCTTGTTGCGCTCCTCTGATCCGTAAAGTCATCTTTGAAGAAGAAATAACAGACTGTTCATTTATTTGTGTTGAGAAGAACGTTCGTCACCTAGGTATCTAGTTAAGACTGACTTGCCGCAATCTAGATCGGCTGACACCCATAGTAGACCAGAGGAGACACTACATACTCTGTTGCCAGGCCTGGAATAGAGAATGGCTTGTGAATCATTTACAAGTTACAGGGACACGCTTGCCATTCCTTTCTTTTCGATCCTTGTATTGGAGAATATCATCGTTGGTGCAAGGTTTCCCAACCACCAAGTGATATCCCAGAGCGATGCCCGCCCTTGCCAACTTCAAGAGCAACTGGTCAGCTCTTCTATTATTGAAGCAATTCAAAAGACTTTACCGCCAGATCCAGTACTATCTGCAGCTGATCTCCACGCGTACGGAGAATCTACACCTCCGCCGAATCTCTCTTCTTCAAGCGTTGAAAATACACCTCCAAAAAGGGGCTGTGAAAAGCCGTACGCCTAATGCCTTATCCGCCTTCTTCTTATTCAACTTTTCTTTTGCCTTTCGATCAGCAATTGATCGATTCGCATCTCGTACAGTCAATATACCGCTATCTCCAAGCCGTGGAACCTCTCGTTTAGTGATTTTGCGCTGACCAGGCGCTCGAACAGCTTCAATTCGATCAAGAGTACCAATTGTCATTGCGAGTTCTTCGCATTGAAGTTTAGTATAATGTAACACACGTTTTAGATCTCGCTTAAGTTTTGGACTGAGCTCGTAGATACTATTTCTCTGCTTTCCTTTTATATATATGTAAAACTCATCAAACTTTTAACAAGGTAACTTGTGTTTAGGTGTCCTGGTACATTGAATAGTGACAATATTAACCCGGAAGGGGGAAAGATCAGTATCACCAGACATGAATTCCCTTAACCGTATTGCCATAGGCGTCTAATGAATTTCAGTCGAAGATTTCAGCTATAAACACGGTGTCGTTTCTATCTCCATCCCCAGAGTCTTCCGTCCTGGCCGTGAAGGTTTGATCGCCGCCTTTTGTATCTGTTATGAATTTGAGGTCAGCCCCGAAGGATCCGAAGGATCAGCTAGTTCCTCGCCTATATAATGTGCCTCCCACAGATGAATTTTGTATTCTAACTAAGTTCGCTCATCCAATTCAATGGCTTAGTTCTCTCTATTTTATGTCGATTCCCCTGACCTACTGTGAAATCACAACAGTATCAATCCTCTCGTCCCAGACGCGAGCGTCTTTCCAAGTGCCATCTTCTTCAAATTGGAATTTCAAGGTACATCGTCGTGGATATGGACTCCTCCTCAGAAAAAGTTCTGATTGGCTGGCGTCAACAGTCATGGGTTGGTCATTTTACCCTGGCCTTCCATTATGTGGCGTTCCCGCGCACCAAATTCCTCGGTGATATTGATGTGAACAAGCTGTGGATAGAGGGCATTGGTGGTTCCTCTACATGTGAAATTTTTATTTGAAGGAACTTCGATGACATCGGGGTTCTTTGCCTGCTGGAGAACCATTGTGAGGTAGTAAAATATAGATTTGATTCAATCCAAGTATAAAGCTAACATGCAACGAGGAAGAGCTTGTTTCTGTGAGATAAAAGAGAGGGAGGAAGGCAGGCAAGTGCAATAGGTAATGATATCAATCCCTTAGCTAGGACATTATAATTCTATAAGTCTATGAATTATCAAGTTGTTAGTATACAATATTAACCTAGGTTGAGTGTATCTTCTAACATCACCTTAAGAGTGCAATTCCTGGGTCTACTACATACAGATGGCAAACCTACTACTCCACGCTCTAGGTCATGCTACATGTGGCAGTCTGTTTTAATTGGCTTTCAAGTTAATGTTTTTATCTGCGTGCAGCAGGTAGAACATGACCCGGATCGCTAGAGATGTCGTCATTGTGATGCCACAGAGCATTGCTATTCTTGTGAGAGGAAAAGTGGGTATGATACACCGGAATTGGCATCACAATTGAGTTAAATGTCATTTAAATTTATTTGTAGTCGTATTCTGGACTCACCCGGACTAACGCACCTTGTGGAACATGTGGGACACGTAACTAGTTGCAAACAACAAGTATCTATCATGCTGTGTTACTGCACACGCCCTCCTGCCCTTGCTCCATGTAAAACTACCTTGATAGGGCCCATTCATTCACTAATATTGGTGTTATGGCTGTTGGCAGGGCCACTTAGCCGCCGCCTTGATATCGACTGCAAACCCCTACCTTTTTCGTGCGAAGTTTGACTTCAGTAAAACTCTTGTTTCTTAATATGGGTCCAGCAGCGCTTTTCTACAAGCCCGAGGAGGGAGTATTTGTACGCAGAATTTCCACTATTAACATTAGACAGCATCCAGCAATCTGACAGACGGCATCTCCATAGTGCAACGATGGCAGGGAAGACCAATTGCTGGCCTTTGTCACCTCACAGACAGATATTCGAGGCTCCCCAGAAGCAGTGCTCGCGGCAATCGACGAATATGGCCGGACCCAAAACTTTTTGATGAACGTTGGAGAGGAGAAGGGAAAGATCATTACAGGTATAATTTTTGACCAAAATCTTAAATCCATGCTCGAAATCGGGGGTTATATTGGGTACTCTGCGATCCTCTTTGGGAGTGCGCTTCGTAGAGCGGGGGGGCAGGAATACATCAGTCTCGAAATGAATCCCAAGTTTGCTGCAATTGCAAGAACCCTAGTTGCCTTTGCTGGGTTGAACGATGTGGTGAACATTCTAGAAGGATCATGCCGACCATTGTTGCGACAACTTGCGAAGACTAGTGGTAATCACAAGGCCTGGGACATGATCTTTTGGACCATTCAAAACTGTCCTACCTGAACGATTTGAAGCTTTGCGAGGAGCTGGAGCTGGTTGCTCCTGGTACTATTGTTGTCGCGGACGACATGTACCTCCCGGGTAACCCACCGTACTCAGAGTATATGCGGGCTTCCCCGATTTTAAAGACAGAAGCTTCCAGGCCGTCTATACACTGTTTGAAAGATGGCCATATCTCGTTGGGAAACCCCGCTCTAGTGTATGAGACATCCATCCACGAAGGACTGCAGCCCACGGGGTTGCCAGTAAGTACTCGCTTTATTGTCTGTTCTCTTCTTTACTTTTCGTTCTGCTTTTCTCTGGATAAATTTATCACCACCGGTGTGACCTAACACATGCTTAGGATGCTGTCGAAGTGTCTTACTGTGTGAAGTCAGTGGTCAACTAAAGTTCTGTGGACGTCGGCATTAGGAAAAGGGTGTAAGGCCGGGAAAGTGTGAGTCCACGAGACTTGCTGTTTCCCAGCGGATAGGTCATAGCGTATTAGACTTGACAGAATGAGGTTAATTCAGGGCCTACAAGTGGCTGCCATCCTTCTAAACCTTAAAGATGGAGTGAGCCGAACATGTTTCATCCTTTCGATCGATCCTATGGTAATTATTTAGTTACCAATGATGATGCATATCCTATGTATACTATCCGCTCCAGCTATTGACTAAATAAATCACCGAAGACCTTGCCATCGCGACTTAACCTTCTATAAAGCTTCACTACATTCTAATGGATTCCTGACCCTTTTGACATTGTCAGCTGTCAGGGTTTAAGCATAGTTCAAGCACGATATTAGATGATGTTAACACTTATACCGACTCGCCACCGACGATCAAGCCCGCGTAGAAGCTTAAAGTTGTATATATAGACCAACTGGCATCATCCAATTAGATCGTATTCAGCATCGTTCCTAGTATATATTCTACAGCTTTTCAATGAAGCTTATTTATGCGCTGTACAGCCACCAGAAGGAATTCACGTAGAGGATAAGAAATAATGCTGTAAATACAAAAAACATCTCTTCAAGATCGAAGAGGTGAACATTTCTGTATACGGCCTTACTCTATACCGTTATACCAGAACGAAGCGAGCAAAGAAACAATCTACTGAATCAATGTCTGTAAGGCCCCCTATAAACGCAGTATGCTGATCCGGCCGGACTAGAACAAGGCAGCCTTCGGGGGTAATCCCATAAGACTCGTAAGCATCCCCACCACTGCCCCTATGAGACTTGCTATCTGCGAATACTCTAGTATAATCATACCCTGTGGCATAATTAAACGGTGTGAAAAGTTCTGGTAAATCCACTAGTTCAACGCTGTTCCTGGGTGCCGAATGTACCAGGTACACGGCAACTGAAGCAACTAGCCTCTCACTTGCATTGCGAATTAGTTTCTGAACAAACCTATCCGGACTCCCAAGGGAGGCAACGAGCTGCTGTAGCCTAATGTTTGGGCCTTCCTCGGCGATATTGCCGGCGAAAATGATCAAATACCACTGACCAGAGCTGACCAGTTGCTCTTGAAGTTGGCAAGGGCGGGCATCGCTCTGGGATATCACTTGGTGGTTGGGAAACCTTGCACCAACGATGATATTCTTAGCTAGTCTCTGCTTGCTTATTGGCAATGAGTGCGATGTGCTTGTGAGATCACTGTTCTCTACAGTTGTAATCAAGAGGTTGTCCTCATATCGAACGGTGAGGCCGGAGGCGGAACTGTTCTCTTCTGTAAGGGCTGTTTCAAGTTCTTGTTGATAAGATGAGCTTTGGCTCTTCCTTGACATGCCCATCGCGCGGCAAATACTTCCGCAGATCCGTTTATCAAATGCAAGAAGCCGCTCTGCAACGGGAAATCGTTCTTCTTGGTAAGTTTCGAGTATCCGGCTATCCATTACTCCTTGAATAACCGATGCTAATTTCCAGCCGAGGTTATAGGCATCTTGTAAACTCACATTCATACCCTGCCCTGCTTTGGGAGAGTGTGTATGAATTGCATCACCTGCAAGGAAAACCCTATTGTGTTTTGAGAATGTGCGGCAGAGACGACGGCCAACCTAGGAAACATTGCGATATGGATTAACAGTTGCCAACCGCGTAGAGGCAATGAGGGGGCGCGTACAGAGTATATCGTAGACCAGTGAATGTGTGATATATGAAAGCTGTATGGCCATAGAATCTTCTGAGCAACACTAAGTAAAGTGTCTATGTGGTGGCTCTTTTTGAAACTAGTGGCAGCTGCAGGTGTGAGCTGGATATAGACACGAACCAGCTTCCTCTCTCGGGGAATAATCATGAGGTTCCCCGCTCCAGACTTGATGACGCACCTTTTCCGAATGTCCGCTACATACTGGTTATCATAGGTCATTAAGTCTTTCCAGAACGGACTATAACTCACGAAAGTTGGTGATAGGTACGGAGTCAATTACACCCCAGTGCTCATCCGTTTGGTCTCCTTCAAACGAAAGGTGGGAATGTTTCCGCACCCAGCTGTGGGCTCCGTCGCATCCTAGGAGATACTTTGCTTTAACTAGCGTTCGAAATGCTGCTTCCTTTGCCAACACCGATTCCTATTTATTATTTTCAGTTGGCCATTCTTATCTTGGTCAACGCAAGGGGTTGGCGGTACATTTGCCTGTTGAGCAGTGGTCTCGAGAATCACCTGGATAGGGTAGGAGGAAGGATGCAAATGCGTCGGGGTGCTTCGGTCCTCCACCAGCAGTGGATTAGTGGACCACATTATCCTGATGTTCTCGTATTGCTGGAGGTGTCCCAATAAATGTTCCTCAATTCGTGCTTGACCTAAGGTACACTCGTCGTACTTTGAGATCCCAGGATTACAGTTTGTTCGAACGATTCGTCGTTCAATACCACCAGCTGGTGAGACATCCTTCATTATGGCATATCAGAATCTTTACGCAGTTCTAAGAAGCTGTTCATATACTGACCCATAAGCAGACCTCGATCGTCGGGTTAGCTTCTGACGATACCACCTCGGCTAGACCAAAGCTGGCGAGTATTTCTAGAGTTCGGCTTTCTAATCCATCCGCGTGTCCAGTCAATGTCCGACATGGTTTCTGATCAACGATTATAGTTTTCACGCCAGTCGTGGCCATCCAGGCAGCGGCCATTAATCTATCCACGCATGTTAGCCTCCCGCCAAATCTGAAGCAGAGCATCTCTTCTTACCCGGCTGGGCCGGCCCCAATAATCAGAACATCAACCTCCTCCAATGTTGCCATTTTACCTGGCTGCTTATACTAACAAGAAAAATAGATATATTGTTTTCGCGGCAACTAGGACGGCGAGAAAAGTTAAGACCGAAACGCTAGATACCGTAGCCTTCCACTGGGCGTCATATATTAAATAAGGTTCATTACTGTAGGCTTCGCCCCACAGGCCCACATTGCAAAGTTAAGCTTCAGCTCAGCTAAAGTTTCAATGGCGAAAACCGGTTCTATTCCATTCCCTAGAAAGTAGTTCGCGTAGGACCCACTTCCGGTAGGACTGGGCACCCTCCGCTTGCGGTATTGCACAAGGTGGATCTGCTAGGGCTGGGCGAACCCTACTTATATGGGTCGGGAGGGTTTCTCAAAAGAGTCGCTGGGGGGGCTTCACAAATTTCTGGTAGGCATCGTCAGGGGGATTCATGTCCGTCATAATTAGACGCAATGGCAGATCATATACGGCGAGTTCGCCACAATTTGCAAAGGCTCCTTTTGATCTTGGGAGGTGAAGAGGAAGTGAAGATAGACGGCCAGGGTTTGGAAATTGCCGAGACAGTTTGCGTGGCCAGGTAATCTTTCTGGGGCTCAAAAGAGGCACGGCGTTGGTGAAAGTAGCTGACTTTTGTCACCAAGACATTCCGCGAAGGTTTCCATTAATCAAACCCAGGCTCTCCTTGGCCGCATGCAGGCCAGCTACGAAACTCTCCATGGCCTCATTGACAGAGGCAAAGTAATATATGGTAACGTGTCCGTGATCTACACTTCCAGGCCGTAGTCTGATGTAGCGACCAGGTGTAAATACCGGTGTTGGAGGGACCTCGTACACCAGAACTACTGAACTGTCGACTCTTCAACACTCGGTCTTTCAGCACCACCAATGCGGAATTCTACTTCACACACAACATCAAACGCCAGTCGGTTCCTATGCCACAAGTCAGCATAGCCTTCCAGAGGACGCCGTCAGAGGCATGATTCTCGTGCGTTGCAACTCGATCATTCGAGGTCATTCAGGCGTAAGAACAGAAATTGCCGAGTTTCTGATTGCGATGTTGGCAAAAGACATTCTGCCCCTGATCCCTGAGAGCGGGAGTATCTCTGCATCTGGTGATTTGGCCCCCCTCTCCTATCTAGGTGGCCTCCTTGAAGGTAATCCCGATACCTTTGTTCGAACTAAGGACAAACGAGGTAAGCAGATAGTTTCTGCGGCTGAGGCACTCAAAAATGCCAATATGGAACCGCTCAGGCTGCAGCCAAAGGAAGGTCTAGGGGTGATGAATGGAACCGCTCCAAGCACTAGTGCCGCGGCTCTGGCTGTCCATGATAGCCATGTTCTGGCGGTCCTAGCACAGGTCTTGACTGCCATGAGCACTGAGGCTCTCCAGGGCACGGTCGACAATTATCACGATTTCATTTCTACATGCCGCCCGCACCCTGGCCAGCGAGAGGTAGCTAGCAATATCCGGAGATTTCTTCGGTGTTCCAGACTGTGTCGAGGTCATAACGAAGAGATAGAAGGCTTAGCCCAAGATCGCTACGATTTACGAACCGCACCTCAATGGATTGGACCGCAACTCGAGGACCTGCTGGCCGCAGATCGGCAGGTCAGCATCGAGCTTAATGCAACCACAGACAACCCTTTGATCAATGTAGAGGAGAACACTTACCACCATGGAGGAAATTTCCAAGCTACTGTTGTCACGTCTGCAATGGAGAAAACCCGGACGTCACTGCTCATGCTAGGGAAATTGCTCCTTGCGCAATGCCAGCAGATGGTTGATCCATTGGTCAGTAATGGCTTGCCTCCAAATCTATGTGTTCAAGACCCACATCTTTCTTTCGCTGCTAAAGGGGTTGAAATAAACATGGCAGCATATTGCTCGGAACTCGGTTTTTTGGCAAACTCGGTCGTCAGCAGTATGCAATCTGCCGAGATGCGGAACCAGTCAGTGAACTCACTTGCTCTCCTCTCCGCAAGGTACACGGCGAAATGCGTGGAAATCTTGAGCATGATGTGTGCAGCACATCTATATACTGTTTGCCAAGCACTTGACCTACGGGTCCTGCAACTGGAGTTCTTTAATACTGCAAAGTCAGCATGCGAAGTGTCCTTTCATAGAATTTTCAATGATCTTGAAGGCTACGAGAAGCCGTCATGTGATTCATGGTTTGGCCAAATATGGTCTACCATCAAAGCGTCGTGGTTAGAAAGAAGCCGTCTAGGCCTACAGGAAAGATGCGCACAGGTTTCTCGCGATTGTTTGGGTTATATAGTCAACACGGCGGAGTCAAACCAAACACTGAATGCCTGCCAAGGTTGGTACCTTATACAATCATGGAATGACTCACTCCCTACTATCTTGGAGAACTCCTACCGGAACGTGCACAAACGCTCCTCTGAGGCCAGGACTACCCCTCAGTACTTAGGTACGGGAACAAAGCCAATCTACCAGTTCGTACGGGAACAACTACAGGTGCCATTCCACGAAGGCATCAAAGACCACCCCGTTTACAGGGGAAAAAATGATCGAGAGCCGGAACGGAAAACAATAGGAAGTTATATCAGCCGAATCTACATTGCAATTCGAGGTGATGAATTAGCTAGGCAGATACTGAGCATAAGTGACGAGCTGAGCTTGTGATTATTATTACATAGGGTTCTCTCGGCAAGATTAAGGCCTTATACAAATCCACCTTGTAGAGGTCGGACTCCTAGTTGGCTATATGCCATATGCCTTATAGACAGGCCCCGGATTGGTTTTCATAATATGTTGACAACATTCTGAGAATAAAAGTTCTTCTGCTTTGTGAGCCAATATGTAACTTCTTACACAGTAAAGCTGCCATACGATCGACTGCGACGAAAAAAGCCCGAGGCATATAAATTTTCTCGTAATCCTATTATTATTATTATTAATCAAGTTTAACGTCCACATAGAGGCTTTGGCTATGACAGACACATGGTCCTCGGGAGCGGCCTATGGCCGCTGCCTCCAGGTGGTCCCTAGGGGCCCCTATCGGCCCCTTCTATTTTCTGTATGATCATTCTAGTCCTTCTCCTCGCCCAATCCACCAGTCTGCGCCAGGGTCTTTAGGATAAGCCCTCCTCAGTGTTCAATACCTGTTAGGTATCACCTAAGCAAGCCTAGGCTACCCCCTTTGCTATCTCTCTCCCACGTTCTTCTTCCTCCATAAGCTCTAGGCGCCTAAGGTTGTCTTTTCAGCCCCTATCTACCTCCCCTGCTCCCTCCCCTGGGAAGCAGCCAAGGTTTGCTGTTGTAGGAATGGCCATTAGGGGCTTGGTTTCTATATGGTCTCCAAAGAGACAGCCCTCTGGGGCTGTTTCTCCTTGCCCTGGTGGTGGCATTCCCGCCTTGGTTAGGGCCCTTAGGGCTTGTATAGACCTCTGCAGGCCCTCGGGCGGCCCGCAGGCTCTAACAAAAGCAAACATAATAATTCACTTGACTTGCATAAAGATATGTAGTATTAATGGTTTTTTTTCATGTATTTGGCTTACAGTGTTGTGGTGTGAATACCAAGCATCCTGCCTTCAATTCAGCTGCGGCTCAAGAATCCATAAACTTAATTAAGCCATGGCTGAAGTAGAGTATAATCATTATTCTCTTTACTTTATAATGCTAATTAACGAAGTCACTATCTCTTAGATACTTCAGATGTCTATAAATCCTCCCGGATGTACGAGGCCTAGAACTACTATTCCTCTCAGTAGTGATGAGCTAGGTTGAAAGTAAGAAGAGAACTGGCTCATCAGCATCTTCCGAAAAATCTTGATTATCAGGCTCTGAATCACTTTCCATGGTTCGTTCCTGAGGCATAATTAATTAGTTAGCCTGTTTAACAGCCCTACTTGTTTCCTGAGGCTCGACTACATGTGAATCATCCCCCTCGGTATTACTGATCCCACATCAGGCTTCTTGTCCATCCTACGCTGCTTAATTTTCATCAGCTTTCTGCTTCTCTTCATTTAGTAGATTTTATCTGGACACGATCCGGATCCTGCAATTGCTGACATTTCACGCGACATCAAGAGAAGGCCCATTGATTCAACCAATTCCTATTGAAGACATTGGCAGTAGCGAGACGATCCGTCAACTTGCGACTCTTAAAGCAGTGGTCGAATTGGGAGAAAGAGCATGGCTGGCTTCAAGGAAGCAAGGATATTCATGGAAGGTCCTTTGAGAGCCTCGAGCCCGAAACAAAAGCAAACATGGCCGCTCGCGAATGCCAACGCCTGGGTCTTATGTTCCAGGTCACGGGTTTGCATACTTCGTTTGCTGCTGTGGAAGATGGTGGCTTCGAGGTGTTGGCAAGGGGGACTCTCAGCAAGCATCCACCGAAGATCCACATGTTGGGGAAATGAGGCCTGGAAATGAGACCTGGATGAGCCTGCGGCGGCGCCTTCAATAGCGCATCTCTAACGGGCAATGGGAGCTCGCCTTCCGGCAGTTCTATACCCTTTGGATGCTTTGGACCTTTTTCATCAAGTAGACCTATAATGCCTCTTCCGAGCAGCTCGGAGCAGCGATTCTATCTGACGGGTGGAAGCCTGTTCTGACTAGTATTTCTAGTAGTCTATTAGATATAGGCAAACTGGTCTGATTTCTAGAATACTGATTGGTCGCAGAGTTTTTAAGAGACTTCTGCTGATCCATACTAATCTAGGTAAATCATCTAAAGGAGTGAAGATCGGTGGTTTGGTGGTTAAGGCGTCTGGAAATCTAACGGTATTCTGGTTGACAGATTCGCACTGGCCAAAATAGGAGCCAGACTTGGTGCGCCTCGGAACGCCGGTCGATTACTTGCCAGACCCACTGTACCAGTTTCAGATGCTGCGCCTGTTTGTATCACCACCGGCATGTGTTTCCCTGATTGGGAGCGGGTCTTCCCCGATTGGAAACGATCCGCCTCACCTGGAATCTACAGCTTCTGGCTTGCCGACCCAGCGACGCGAAATGCCCCTATCCCATAGACCACGGCAAACAGAGTTATCCACCCCTGATGATGCCACTCCACAGGCACTGCTTCGATCTGAAAGCCAAAGGGCCAAGGTGCATGCAACCATCGGCCTTTAGACATTTAAAGGGTCATGGAAATGTCGAACGGTCTATTTCACGCATCGGGAATACCTGTTGACCCAGTCAAGGACAGACGGGTCCAGATATTCGGAACTGCGGGCTTGGGTATTGACGTACCGATCTCCCACACTGCGACGATGCAGCCATTGTCGCCACCCTTCTAGCACTAAATTCTCTGATGAGTACATGCAGGGAGGAGAAAAACCTTTAGGAGCTTGTATATGCAAAAGGTGAGAAATGGGAGATTGAAAATATAGGAGCTATAAGCGGCAAACGGGCGGTGTTTGAGCAGTATAAACTCAATTACTAAAGCCTTAGAGAGGCTCTGTATCTGAGTACTAACTGACTGTATGAGCACAAGTAGGACGAATGATGAGGAGCCTCTCTACATTTACTGCACCCGGCAGGAGAATAATACCGAGATCATCTATAACCAGTACGCCGCTAAAAAGGGTACTAGCTTAGCCTGACAGTGCATCGTGTTGGCCTCTGTGGCAACCAAGAGACACATCAGACGTCAATTTTTTAGTTAAATGAATCCCGATATACTCCTGGCCGGCAGTGGTTGGCTGGGAAGAGCGAGATTGTAGCACATAGTTGCGCTTTTGTTTTGTCTTTCTTTTTCATACATGCCGGAAGGACTTTGACTTCCGGTCTGGTAGTGCTTCTGGTGAGTTTTGTTTGTTTAGTTCAGGAGTCATGATATGGAATTTGCGTAAATAATCGGAACGTCACATACTCCTATGTGAGTACAGGCGCCTATAGAGTTCGTCAACTCATTTCGTGATAGGAATGCATACTTTCCGATTTGATATATATGTCGACCTTGTTTATCAAATTCCTCGCTGTCCTCAGCTCCGCATTTAATATATGTAGTTCTCAACGTTCTATCGTCCAGTATTGTGTTCCCAAGCAAGGAATACAATGGGATTCTGCTGCGGACCATAAAATATGGGCTCTGGGTTATCACTTGTTGCTCTCGCGAATAACCCTCGGATATTTCAAGAAAACGGAGACCTTTGAATCATTTCCCCCTTTCCCTCAATTCTTGATGACTGTTCTCTGCTAAGGCCAGAGCAATGATGTTTCTTCGTTCTAACGAGTTCTTTTGTTTTACACAATGCAGTTAAGACAAGCACAATTTTATGTTGCTGCGTCCTTCCAAAGGGATCTTTGTCAGTTTTGACCTGCACAGTATAACTCTTCAATCAAAATCTTGTTTTAGTTTACATCAAAAGGTGGTCGGTGCAATATACACATTCATGCAGGCGACCTAAGTTATCATGCTGTTGCAGGCCGAGTAAATATTACAGTGTACTGAAGTTGGGCTGCATGGAGATATTCACCGTTGTTAGGTAGAGAGCAGGGTACTGGATATGCTCACAAAGAAACCATGTCAATCGCTACAAACGACTATGAAACTGCTAAGTAGACCGCTAGGTACATCGATATGGAATGTCCTCAGTAGAATAATACCTCCCTATGCGCCTTCCTGCGGCTGCTCCATAAACCACTGCACACTGTGCTCAATGCCCTCCTGCACGGTCACCTTGGGACGGTATCCGAGCACACGCTTGGCCTTGTCGATATTCAGGGTGCGGATCAAGGTGCTGAAGCGAATACCCTCACGAGTCATATTCGGCGTTCGGGTGCCGGCCGAGATTGCCCACACCACCCACTCACTTACAAAGCCCATTGTCAAACCCACCCACTTCGGAATGACCACAATATCCTCAGGTCGCACGGGGTTGCCTGTCTGAGCGGCCACCGCCCGTTGAAAGTCCCAGAAGAGCCATGGTTCTCCATTACTGATGTTGAAGACTTCGCCATCCACACGGGTGGTCGGATCGGTTGGACGGGGCTTTCCCCAGGCATCGAGCAGCGCGTGTGCGGCCAGGAGGTGCGCATCTGCCAGATTGCCAATATACACGAAGTCGTACGGATTCTGTCCATTGCCCATCTGGAACCGGGATCGACCTTGTCGGGCGACCGCGACCATCTTCCCCAAGGCGCCGACATCATGCTCGCCAAATGCCAAACAGGGGCGCAGTGCACAGGTCAATATGCCGCGATCGTCTCGGCCGCCGTTACGATTGGCTGCTTGGATGGCCTCTTCGGCATCAGCCTTGGCCAGACAGTAGATGCGTTTCTGTTGTGGGGGCCGTAAGATCGGCATATCCTCGGTTCCGTCTACCAAATCGGTGTGGTTATCGTTGATGACCCCGGAGGTTGATGTATTCACGATGGCTCGCACGGACTGGACCTTGCGGGCGGCGTCCAGCAGGTGATGGGTCCCATCGACGATGATCCGATGGTAGGCGGACACCGGGGCATCGGAGAATTCGGGCGACGCAGTATGGAAGATGGTGACGGGCCGTGCAATCTGCATTACCCGCTCCACATCCGCTGCCAATGCAAGATCGGCGCGATGGTAGTGCACGTTTTCATTGGCATGACGATTCCGCTCGATATTCACGTCCAAAGAGTGGATGCTACAATCGGGCTCCTCGGCGAGAATTTTGGCAATGATATGGTAAGCCACGAAGCCATTGCCTCCCGTAACGAGGACGGGGCCCAGCTTGGACCTGGGGGACTGGTCCGGCATGGTAGAGGATGATTAGGAAAGTAGGGATAGTTTGCAGTAAGGTGAAGGGTTAGTTATCGGAAGAACGAGTGAGTGCAACTAACGTTGAAGTTTGGGAAGTTGGGGAGAGGACAAGAGCCTTAGGGGATCAAAGAGTAAAATGAGGAAGAATAAAATCAGAGGGAGGACCCAAGGCGGCCAGATACAGACTATAAATTCTTTGTCTGGTCCAAATTAACCCTGCTAGGGGGATTGCCCATTGTCGAATCAGATATCCTGGTCAACGCCAACCAATGGTGATCCTACTAGACTTGTGGTACTTGGCGAAAGTTCCCATCGCCGACTTATTATTATTATTATTATTAATCAAGATTAATGTTCATATAGAGCTGTTGGCTATGACAGACACATGTTCCTAGTAGGGGCTCTACAAGCCCCCTCCCATCCCCGACTTTGGCTGAAGTACGTATTACTCCAAGTGAATTATTCCTTGAAATGTAGGTTGCTTAAGCACGCCTATATAGGGTTCTAGCGTGTCTACTGATTTTATTCTCAACTAGTCCTTTAGCTGAATGTACCCCTCCCGGACTTCGAACCCAGTCTGGCCAACGCTCATGTGAGCCTATATAGGAAACAATTATACAGAATCTGTATGAGTGAGTGCTTGCAGCTCCTGCTCATCACCACGCCTATACGGTCCCCGGTCATCCTTCACTCTTTCCCTGTGTTGACTCGCCGGACCATTGTTCGACATGCTTCTCTGGCGGCCGTGCACAATAGGGCCCGTCTTGGAGTCCTGCCGTGTAGTCCGAAGAAGAGAGACGGTTGAATGATAGATGGACGAGCCTAAGGAGCGGACACGTGTAAAGAATATCGGGAGGCAGGTGGCACATGCGACAATGATGGCAATATTCATCTCAACAACCCTAGGTGTACGTTAGCCTCCAGTTCCGCAGGGCGTGCTCTGGTCAGACATACGATAACTGGGCGTTGGAACCCTGGATCCAAAATACATCTGTGCTGTGGTAATTGATCGAAAAATTGATCAACCGTGCGAGACTGGCGGCACAGGCTCTGGGGAAAGGTCAGCCAGAACCTCCGTGACGCATACGGCAAGACTCACCCCAGCCCGGTCGCGAATGTCAGCAGAAGTGCGATTTTCCGCCTCTGACTCACTTGGAGATGTAGGAGACGCGGGATTGGCAGAATCAAGACGTAAAAGTCGGTGACGACATTGATCACGGAGACGATGATGACCATGGGCCCGGAGTTAAACCTGCAGTACGGATGGCTCACTTGCTCTAGCCCACTGCATTTGATCAGACTGCCGATAGCGACCCCGACACAAGCGGCGTAGAGAACAGCATCAACGACGATACCCACCGAGACTGCGATCAGCTCCCGACGCAGCGGGAACAGGCGCTTGTACAAAAGCAGGATGGATATCTTTGCAAAACAGAGGGTCCAAGGGAACGTGATGCCATTTGCAGAAAAGGTCTGATCCCTCGCCGGCGATCAGCTTCCTAGAAATGCATGAGCATTATCGGAAATCACATACGCGATTGGAAGAGGGCTTCAGTAGTGTCACTGCTCGAATATCCCACATGTGATGTCCCAACCCTAGCGGAAAAGCTACCACACCACGGTCAATGTAGGCCAGGACTGTAAAAGGGGGAAATTAAAGACTGACTTTGGGTATATATTATCATATGCGCAATAGAGCCGCACTGACCCGTTAGAAAGGTTGGTTAAGAACTGTTTCCTGCACAGTCGACTCACGGCAGCAAGAATACAGGTAGCTAGACGTCGCCGTCTCAACAATCCATACGCAAACAGCGAGTATGGGCGGATCCACTTACTGTCTTCAGCCCCCCAGAGTCTGACGATACATGTTCGTACCCAGACGCGAGCGGCCACTGCCAGCAGCATGAGCGGGGTGAAGATGGCTTCCAGAATGATGATTGCCGTTTGTCGCGACGGCGGATTAACGAAGTTCGGGGTCACTCCTGGTGGTGGTTTTCCGGCTGGCAGGTTTGGATCCACGCTCATTGAGGCCATCACGAAACACGATTAAGACGCAAGCCTTCTTTTGCTATGAGGTAGCTGGTATCAGACGAGCAAAGGAGATAACGGAATCGACATGCTTTCCCCTTTTCAACTAATAATGGCAAGATATACAGTCCAGTAGTATTGCCACGGATCGAGTGTGTTGCACAGACGCTTTCTACGGCATAAACAACGGGAGGGGCTTGTGGCTGTCTCTTGAACTCGTCGACGGCTCCGGCTGGTCCTCATGTCAGAATGCAGGGAGAGGAAGCCTATTGCAGGGGTGTGATGCACGTCGTAAGCAGAGTAGTATTTGGCAAGGCTGCCCTCGGGCTGACTAGGAATCCGTGGCAGGCAAGAAGCCCCAAATCTATGGTAAGATACTCCGGTGCTGTAACAAAGGACATTCATTTCCTCTTGATTTTTGTATGCGCTTTACTTGCGCTGGGACAATTCATTGAGGATTCGATTCTCCCAATTTGGCCGTGGTAAATGATAACCTAAGCCCTGAATATCGTCACCTGGGCAAGTGGACACTTGGTGTACACGCATGATAGGGCGCGATTAGTCCTTTTCGAGGCTGCATGGTGTCTCGCATAAAATGGTACTTTTGATTGCCCCCGATAGCACCACCTGCATGCAATGTTCAGCCCAGCACGCCTAATGCTCCTCGTCCGTGGAAATCCGCGAATAGGCAGCTCCAGCCCTCCTAGAATTCTCGCCACTCTGGTCATGTTGTAAACGCACCGCAAAAGATGATATTTCCTTGATCTTTGTTCTCGACCCCGCTCCCAGCGAGGTTCCTGCCTGGGAGAATAATGCTCTTTTGGTGCAGATTCATGCATTCGGCTCGATCTAACCTCGATCAGTAAAAGGCTGCTGGAGCCCATGCCAAATTGCAGAGGGCTGAGCAAGTACAGGCAAATGAATACCCAGGACGTAGACATGCTTGGCTATGTGGTCTTTCGAGTGCATCCAATAGCTGTAACAATAAATTGCGACATAAACCGGGGTCAAAGGATCTTAATGGCTGCAACGCACACACCTCATTAAGGCCCCGCAAGGATGCCGCAGCTGCTGGCGTAATTGGTGAGGCAATTCATCCTTAGTGCTCTGCTAGAACCTATCGGCGGGGGTGTCTCTCCACCGTTGCGGAGATGATCGCTTGGTGCATTCTTGGCTTCTGGTCCGACGCCAAAACGGGAAAAAATTTGATTGGGCAGCTGCGGCACAACATCGCAGAAGTTGAGTTGGGTCTAGTAGTACCTTGAAGACTATCTACAACTTTGATATTCGCACAGTGCGTACATTCTCTTTTTGTAATTACTTAGCTGGGTCCCAAATAATCAAAGGATATTTTGCGGCATGGACACGGGGGATATATTTCCCTGCCGAGGGTCTTCTGCGTTTATCCATCCCAATCCACCATGCAAGCTGCTAGCACCCAAGCACGTTTCGTCAATAACCGAAGTGAGCTAGAGTTAAAGGAACCATGCCTGTCCGCATGACGAACGGACGCTACACCTACCTTGCGTCTACCGTGGCGGCGGACGATGGGAAGAATGCTTCTCGTGCCATCCACAGTGGATCTCGCTCCTCTTTTTGGCATCACCAGCCCTCGAGTTTCCATTCATCTTGATTGCTCATCCCGTCACCATCGCGTATCCACCGCATTCCACGGATGTCACTTCACTGACGCAATCGGTGCTCCAGGTAGCCGTGTTCTTCGTGATTGAGTCACTATGCTGACAATATTTCCTGCCATCAGTGGTATCAATACCGACACGTCTCCATCAGGAACAAGGGAATCCAGTCTGGTTGATGTGTTATCATGGACGTTTCCGCACCACGTGTTGCCCTACTATTAGGGTTACAATACTTGGGATACCGTTTAGGTTAACGATGTGTCTGGGTAGATTGCATCCATTGAGTATCGCTTGCTGGGTGATTATTGACCAAAACCTTTCTATCCTGATCCGCTATACTCCATAGCAATAGGATGAATCCAAGAAGAGGGTTTTGGTCATAAAGGTCTTTTTATGCTTTGCTGCCTCTGGCAAGATAAAGAAACAGAAAATAACCCTCCCAAGCCTTCGCCGCCCATATCCTTTTTTCTATTTATTATTGTTTTCATAGGACTTTTTGTTCGGCCGAGGTGATATAAGCAGTCGCATATCACTACCCTCCGCCGGCTCGGCAGGTCCTGCTGATGTTGGCATGAAGCACATCTCAGGTATCCCGTCCAACGGCTGAATTGCAAACCGTTGCACTACCAGCGCAGTAAAAGTGAGCACGATTCGCCGGGTGAGGAACCGGCCAAAGCACTTGTGTTTTCCTCCCCCAAACGGGAGGAAGCTTCTGCTGCGCCCGAGCGTGGGATCTAGCAGGAACCGTGCCGGTCGGAAGAGATCCCAGTCCTCCGCCAACGATGGGTGCGACATGGCGAGTTGGCGGTACGGGACAATTATATGCCCGCCTGCCTCAAATCTTCGACCGTTAATAGTCACATCCTGTAGCACAGTTCGCGCTGAACTTGTGTTTATGGTGATTCGATGGGTCTCGTTGTATAGGGCTTCCAGCAGGGCGGATCGTTCCAGGCGAGTCGAGAGTGTCGTCAGTGATTCTTGAGGGGCTATTTTTGATGTGATGGAGTCGACCTCTACAGTAAGCGACCTATAGATTACCGGATCCGAGCAGATGTGTGCGCAAAGCCAGAAAACCAGCTTGAATGAATTCGCATTGATGCTAGAGGGAGCATTAACTTGGATTTCTGCACGCCATAAATTTCGGAACATCACTCACGCCCAGAACACCATTAGCATATAACATGCTATGTCTTCTTCACCCATTCCACGGGTCCGCATCTCCATCTCTGATGCTTTCGCAGCCCAACATTGGTCTTCTTTCATGGACGGAGAGAGGCGCAAGTACTTTACGAAACAGCGGCGGAGCCTGTCTCTTGTGGCTTGGACGTCTTTAGCAAATGGCCGTGGCAATCTGAAGACTAGTTTCCAGAGACTGTGGTCCAGGTAGACGAGATCGTCGATGATAGTCGGCGAGAGGTCCCAGATGGCAGCGCCAAACCAGGCTGTTGCGATAGCCCGGATCATTGCCCCCTGGGCCCATTTCGACAAGGAGACTGTTTTCTGCCTCGCATCTTTCGAGGTTTGGAGAACTGCGACGGCTTCGATTCCATCCCATCGGGTCTGCATATCAAGGACCTGCAAGGTCCGAGTCAGTAGGTCTTGGCTCAAACTTCTGTGGAGGAGTTGCTTCCTCATAAGCGATTCGGCAGCCAGAACGAATGGCACTCGCGCTGGATGGCCGACATTGTCTCCGGGGCCCGACACTTTAGATCTTGAGGCATGGTGCATCTCCCCCACTCCAAACTTGGAACAGCCAAGCGCCCTCAGGAGGCCTTGGATATGTTCTGTGTGTGTCAATTCTGGCGATCCCCTCAACACCGTGGTCGCGTCCTCCTCGGATAAGATGAAGTATACTATTTGGCCGAGTACATTGACAGCGATTGGTTCTCCGCTCTTCCTGCAGTATTTACTGTATTTCGAAATATTTAATACCATACTACCGCGCTCCAACAGAAGAATGGACGAGAACTTACATTCCGGATGAGAGCACCACGTGAGGGCTGCTTAACATGGAGACTGCATGGCCTTTGCAAATAATTAGTTGCTACGAAATCGTTTGGGCGTACGCAACAAAACAGATCGTACCAACAACTGGTATTTTTGTAAGCGGTAGTGTCATTGGATTTGTTACATTGCACTGTTTAGACCTACATGGAATCATGTACGGAAGCTCTTTCGGCGTATCGGACTTGAAATAAGGGCGAATGGTGAACCGCCAGAGGCGCCAAAGGCGCCAGACCACGACTACAGTAAGACCGTAAATGGCGAGACTGCGCAGCCCATAATCGCTCCAACTTGGCTTGAAGCTACTAGTACCAAAGAGCATGGTTCAGAGGATATTTCCCAACAACGGTGGAGGGAGGGGATGAAAGAAGGCCACGGGATAGTGAGGATAGGGTTACAGGAGAATATAAAACGGAAAGCATTCCAGGTAGAATATTCTAACACTAAATCAATCATATAGGCCATGTATCCTGCCTACATTATTCTCTATAGCCCACCTCTGTGCCAAGAATCGGATTTGGCCAGTGAGAGAAGGAAGCTTGGCGCCTTGCTAGGGTAGATGCAGTATCCGCACTCAAGTACCAACTATCCCCGGTCATCTTTCCCCGCCCCCATTATCCTTTAGAAAGATTAAAAGCCCTATCGATAAACCAAAGCCTCGAATAGTCTGAAAGGATCTGCAAGGCCGAAAAAATATTAGTGCGAACACACAGCCAACACCAACTTGTCCGAGTATTATAGAGAACGGAGTGACGAATGTGGGACAGCGCAACCGATCCACAGTTTAATAATATGTCGTAAACCGGGGAGAGATAGGAAGGTCACAGGAGGCCTAGCTCCAAGTAAGTTGCATCTTCTGGGACAAGGGTATCGGGCATTTATGATCATCTCACTGACACCTTCCTCACTGAGTTAGGCTGCCAAAAAGGGGAGAATCACTGTGAGATAGTGTAAAGTAAGAAACAGTTACTGGCTTGGTTCTTGTCACCATAAGACAAATATAAACGGGGGTCACTGCATGGAAACGAAAATTGATATCTCGAGCCGGTAACAGTCAGCCTTTGCATGGCTCTCCTGACAGCCAATCGAATAGAAAATCCCACTACCATCTCGAGTCACCGGGATCTCCGGGATTCCTATTCTGGGTGTGCTCTCATACTCAGCGATCCCCCCGCCCGTCATGCCTCCAGGTCTAGCATGCAGCTCGCTTTCAGCCTGTAAAGCTTCAGTATTTTTAGGTTTGTGGCTTCCTTCGGACTTTGGTTTGGGTCATTTACATACGATACGGTCTCTAAGTGGGGATGATAATTCCAATCCTGGTAGATTTTAAGGACACGATACGTCAGTGACAGGGGGAAAGAATATCCAACAACGTGTACTCACCCCACCTATTTCGAGGCTGCGGGGCAGAATAAACCTCAGGGCTGGTTTTCAATTTGTATAGGTCGACGCATCCTCGCAGTAATGATGACCACCCGGTTGTTTGTCTGAGGTAATCCACTCATAGCCTTGCTGTACATAGCGGATTCTATTGTCGTAATCTACATAGTGTTCTTTTGCAACCTCAGTTATCATTCATTTTGACAGGATGGGGGCCACTACTTTCTGTAGCGGACTGCTGCTTCTGCTCTGGCTCTGGAGATGTGTTTTCATGCGAGCCTATGGCTCGGGCCGAGAACTAGTAAGTTCCATTCAGATACAAAACCAAAGGATAACAACATTTTATAGTTCAATTCTAAAACCCCACGATTCCAGAGACACCGAAACATCATTCTTGTCGGGCCTTCGATCTACATCCTCAAGGTCATTCGCCAAGTTCAGTATCTATGGAAAGGACCGGAAATACTGCTGCATGCACACGTAAGTACGCTCACGAAATAGTTCGTGGTCTAGCATCAAATGGGGCCCTAAAGGTACTTCACTCAGACAAAAGAACTTCCATACGCCATACGCACGCCAGAGACGTATCAGATCCAGTTCTCGTCCGACACGCACATCAAGCAGCTCTCGCAGGCACCAGAGGCCTACTTGTCCCTCCATGCTTTGGCAAAGGACGTATGGCAAGATCTGCTTACCTGTTAACCCTCAGGGTGACTGACAAAGAGGGATAGATGTTCCAGCCCGAATATACCATGAATGGCCTTGAAGTTGACGACCCCAAGAGTGTGAACAGGAGTGTTCACCTGCGCGCACTACAAGTCGAGTTGCAATCTCAGTTACCAATCCTTAAACAACCACTGGCCGACTGCATTTCGACAGCATTCGCCCAGGAGGTAATCGCTGGGGAATTCTTGACAGGGAACTGGAGATCATTGCGATTATTTCCTACAGCCAAGAGAGTCATCACTGCCGGGAATGCTCGGATATTTTTTGGTCCCGAAGTCTCGAACGATCCAGCTTTCCTCGAAGCTGCACTGGAGTATCCGGAACACCTGATGGAGACAGCGGAAGCTCTCCGGTTCATCCCATCGTTTCTCGCACCATTCGCGGCGCCGTACCTAATGCGACGCCACAAAGCCCTGAAGATGCTGTTAACCCGTCTCACACCAATTGTAGAAAAGCGCCTGAACAGGATCAGGCAGCGGGACAACGTCGATGAAGATGACCCTCTTGCACCTGCCACTCAGCCCGTAGATTGTATCCAGTTCTTAGTTAATGCCGTCGAGCGGAAGCGACAGCAAGACGTATGGTCCGCACAACGGATTGTGCAGGTCCTCCTCGGAACCTGGTTTGCGTCTGTCCACCAGCCTGCGATGTGTCTTTTCTACGCACTAGACGATCTGTGCCTTCACCCCCAGTATGTCGACGAGCTGCGGGATGAAGTCTCTCGTGGGATACACGAGGGTCGAGATATTGATAGCCTAACTTTGTTAGATGGCTTTCTCAGAGAGTCCGCACGGCTACATCCTACGGATTCAATCTCGGTGCGACGAAAGGTGCTCCAGCCATTCACTTTCCAGGACGGGACATGCCTCATGCGGGATGAGGTTGCGTGCGTCCCTCTTCAACCGATTCTGAGGAACCCCCAGTTCTACGAGGATCCACTCACTTTCAATCCACGCCGGTATGCGGCTCTCGGGAAGGCCAGCAACATCGCCAAGTTCACTCTCGCGGACCACACATTCCCCATATGGGGTCTTGGCAAACACGCATGGCAAGTTCCACTTTCATGTCCCCCCCCCCCCCCTTTGCTCTGTTCTCTCTTGTGGAGTGAGTAGGTACCATGCTGACTGTTTCCCCTCATGATGAAAAGCCCTGGGCGATACTATGCATCTCTCCTTCTAAAGCTGGTTCTGACACAAATCCTCCTCGACTATGAGGTGCGCATGCCGGACAACTCTCCACAGCGCAAAAGGTATTTCTACTGGCGTTCCTCGATCGTACCAAAGTCTGGGGCAAGATTGGAGTTCCGCAAGAGAAGTACTTGTGAATAGAAATTATTTTGCATCTTGTATGCTAGTACATACGTGACAAAACTTCCTCTCTATAGACGGTTTTGCATTGATCTACAAAAGACAATTATAGTTGCTATAGAGCTTCTGTCTTGCATCCAAACCACGAAATCTCCTTCCAGTGGCCAAGCTCCCTCGCACCACTGCATTCCGTACCGGTGACATTATGATGTACTATCACAATGTCCCAGCTTGCTAGGAGTATACCCAGGCTACTCATTGTCCGACGTCACGTGCCGTAGCTGAATCGGCGCTTAACCCTACTGTTACTAGTAGATATGCCCGACCGTGAGCGAAAATCCTCCGTGCAGTTCATTCTCCTCTATCCGCATCTGTGATATTCAAGTTATGAGCCGGGTCTAGTGACTAGCAACATAGAATGTCTTCAATAGCCCCGTCCTGGCCATCATCGGCATCATCCAGAGTATTTGGAACCGAAGATGACAGAGCCAGCACAAGTTCCGATACGAAGTGTGAGTCTATCGCTTATAGCTTCCTGCTAAAATTACTAAACCGTATATAAGTAAACCACGCTTCGACCACTGATGGCTTATGTTTCCTATGTCGTCGGTTTGATTTTGAATATGTTGGGTTCCACGATACGTCAGAATACTCAGGCAACAACTACTTCTTCCAGAGGGAGTTCCCTACCTTGCTGAACAGTTCCAGCAATTGTGTTTTCTGCAGGAAGATTGTCACTAGTATCATGGACTGGATTACTGGTAACGAAGGAGATCGGACGAAGACACTCGATATCTCGAGGTCCCATGTAAATGTGTCGCTCGAAACCGATTGGCATGCATTGGCTCGAGAGGAAGAAGATGGTTTACCCGACACTAAAGCGCATTCTGATCGGATTAGGATCAGTTGTGCGATTCCAAGACTTCGCACTGACGCTGAAGCGGAGAAGTCTCAGTTTCTAACATTCTTTTTTCAAAGATATGAAGGACCATCAGCCAGTATTGATCCGAACGACCAGAACTCTCGCTCGAGCGATCCTCTATGCTTTCCGGCTCAGCCCTACAGTGGCCGCATTAGGCCTATAGTAGCGAATTTGACGCTTTTCAAGAGATGGAAACAAATGTGCCAAGAGATCCACGGGACACGATGCTCTCAGATCTTCAAAGGGATCCCAAATATCCGACCCCGAGTCATCGACGTTAATCATAGATGCTTAGCATTCGCAAAAGAAAACGATCCATGGGTTTGTCTAAGCTACGTCTGGGGAAAGGCAAGGACACTTCGTCTCTTAAAAGATAATATCGAGATTTTCCGTATGCCAGGGTCTCTCGGACCCGATGTCCTCCCTAGCATTATCGAGGACGCTCTGCAGGTTACCAAGGGGTTGGGGGAACAATATCTCTGGGTCGATAGTCTTTGTATAGTACAGGATGATAATCAGGACAAGGCCAGGTTTATATCACGAATGGATTCAATCTACGCTTTGGCGACCGTTGTCATTATCTCCTCCACCTGCGTCGATTCCAACTCTCCCCTACCCGGCATCAGGCCTGGCTCACGACATCAGGGACAAGCGCCATTCCAGATTCGAGATATTACGTTGGTGCAGTCCCTAGACCCTGCCCTTGGTGTCAAGGTTGATCTTCGTACCGGTCGCGCTGCGGGATATTTGGGGGAAACAGTCTGGGACACACGAGCGTGGACGTTGCAAGAGAGGTTCCTCGCATCTAGGTCACTTATGTTTACAGCGGAGCAGGTCTTCTGGGAATGTGAGGAGTCATTCTGGTGCGAAGATAGCTTTCGCGAGATCCCCTCCATCTCTCCCGATCCCCACCGGTCAAGTCTCTGCGGAGGAGAGCTGAACCTCTCGTGGACTTCTGACATTTCGACATTTGATCACTTTTATCGGGTCCTTCTCGAAGACTACTCCGGTCGCTGCCTATCATTCGATAGCGATGGGTTGAATGCTTTCCTTGGTATTGTACGCGCTTTGGAAGGGTCCATGGGGGAAAGTTTCTTCTGGGGCATGCCGACCGCGTTCCTGGAATCTGCGCTTGCTTGGGGCCATCGAAGCCCCGGCTTGCGACGGAGACATGGTGTTCAGACCTCGTGTGACCAACACAATTCCCCAATCCAGAGCCAGTTTCCCAGCTGGTCATGGGTTGGTTGGACAAGTGATGGGCAGACCAAACTTGCTAATCAAAACCTGACCACCGAAGCTCTGGGTCTCCAGTTCTATCGCGTTTCCGATGATGGGGCCACAATGGTGGAATTAAAGCAAGCTGCCAGGTTCAACGTCGACATCGATTTGCTTGTAGAAGGTTCCGCCCTCCCCGAACGTGCATCCAGACCTTACAAGGTCTCCATCGACGACTTACCAGAAAACCCTTCAATCAGCCTATCAACGGCCCTCTGTTTCTGGACCGTATCCGCTTGCCTAGTCATAACAAGCAGCCACTCTGGTGACGATTTAATATCCGATTCACTCACCTGGGATTTAGCTCTCTCCGATGGGTCCGGTAGCACTATTAAAGTGTCCTGGTCCCACAACGCACCATCATTGAAACAAGGCGATCCAGTTGAGCTCATCGCTGTCGCCCAAAACCGAGGCAGCTGGGATGCCGGTCATATTGCCAATGGCGCTATAGGTGTTATGGCCATTTCTTGGGATGCAAGTAGCAGCATCGCGACTCGTGAAGGGTTTGCGTGGATTGCGATTCGGGACTGGACGGCATTGAATGACCGGCGGTGGAAGCGGATTGTGCTAGGGTAAGCTGGGCACGAGGACTCTCACCCAGTGGTACATCCATCCTGACATCGGTCACTCACTCCTCCTTCTATACGCAAACATTCTACTGTAAACAGACATGATGGATGTTCCGGTCAATCAAATTCTAGTGCATGTCTTACAGATAGTCAAATAAAAGAATAAATTTCTAACCGGATAGGCTCAGCTCAACAGCATTATGGACAACGAATTGCAATAGACTCTATGAGTCATTATGGAAAGACCCAGCTAGTGACGGCCAAGCGATGGCGAGGCGATTTGGCTTGCCAAACCCTCAACCTGTGATGGCCTGTTCGCCCGAATCAGGGGATCATGATAATCTCTTCCTATCGGGCGATCGCTACAACGCCTGGGCTCCGTTAATGGACATCGTACTCCAGACTACCAAGCCCACGCAACTCCAGGCGATATACTATGCACCATGATCGCAAAGAGTGAAAGGGTTTTGAAGACCAAGAACGTTGAGCCGGTGGAAGACGATGAGTGAATTGTCGTTCTTTCCCAACGTTTGCATCTTGGCGCATTCCCCTCAAAACGTATTCACTGAATAATCCGCGCAGTGGGCATAATTCGATCCCCACTCCTGGAACCATGCCTAGCCCGGTCTCACTACGAAGATATTCCAAGCGACCGTTCACTTCTTTTTGGGTAGCTTCTCCGATACATGGTCGGCGCCCGGCATACCTCGCCTCATTTGCCGTGTATCTAATCGCCAATGTCGGACTCGCACTCCAGAAAGATTATGCCTCCTTGGTAGTCCTCCGTTAGATTCTGGCCTGTGGAAGCAGCGGGGCAACCGCTCTGGCCACGTGGTAGCGGATCTATCTACGCGGGCCGAACGTGGCAAGTACATCGGGTATGCCACGCTCGGAACCAGGTTAGGACCTCTCGAGCCGGTGGTTGGCGGTCTCCTAAACCATGGTCTGGGATGGAGATGGATTTTCTGGTTCTTGGTTATTTTCTCTGGCACCTTTTACCTGATCCTACTCGTTACTTTTCCTGAAACGTGCCGCGCTGTGGTTGGGAATGGATCGACTCGGCCCGAGAGATGGAATCGTCCCTTATGGGCTATATTTAGAGATCGCATACGGCCACCCTAAAGCATCCTCTCCACCCCCCAAACCTCGAACCAACCCGCTCACCGCAGCACATATCATCCTCGAGGAGGTGGATGTATTTTAATCTACGGTGCCTTACACTGAGTTGTGGATTTCATATTGTGCTCAACACGTTGTCTACTCAACTAGAAAGCTGGTATGGGTTCAGTTCAATCCAAGTCTGTTTATGTTATCTACCCATTGGAATCAGTGGCCTCACCTCTCGGTGGACTGTCGGGCCGCTCTTAGACCGGAAGTTTTGGCGTCAAGCCCGATCGCAGAATATACCTACCCATTAAGAAAAACCAGCAACAGCATATCCGCGACTTTGACATTGAGCGTGGCCGGCTACAAGTTACCCTCCCCTGTGCGTATGCGGGTTGTTTGACGATCATTGCTTATGGGCACTTCACGACCCGTGCAAAAAAATTACTGAATACCTTAATCGTGGATACCCATAAATAGAGTCCCGCGATGGCCATCGCGGATCGGCCAAATTGGTATTAGTTGGGCGGGGACCCTGATCACGAGTATCTGGCTTGCTGCAAGTCCGTTAGTGTGGGCAGGTTTTTACTGGGGATATACACGGAGGAATGACGCTCGTGCTGGAAAGGAGGGGAAAAGAAGGGCGTCCGTATAGTCGTGCGGTGCATACCTACCCTACGGAGGAGAGAGAGATATGTAGCAAGATACCCGTTACTGTACATGTGTGCATACTATGGTACCGTGGCACTCTAATCATGATAACCTATTTTAGCTTTTCTGCTAAGATTTGGTTCCTAGTTTGGAGTTTAAGTTTATATGCAAGTGCATCTCGATTCGCATATATTTTACCCCAATCCTCACTGCTGGGAGTATATAGAACAACATCGCGAGGAGAGATGTCGGCCTCGATCATTGACCAATCGCCGAGCGATTGCCGCGGGCGAAAAATATCGGCCCTTTTGCCGCTTTTGCTTCGGGCACGAGCACTAGTAATATTAGTACTAGACGGTTAGGCGAGGTACCCTCTCATTGGCTATTGTCCCAATGGGGCTGTTCCAAAAAAGGCGAAAGGAAATTCGGGGCTATAGCGTCATAACAACGTCATCATTTGGTGCCTGGACTCCACTTTCGTGCTACTATAGTACTAGTCGGGGTCCCTATAAAAAGGAGGTCAAAATAACTGATCGTCGGAATGTTCCGCCCGAGGAGAATATCACTTCATCTTTGGTGTTGATTCTTTTAAACAAAAAATATATAAACACAATGGGGGTGGAACGCAACAGGGGACTAGGTACCGATGCGTGACTGGATGAAACCCTATTTGGGAAGATTGAGGGCTGGATCTGACGGCCCCGTTCAGGTCAAGAACTTGGAAGTGGCCAATTGGCGACTTGCGACGCCGTTTGATTCGCGGCAACTCGTTCGGCTCCCACTTCCGTTCCAATCGCAAGCCATTCTTCTGAACCCCGTTGTTTGAACAAGAACGAAAATGTCGGTCTCCGCACGGGACTGGATGGGCATGGCAAGGCCTAAAAACGGTCAGCTGGCCACGAAAATTGCGTCCTCCGTCGGCTTGATGAAGAGAAGTTTAAAAGACGTCGCCATCTCCTCTCCTCCCCCCCATACATATGCCAGGTGGAATTGTCGATTTCTGCATCTCCACCCGATGAGTGGCGACCTGGACCTGCGCACTAGACGACCACGGGAGCGAATGAACGTACGGCCGAGGAGCTGACGGAGAGCAGAAATGTTTGGCAAGAGGTATTGTGAAATTCGCGAAAGGGAGGGTCTTATTCCCTCCCCCTTTCCTCAAATCCCTCCTCGTTATTCTGCGGTTCAGCCCATGATTTAACCTCCAGAGAATCTACAGAAAAACGTCGCAGAAGCCTAACGAGGAGTTGATCCGAGAGTTTCGCAACGGGTTCCCGCATGTCTTTTCAGAATTATCGCTCACATCCGCTCCAAACCCCCAAATCCTCGGCCATGCGGAACCCGGTGCCCTGTCCCATCTTCAATGGGACACAACCCTCGCGCATGCAAACAAGCTCATGGCCCCGATCAATCAGCCCCATGGATTGTTAACGCCACTGCCTGCTCAAATGTGCGCCGTGCTGCACAGCCCCGCGGGGGATTTGCACACGCCGACGGTGGAGTGGAATCTCACCAACTCCCCCTTGCTCTGGACGCAGATGGTCAGTGCGCAAACGGCCCGTCAACAGGACGAGTCCGTGGTAGACATGATCGATCCGATTTCCCCGACCGATCAGGGCCATTTCTTCCCCAATATCGATCCGTTCGGTCCCGAATTGACTGCATCCCCCAGCACTACGCTCTTCGATCGTCGGGAACAAATCGCACCGGATGAATGCGACCATAAAGACCTCTACTTTGAGAACATCCGCGAGCTCTCCTCCGAGAATTCAGGGTCGCTGCCGCCCAGCTTCGCCGAGCAACTCCCGGCCGAGCAGCTCCCAGGCAAGCCAGATATCCTGTAAATGCTCCGCAGGTCAGTCCCCTCCCTGCCCACGGCGGATGCTAACTTAACCGGGTGGTGCAGATTTCGGTATCACATCACCCTTCACACGCCGACCGCGATGTTCGATCAGTCACGCGAAATCCCGGTCACCTATCTCAACAAATCCCAAGCCTACTCGATGACGGTGGTCGATATGAGTCCTCCCGCCCTGGGCTCCCAACCCGCCCAATACCGAACCAGCATCGGGATCTCGTTTGAAGAAGCCGCACATCGATCCAATCCCGCCACGTGCTGGCAGCTGTGGCACGACGCGCGCGGCGCGAGTGACGCCCGCCAGCGAGGGGGCAGTCCGTGCGCCGTCGAGTTTGTGTCATTCAAGCATCGCGGGAGGGAGATGCAAATTGGTCCGCGGCACCTGGAAAACGCGTCGTTCAACCACTTTTCCTTCGTGTGGACAGCCGGGGCGGGTGCCGGCCCATCGGAATGCGGGCTCCTCGTCCGGTTCCACTTTCTGTCCACCGACTTCACCCAGTCCAAAGGCGTGAAAGGGGTCCCCGTGAGATTATGCGCCAAGACCGAGCTGATCTCGCCGCCGGCGTCCCAGTCGGAAACCGGTTCGGAGGCGGAGATCTGTTATTGCCGCGTGAAGGTGTTCCGGGATCATGGCGCGGAAAGAAAACTCGCAAATGACATTGAGCACATCAAGAAGTCGATTCAGCGAGTGGAGAAACAGATCAACAGGGTGGACGGCGACAGGAGCACCAACGGCAAGAGAACGAAACGCAAGAAGAGCGCCGCCCCGTCAGACCCCATGAGTCGCTCTGCCAGCCGGTCCAGCAGCGTCTCGACCCAGGGCGATCTGTACCGGCTCTTGTACGATCTCCACAAGCGGTTCACCTCCGCGCTGCCGGTAAGCGTGCTGGCCCTACAAGGAGACGAGCACGACGATTTAGATCAGCTGGCCGCCTCTCTTACGCTCGCGACTCCTACTTCCACCCAATCGGATTCCGCCGATACTCGTTCCGATTCAAATTCCGACGGTCGCAGCGACCGTAGCAGTCGTAGATTAGCTTGTCGCCCTCTACTCGATGCGAAAGTCACGTCGGTGGATCCGCTGCCCGGTAAGATCCATCCTGTAGAAGATCTAGCCGGTCAGCAAGCTAACCTATCGGTAGTTGCATGCTTCTATATTAATGTTCAATGTGACGGTCGGGTGGATGACTACTACCGTGCGATCTACCTCACTCAACGGACAGTCCGCGAGCTGGTATCTCACCTGTCCAAGCACTCCAACATCCAGCCGAAGAACATCGCTCGCGTGGTCCACGTAAATCAGACGGGACTACCGATCTTAGTCGATGACGATGTTGTCCAGAACATCCTCGAAGGTCAGGATATGATTGCGAATTTCGTAGAGACCCCAGCACCTAATTGCGCCAAGGACGAGGCTCCTGGGCTCCCGAGCTTTGAAGTTCGGTTGATCTATTAGAACGATGTCCATGCAATCGAGCCAGGCAGGGGATATTCCCTGTCTGGATCTTCCATATCGCCTAATTTATTCAAGAACGTAACCGATAATATCCCTACCGGCGGGTGAAATCTTCGATGACCCGTGGTTGCTCCCCTGATTCTCCAGAAGAACCGCCCGTAGCTGGCAACCGCATTGTTGCGGTGGGCAGTGAAGCAGGCCCCACGAGAGAGTTCCTGCCTCCAGCGTTTGAATTATCGGATGTAAGTAGGTAGGTCCTTTATGGTTAGTGACGCTTTGCACACTCTGATACTGCCCCACGTGGTAATATCCGCTATCAATGCGTTGGTTAGGGGACAGAAGTCCTCGGTATTTGTGCATCGCGTTGACCTGCGGGTAAAGGGTCGGAGCCTGTCATCATCTTCGAATCGATCGTTTAAACATGTTAAATTGATTGACCTGCGACTATAGGAAAAGCGTATCCAGCAACATCTGTACCCAGCTGGCAGAAAGTGGTCCTCCGATCATTGTTACTATCATGAATAGCCTTAGCTTTCCACTTCAATGTAAGGACTTTAAAGTATGCTTCATATATCTCACGGCCCGGTAAGTGTGAATCAAGTCCGATCTCTCGGAATTGGAGATTGCCGCGGCTAGAGCAGATCAGACCGGGAGAGTTAGGCGGGTGAACCCTGTTTCTGGCTTCCTTTTCTTCTTTCAAGCACTTAATTCGCGCAGCCTAGTACGGAGTAGATGTTGGATCTGGGTAACGCGGCATACAACATTCGCTTGTCAAGCCACTATTCTGATTGTATTAAGTTATTGTGAATATCTCATCAGATAGTTCCTATCATTTAAAACAATAAAATTTGTGCTGATTAACTTTGCAGGTGCTTCATGTGTTTTATCTATCTAGTCTTCAAGGAAAAAAACTGTCAACGAAGCCTTATCAGAAACTCTCCCCAGTCACAATGTCCGGAGCATACATCGAAGCACGGATAAACCATGCAATATTCTCTCAATCCCGCAAGGTCCTAAAGGCACCCGATCGCCCGATTATAATAAGGCATAATTATATTAGAGACTCGAGAATTGTTCTCTTTCTCAGTCCACAGGGAGACTCGTATTTCATGGCTGTCTATAAAAGTGTAGGATAAGAAAAAAACAACTTTGTTTACTACTAGTGGTGGGAAATAAAACAGTCGCTCATGTCGAGAATTTCGTGATGGCTCGAGACTATTTATATTCAAACTTTACGGGAAACTATTGCTAAGAAATACATGGTTTGTTATACTATCTAGAAGTAATACTGCCAATATAGCTACTAACACACCACGACTAGTCTTGTTTAGAAACTTTTCTTTTATATTCATAAATGTTGCTGCCGTCGATGTAAAGTCTGTAGGCGACAAGGATGTCATGCTGGAGATTAAAAGATATAAACACATTGAAGTTCTTTGATGTTGTGGATGGAGACAGGAAGGTCGCCGAGGTGCCCGAGAGCATACATCACAACAAGAAAGCAGCTTTGTTGAACAGTTCACGTTGCAATTATTGGCCTGCTTTGGAGATTATTGTTACTCTGGATGTAAATTTATTAGTAGTAAGATTTATAAACAAATCCTGCTCTTACTCATGTGTACCAACCTTTATCAGGTTACCATCATTGTGATCATAGTCTTAAACAATATCTTCGGCTCTGAATAGAGCAGTGCCTCACTTATGCAAGGAATACTTTGGTATGAACTTGTTAGGATCATTTATTTGATATTACTTATTTTTAATATGTTGAAATCCACTAAAAGCCAAGATAAAGCAGGTCTCTCTCTTCTGGTCCGCATACTCTCCCTTGGGCATATCGCCAAAGCCGATCCGTTTTGAAGCGTACCGAAATCCATATGTACATTGAATAGGACGAGAAAATGATCAGCTCTCTCTACTATAGAAAGATCCGTAACCTAAATTTAGCAGCTCGTTGAAGTTAGCTCACATCGTCCCTGCAGCAGAAATGAATGCGTCACACAGTATTAGGATATACTTCAAACAGAAATATCTTGTGACGTTGACGGCCTGTTCAATAAAAGTCTCGCTTATAGCATGACGGCCTTTTCAGCATTTCAATCCCAGTTACCTGTCCCTCGGCATCCATGATACGTTTTGTTACCGAGCAATTGCGTTTCACTTCCATTATGGCTTACTGTATCAATTACTCTGACTGCTTACCATGACTTTGGCCAGTAATAAATACGTCTGCCCTTTGGTTAAGCGTTTCTTCATGCTTTTCAGCTATCTACAGTCTTCGAATACCTCAGATAACTACAGTTTCTACGCTCCTTACTTGGTAGCAGGGCAAGTACATACCTCTCGTAGGTGATGAGAGGTAATACCCCCTTCACCCTTCCGTCAGCTCTATATGAGAATTCATATTATTGTACTGGAGACATAAGAGGCTCGACTTTATATCTGTGAAGCATGAGTATTACGACCCGGCCAAAGGCTCTAATTGGCGGTTCATCTATCTCTGCACTAGAAGATCAAGCAAATCAAATAGAAACAATTACTCAGAGAATACCGCATTCAAATGAGAGACTAGCTACATCAAAAGGCCCCAGGTAGTTGCGATCAGTTGTACCAGAGCAAGCGGACCATATCACACACGGAAGCAAGCATAACCTGCCAACCACACTGTCGCACCAAAGAAAAGGTAAATCGTAAGCGTCAACAGACGGCAGCTCTACTATAAAGGCTGCCCCACAGTGATACAACATGAACCGTCGCGCTGAAGGGCGCGCCCAGAAAGGCCGAAGCAGTTTACTGTATCATGCTAGTCAGTCAAGTAGCTCCCTTGGCTGTCCATTTACTTACAGGGCCAACACTGTCGCAGTAGTCACTGCCTGAGCCTCCATCGTTACACTTGTCACATGTTCTTTCGTAACCCACGCCGTTATGGTAATCATCGCGGCAATAGAACAAGCTCTGCTGGACTTGATGCTCAGTCGGGTCTTCGATCCCAGCATCCCGGAATGCCTCGGTTATCTCGCGCTGGTAGTCACCTAGCACAGTAAGTGAGAATCTCTGGTAAGAATAAAGGTTGTCTACTACAACACTGACCCTTTTCAAGGAGGTCCCATCCGCAATAGTAGACGTGGTCACTGCAGTACGCAGCCATCGCCGTGGAGGTATATAGGGCTAAGACGCCGAATGTACTGGCGATTTTCATTTTGAAGCGGTTGAAAGGTAGTATCGAGCTCTATTTGGAGATGAGAAATGCTGAAGTATAGGTTAGGATTGAGATCTTGATTAACAAGTGAAGAATTCGAGCGCGTATTTGCAAGTATTTATATTCCATCACCTGCTTTGCTGGCCCCTGCAATGCTCCTGGCTCGCTTTACCAAGCGAGATGATTGCTACTTTACAGAAAAACATTGTACGTCATACTCAAGAATCTTTTGTCATTCTGAAAATTCCTCAACGTCTGCGTGACAAAAATGTTATGTATAAATCGCAGGGATGAGAAACAATCATATACGTCTATCCCTTGATGATGATGACATTGTTGCGAAATCGAAGTACATGAAACTGGATTTCGTTACCTATCCCTGTAAATATCCCTGAGGTCTGTCAAGCGGCTTGACCTTCTTTTACATAATACTATGTAAATCAGCCGCACCTATGCAGCTCAGCCGTACGATGTCGATCACTACGGAGATGAAGGGTGCAATGAATACTAGAAGAACATTTGAACATACTATCCGAGTCAGTGGTAAGATGCCCATAGATAGATTCCAAAAGTGGCAAGTGTGCAAAAGTAGTTCCTTTCACTGCTCGAGTTTGCACTATACATTATCTTTGTACCACACCATAAAGCCCCAGATCGCAGATGCCGCGGATCTGATCGGCCACCATGAAGTATTTATTGCATATAGTAGTCGCTATATACCCTGGAATATGCTTGGGTGCTTAGAGTGGGAGTTCTCAAATCCAAGGCACCGCTGCATGCGGATCTGTGTGTGCGGTTACAGTGATGCAAGGATGAAAATCCATGTTGATTGAGCACCACTCTTAGCCTGTTCAAATATGACCTCCGCTTTACGTATGCAAAGGAGAAGAAAAGAAAGGAAAGCAAGGGAAAAGAACGAAAAAACATACACAGCCCGGATTTGCTGATGATCACCCATAGACCTCGCCAAAACCCGCCAAAAACCCGCCATAAACCTATAAATGCATAACTATTCCTAAATGAGATGGATTATACTGCTGATTAAGATAACACCGAGACCGAACTGCTTATCAACCTGGACAGACACAGCGCACCGCTTTAGAGAAGAAAGGTAAATGGTGGGAAGTGAGCTAGGTTAGTGGAGGCCTATATATTAGTAGTATACCGGCTGGATGCTGCTAGTAATGGCCTCTGAAAGACATGGTCGGCCAGCTGAGGGAGACCTTGGCTGGTAACAAATATAATAGGTAGTATGGGCAGGCGCGTTGAGGCGGTGGTTCAGGGTAAGGGCTGGTATACTAAATACTACTGGGGCCTAGTTCTGTTGATTCTTTTGCATGTCCATGTTTTCCGGCCATTAGAATGATAAATATTTCAATATTAGGTCCCTACTACTAAAAATGCTGGAAATATATATATTTTAATATGGTAGGTAAAATAGGGCGGGCTTCCGAAAACATGCCGATTACTCAGACTTATTGCCAAGAACTATATTCCGACTAGTGTTTAGCCCTATTCGTCCAAGAGGGCAGACTGCGATTACAAAGGTCTGAGCCAAACTCTAGGGAAGGCGATGGTGGATATCCTGGACAGGAAGAAATACAAGGCGTGCAAGGGCTAGTGTGTGACACGATGCACTTACGCTTTGACGAAGGTGGCCCCTGGGACGGTTGGGTAAGATTAGGGAAGAAGAACAAGTTCAATGCGGATGCGTACTGCGGTCTCGATAAGCTAGGCATCCGGGTGTCTCTGGGAGAAATAGATACCCAAAAGCAATACCTAAAGGGACCAGCAGTTGGCAAATAGTTACCGTGCTGACTGAGCATTAGAACAGCTAGACGATCCACGGCAGGAAAAGAATAGTATCATACATACAGGTAAGCCCCATTCACTCTTGATGTTCTGGCATAGGAAGACGACCAGAGTGGCGAAAAAGCTCCCAAATGTGTTCCAGACGGAGTAAGCCGTCAAAAAGGCTCCTAGGTCAACACAGTTAGTGCTCCTATTGGGCTCTCAATAACATAGTTCTACGAATCCACGAGAATTCTGACCTTGGTGCACATTCGGACTGATACATTGGAACGACATTAGATGCCAGTCCAATGCTCGAGTAGACAACTATACGACAGCGCCGGCGCCTGTTCTCCGCGTCCATAAACTGTATCAAGTAACCATCACCCACACCAGTCCGAGAGGGAAGGAGGAGATGTAGTCCGCCGCCCCTTTTCAGCCATGGTGCGATTTGGAGACCAGCGCCACGGATTGAGCCGCTAATGATGATTACATCAGGCTAGAAAAGCGCAGAGTTGGTGATCACCAGCAAATCCCGGCTATTGAATCTGTCTATTGATATTCGCTTTTTTTATTTTATTTTCTATTTTCTTTCAATCAATCAATCAATCAATCAAAATTCTATTAACCTGTTCGAGTCCGACTATTGAACATCTAGCTATGCAGGCGCCTCGCCGGTGAGGCAGAATCTGTACCTAAACGCCAGTTGACATATGAAATGGCGTAGAACCAACCCTCAGAAAAAGGTAATGACAACCAAAACGCCTGCCATGCGTATATACCATCTTTCATCAACCCCCTGATAATTTGATACTCCTTCTGCCTTCCATGTACAATTCTATATGTCTTTATATTGCTCAGTTGTCCTGCTGAGCTCGTATTTTCCATGTAACCATCGTCTTCTGCATCTGCTCCTAATGTTATTGAGCTCCTTGAGGCTCTGGGGGGCTCCGCTGTAGTTAACTCTGCCTCGCGGAATTGCCCCAGCATCCCTGCTTTGGGTATAAACTCGGCAACGTAGCGGGTTGCCTTAGGATCCGAGATTATCCTTGTCATAATCCAACGTCCTCCCCATGCCAATCTTGTCAAGCATCTTCTTTCTCAGCTCAATGTACAGCAGGCACTGAAGGAGGATATGCCGTGGGGTTCGGGATCCCTCTTCGCAGCAACATTGTTCTGAATTGGAGGCCTTGATCTTGTAAAGAAAATGGCGTATCCCAATCCTCTGCGTCCTTATCTGTATCAGAATCGTCGCGTGCGGCTTCGACCTGCCGCCATATAGGTTCAGCACCTTTCTGCTAGGCTCTGGGATCAGCTGGTGAGTCGGTCGTGCGGCCTTATTCTGATCCATATTGAACTAAGCACCCTTGCTCCCTTGTTTTCGTCCCCTTCGTTGAAAACCCCTCTGACTATACGTTATTCAATTCCATACAGCCCCCCAAATATTTATTGAAAAAAATACCTCAAACAATACTCTCATTACTGGCACCGTGCCGACCTTGATTTGAGAGTTGCAGCTACATAATTGTCCGATGACAAATATATGTTTCCCTCCACATAGTAAGGCTAAGCATGGAGTAAACAGGGATAGTTATTGCAGAGAATATGCCGATATCTCGATACAATATTGCAAGCCCAATGGATATAAGTGACTTAAAGTTCGAATAGATTAAATTAATGAACTAAGTGGGCCCAAATTGCATGCCATTTTTGCTTGTCATCTTGCGATAAGGAAGATCCATAATACTCCTGTGGACCGCACTTCCAATTGATTCAATTGCCTCCAAGGTAGATATGTGTTTTAGACTTAGTTTACTCGCTATTGATGCAACTAGGGCTGGCATATTTTGTCCGCTAGTTCTTGTCCGACGGTCCTCCGACGGGTCAATATAACACCACCAGGGCCTGTGTAATGTGATACGTACTACTTGTACAGTGATAGAATAGTAAGTCGGACTTTTTACGCTGTAGCTCCAATTTATATATTTCTTGTTTTGGCTCTTAATCCCACAAGCGTTGCAAGCTCCAGCAGTCCGAGTACATGCTTTTTGTCTGGCACTCCTCACGTAGCCGAATCTATCATACGTGAACACCCGCCTTTGGTGCCAGAGGCTTCAACATGGTGCACTATTTCCGATCACTCGGTGTCACCGCACTGCTGGCATCGTGGGCGTCGCTTGCCCACGCTATCCGACCGCCACGGCCGGTTCCTCCACCGGTTTCGCGACCAACCTCAACGCACTCGTCAACTGCTGGAGGACAGACAACTTTTGAACAGTTGGTCGATCATCACGATGGATCGAAGGGCACTTTTTCGCAGCGATACTGGTGGAGTACGGAATATTGGGGCGGTCCTGGTTCGCCGGTGCGCTTGTTGCATTGCATTCATATTTCTTATGGCACCCCTATTGTTGCTAATTGGTGACGAATGATAGGTGGTATTATTTACACCTGGGGAGGCAGCCGCAGATGGATACGAGGGATATCTGACAAATAGTACTTTGACTGGTGTCTACGCGCAGGACATACAGGCTGCTGTTATTTTGATCGAGCGTGAGTCGATTGTTCTCCCTGCAAGCTGGTAGCATTCGCTGAAGGATAACTAGACCGCTACTGGGGTGACTCCTCTCCTTATAAGGAGCTCACTGCCGAGACATTGCAGTATCTCACGCTCGAGCAATCCATTCTGGACTTAACCCACTTCGCTAAAACTGTACAGTTGGAATTCGACACTTCCAACAGCAGCAATGCACAGAATGCTGTAAGACAGAGCTGTACTCATGCGAAAGATACTTAAATCAGTATCACTAACTCTTATATCACTAGCCTTGGATTCTGGTCGGTGGGTCGTACAGTGGTGCTTTGGCGGCCTGGACTGATGCAGTCGCGCCGGGCAGTTTCTATGCATACCACGCGACAAGCGCTCCTGTCGAAGCTATCAACGATTTTGTGGGTGCAATGAGTTCGCGTTTCTTATGTTTGGGTCAGCCTGACATAGTTAGTGGCAATATTTCGATCCCATCCGACAGGGTATGGCCCCGAACTGCAGCAAGGATGTCTCATTGGTGGCAAGCCATGTCGATAGTGTTGGGAAGAACGGTTCTGCGACGGAGAAACAGGCTCTGAAAGAGTTGTTTGGCCTGGGTGCCTTAGAGTACTATGACGACTTTGCAGCGTAAGTCCAGGTGAAAGTGGTCGTGTGAGATGGTGGCGAGCTTTGCCCTAATTTCAACAGTGTGCTCCCTGTTGGGCCATACCTCTGGCAAAGCAACACCTTTGCGACCGGGTACTCTGATTTTTTTGCCTTTTGCGACGCCGTTGAGGTAACATTATCTATTATCATCGATCGCTTCCGACCAAACAGAGCTGACTATCATTACTACAGAACGTCGAGGCTGGCGCAGCAATTGTCCCTGGGCTGGAAGGTGTCGGCTTGCATAAGGCTCTTGTGGGTTATGCGAACTGGTTCAACTCAACCACACTTCCTGGCTGTGAGTGAACATTGTATAACATTCCAATCGGAGACCAGAAGCTTATCAGCATTTGCAGATTGTGCCAGCTACGGATACTGGACAGATAAGTGGAGTGTCGCCTGCTTCGACACTCACAATGCGTCCAGTCCCCTTTTCACAGATATTTCAGTGCGTAACGGTGTCGACCGACAATGGCAATGGTTTCTCTGCAACGAACCCTTCTTCTGGTGGCAAGAGTGAGCTTTCCTTTCCTTTCTAAACACTGCGATAACCACACACTCACTTTGACTTTTAGCGGCGCCCCGGAAAATGTCCCGACGATTGTTCCACGTACTGTGAATGCAGCCTACTGGCAGCGCCAGTGCTCGCTATACTTCCCGGAAGTAAACGGCCACACTTATGGCAGCGCAAAGGGAAAGAGTGCTGCCACCGTCAATAACTGGACCGGGGGGTGGTCTGAGACAAAGAACACTACGCGATTGATCTGGGTAAACGGGTAGGTCGAACCGAGCTAACACTGCCAAACCAGTAGAAAGAAGGCATTCGCTGATTTATCACCAGCCAATACGACCCCTGGCGCGATTCAGGCGTATCCTCCATCTATCGCCCTGGCGGCCCACTGCAGAGTACGGTCGACAAGCCAGTACAGGTCATTCCCGGTGGATTTCACTGCTCGGACTTGTATATGAAAGACTACTCTGCCAATGCTGGGGTTAAAAGGGTGGTTGATAATGCAGTATCCCAGATTCAATCTTGGATTGCTGAGTATTATAGGTAGGACCGAGTACGACAAGTAAAAGAGATGGAATGAGGCAATGAAAGAGGATCTAGTACAGGTTATGGATACGAGATTTGTATGTCCATGTTTCTACCTTAATATAAAAGCCACATATTCTACGACTAAAGCAGCCTGTCTGTTTAGCTTTGCTGAGTTACAGTTGAGAGTTCTGCTGATAACATGCGTTTGCGGTAACTTTGCACCATACAATAACACGTACCTCACAGTATTCCGTTGTAAGGCTGTCCTACAATTGGGTAGTTGCTCATGTGCAAAGTATCAATATCAACCTCCATTGCTTGACTTCCTACATCCTCCGCACAGCGGTATGAGACAGCTAACAATAGATACACATAATGGGTCAAAGCCTGACCACCACATATAGGGACAGAAGTAATGGATACCACGGGGAGGCGTACTGTGCTAATGCTCAGTGCTCAACTGGACGGACGTCCATCAGCCAATCTTGAGACGGCCCAGCTTATTTCATTCCATTCTTCAGGTTGTCGTACTGGGAAACAGGATAGTCAAGTTGATTCTCAACCTTTTCGAAGGCTCCCGTGCCTCCGAGTGCATTTACTACCTGTTCCTGCTATCAGACCAATCCATACGATTCTGTTTCAGGGGGTGGGGGGGGGAACTTACCGTAGTAATTAGACTATCACTTCCGCTCTTGTCAGAGCTGGTTTCCCACCACATAGCGCCGCCAAGGCCCTTGTTGCTAATGTACTTAGATTTCAACTGAGCAATATTCGGCGTGTCGTAGCTGATCAAGGTCTTCTGTCCTGCATCGTAGCTGTAGCTCGCCAAGAGATTCTCCATTTCGACGACCTGGGCCCCAGGCCGCGGGAGTGCCTTATAGTCCCAGATGCCTTTCTCCCAGCTCCCTTGACCAACATCAGTAAATGTCTGGCCCAATCCATTGGTACCAGTGAATGCCCGACCGTAGAGCGGCATGCCGAGAACGATTTTGTTGGCTGGGACACCTCCCTTCAAGTACAGATCAAGGGCATCCTGGGTATTGAACGGAGTGCTGTTAGGGTTGGAAGTATCGTTATACGCGTTTGCCTGGTGGCCGGTGAACTTAGAGAAGCTCCCGGCGTAATCGTAGGCCATGAGGTTCCAAAAGTCAAGCTGAGCATCCATGTCCTTAATGTGAAGTTTGTTAATTTTCTCGGGGCCTTGACGAGTGCATCTTATTAGAGAAAGCCCTTGCGTGCTGCGGAAAGTCTGGGATGACTTACCTGCCGATGTTGCAATTGTGAGGAGAAAGTGCTTTCCATTGGCATACTGCCTACTGTAGTTATCCAATGCCTGGCTACGTGTTAGTCGTTGTTCATGATACCTTTACCACGAATAGCAACGTACCGCTCGAACCTCCTTTAGAAGAAGGACATAGTTAGTCGCATCCTGGTCGTTTTCCGGATACTGAAGAAGCCATGGATCAGTAACTGCAAACGCCACACTGACAGCATGAGTTGAGAAGAACATAAAGAGGGAACTATACCTCCCAATCGACATCCAATCCATCAAAGCCCATGTCAGACAGCAGCTTCACAGATGACTCGGCGAACTTCTTTCGTCCGGCATCTGTGCTCGCTGGCTTGGCGAAGTTGGGAGAGTATGTCCATCCCCCGATGGATAGCAGAACCTTAAGATTGCGGTTCTTCTTCTTCCAGAGATACATCTGTTTAATACATCCATAGACATTTTTGCCCGACTCACTCCATGAGTCACCAGGGTAGTGTTTCTCCAGGTCAGCGTAGCTGTCAGTCATATATACCTCGCCTGTCTCCGGGCGCACGTTGGCGAACGAGTAAAGCACATGGGTAAGCTTGTCCGCTGGGATGTCCTGCGGCTGATGGTTGCGGCCGTAGATAGCCTGGTCACTCAAATTAATTCTGTATCAATATACCGAAGGCAATGGCATTCTTTACCCAGTTCACAAAGTACGCAACCGATCGGTATCCTGAACCAGCACGCTCCACAAGCTCATGGTCACGCTTGTCGCCCTTATAAATAGCCGCACCATGTGCCATCCAAGCCCAGCTTAGGACAATAGCAATGGTGAAGAAGGTTCCGGATAGAAAGCGCATTGTGAGTCGGTCCTGCTGACACTAATAGGCGATTGTGAATTGGTCTGATGTTGTCGGATGTCCTGCGATGAGTCTCTAAAAGAAATGTTCACCTGTGGTAGATAAGCTAGGTATTTAAAGTCTCTGATCAATGACCTACATTGCCTCAATGGACAGTGAAATGTATGGGCAGGCAGTGACAGCGTCGACCAACGGTGAATGTAACGGTTCTATCCTGGAACAGGTGTTCTGCATCTAGGGCATCGCGAGTAGGATATTGATGTTTCATCGCCACGTGTATCAAAGAACTGCTTTCGACAGTGAATACATCATGTCGTACACACCATACGTGAGAGTAATGCTAATATCGGACCATACCGATGAAGAGGTCATTCTCCACGTAAGCGGCCTATGATAGGTGCCTCCGAACGTCTGACCTGGCGTCGAGTGATTGCCAAGGATAGACGAGACAACAATGCTGAGGTCATGAATCTGTTTAGTAACTCCTGTGCAACATAGATAACTTACCCTACAATCACTCACTACGTAAAGGCTATGGGGTGTATAATCGAGATAACAATAAAGTGTTTGCGCTAGCAGGGATGCGGGTCTCGTCGAGGGGATGGTACCACACTGTGAAGGAATCAGATCAACAAAGATATCTCAAATGAAGGGCTGTTGCAGAACAATGACATGAAACCCACTTGGCAACAGGGGAGGTCAACGTGGATACCAAGACTAGTGACCCACCGAGGTTCCCAGCAAGTTCCCTCCCTCCCATCTCTCTCACGCACCCATGGTCCTGAGATATGAGGGGGTTTTGTCCAAACCGTTCATAACTTTAATAAGCGTTACATCCCGCATCCTAGGCTGCTGTTGTACTCTTTATCTTGCATGTGGCATATGAACCGAGATGAAGGCCGGAGGGTACTAGCCTTAGCGAGATATGATCATCGCTGTGAATCAGCGAGACAGGGCAGCTGACAATACCCTCATTTTGTGGGAAATTAAAGAAAAGGTAAAACTAGCCAATAGAGTAGAAGAGTTGCTGTTATCACCCCACATGTTATAGAGTTTCCATGCATCATTGGCCAGCATGGCAATCACCTGCATTAGCGTGAACTGCTGACGGATACAAAAGTATAGACTAAATTGTGATATTCTGGACTTCGTCGGACTCCCGCCAGGTTTATCGTACTCTAAACTGCCGGATTCTCAGCGCAGGCATGACATGCCGAAGGGTAAATTGATCTAGAGTCTTGGAACAGCACTCGCTCCTACGTAAGAACGAGACTTCGTGGGGATTCTTCATTGAGTGTAATACCACCCAAAGAAATGAACTAAACCCAGAGCTCTAAGTAACTCCGCGCCAAAGGTTGCAGGCGAATGTAACACTTGATAAGAAGGTAACAGCATGCCGAAAGGCCACGTTCCTATACTAACCCCCAACGTTGACCTACTCTCGCACTAGCCGCTTGTTCCTGGACGTGATCCCTGGTTCATTGTTTGATGCTACATCACAAGGGAGAGCAATATCAGTTTGTAGGGTCTTCTCCCTTTGGCCCGAGGTCATTTACAGCGCTCCTGGCATGCAGGACATCTGTCGCAATTCCGATAGCATGGCATTCGGGCATGTTACGCGCCCCAATACAATCTCGTAGCTTTCTACACAACCTCTGCTTCAAAGTGCCGGGTCTATCGTATGACTTACATAGGCGCGTGCAAACAATAGTGCATGTTGCATTTAACGTGGGAAAGCTCATAACTAGACGTATACCACTTCAGGGATATACCTTCTCAGGGTACCCTAGCATGCGCTCACTTGGCTACAGGTTGTATAACGTTGGAGCTGGACCCCTTTTGTCTTTTTCCCCGCCTTCCGCAAGCAATCGCTTTTCAGACCTGTACCCTCTATATGCGTTGGAAGTATAGTTGAATCACTTTCGGAGTCTTTGGGGTCGCCCAATGGAGTGTGGTCACTGAATTTGGTCTGAATCGGATTGATTCTATCGGCATGGGCCAGTCATGGGAATCCAAGATCATACCGGTGTCCCTCATGGTCGGCTTACCAGTGCAACTATACCAATTTCGTTGAAATAATAATTTGATGAACGAAAGAAGCACATCTTCCACCAGAACTTGTGCGGCACCCAGGGTACTTGACAAAGACATTAGCGGCACGCTAGATAGCAAATGAGACCCATTGTGAGGATCTTTCAGATACTGGGATTGGGGGATACTCAAATTGGCAAACAAAAATGATTGACTGTCTTACAGCTCCGATGGCAAATACACCATAGTTAATCTCCTTTTAAGCCTTTCCATGGCTGGCGATTTCGAAGTGGATGCGGCACATTAGAACTCTAGCATATGGCTGAAGGAGGTCCATTGACCCCCTCTTCCGGAACGCCTATTGCAATGGCGGCTAGCCTGGGTAGTGCATGATTATAGAGAGCCTATTTAGCTCATGCACACGGTGCTCTCATGGTGGTTATTGCTAGGGTTAGTGTTCCTGTATTTTCTTCCGCTGCCGAAATATTGTCTAAATGTGCTATGGGAGAGAGAACCCCAACATCTATCCCAGAGTGTTCCCAAACTATCACAAGGCGGTCTACCGCTCTGCTGTTCAAGTAGTTACCATATTGATTGTGAAAACATATTCTCCTCTATAGCATTTCATTGAGTTGGTCTATGATATCTAGCAGGGACAATCCTGGCATCCAGCGTTGATTATTAAGCTACACTAGCCTGTTCAAGCAATCCATTAGGCGCCAAGGCCTGAAAATTCTGCGGGAGAAAAAAGGGACGTGTCTCAAGATCAGGATATCTACGCTGAAAGCATGTCATGTCATGAGCTGGTTAATCTTCTCACATAGGTCCTGCATCTTGTATGGCTTATGGATGACGTTGTCCATTCCAGCATCAAGCATCTCTGCTTGCTGCTCGGCCCGGACATTGGCGGTTACGCCAAGGATAGGAACATGTGTCCCCTTGGCTTTCTCTAGATCACGAACTGCTCGCGTTGCTGTATTCCCGTCCATCACTGGCATCGCTTGATCCATCAGGATGCATTCAAACGTATTTTGGTGCACCGCATCTAGTGCCTCACGGCCGTTACTGACTGCAGTCACGCAGAACCCCCATGACTCGAGCTTACGCGCAACGATACGCTGGTTTATTACATTATCCTCGACCACAAGAATTCGTCGTTCCTTAGTCGAGCCCGGATGCTGGCTGTTCGGCTGTGGCGACTGGGGTGATCGGTTATCGGTTGGCTCGGATATACATGGACTGTGACGGAGGACCTCGGTTTGGCCTGCATCGTAGGCGATTCGTGCCGTATATTGCCAGCCTGCATCCTTGGAAGCGTTGGGGGACACCTCTTTCAAGTGGGTGACCTCTGGACTTTTTGGGATGGCGGGACTGACAATCTCTTGCGTGCCTTCGGCTACCTCCGTGCTGAGTTCTTGGACTTCACGGCATAAGTCGCGAATCTCACCCTTATCTCCTGCGGGTCGCTCGGTCCCCGGTGTGTCAACGCTGCGACGCACAGTAAAGAAGAAGCCGAATGTACTTCCATGGCCTTCCATGGAGTTCACACCGATCTCCCCCCCGTGCAAATGGCAGAGCCTTCGGCTGACGTTCAAGCCCAGGCCCGAGCCACCATAAATCGTCTCTGTCCTCGGGGTGGCTTGATTAAATCGTTCAAAGAGCCGCTTTTGAGCTTCCGCACTGATCCCAATGCCCGTGTCCTTCACGGCTACCACGATGTAGGCCAGTTCGCCCTCACCCCACTCAGGCCGACTCGTTGCATCTAGACGCAAGGCAGCGTCATCGGAGCTAAAAAAGACAACGTTGGGTGGATAGGATGTCGGTCGCTCTTTGGATGCACCCATGTATACGGAGATTTTCTTCCCGTGGTCGGAGTGTGCCGTAAACTTGATAGCATTGCAGAGGATATTTATGAGAACTTGACTCATTCGATCGAGATCAGCAGTGACCCATTCCACGCCACAATCGGCATATGAGTGGTCTAGTTTGTATTCGAAATCTATCTCATGTTTCCGCATTTCCGGCCGAAACATGGTCATGGAGGTTGCGAAATGTTGTTGCGCTTGTCCGAGCCGCGGTGACAACGTCAGCATTTCTGCGTCTAGCTTGGAAAAGGTCAACACGTCGTCGACAATCTTCTTCTGATGTGCTACGCAGAGGCTGATGGTTTCCGCCGCCTGAGTGATAGCCGCAAACGAAATCTTCTCCTGATCCCTCTCCTGTACGGCTTCCAGAATGTCTTCCGTACAGTGCAGAATGGCGGACAGCGGGTTCCGGACTTCGTGGCTGATCATGTCAATGAAGCGTTCTTGCTGTTCTTTCCGATGCTGCGCCTCCTCCGCGATTCGTTTCTGCGATATTTCAGCCCTTTTCTCTTCCGTAATATCTGTAATTGTACAAAGGCATCCGCCGTCAGTACCTAGGTCGAGCCCTCGCAGTTCTTCCTCCTTGAATGATGTCAACATCAGGAGCCGCCACTGGCATGGCTCGGCGTCCGTGCGATATTCGATCCGTAGTGCCTTGTTAGACTTTAATGCTTCATGATATGCGGTTGCCACCCGGTCATGGTCGCCCCCGAAGATCGACTGCGCCCAGCAGTGAAATGCCTTGGGGGATTGAGATGTCATCAACTCACGAAAACGGCGGTTTGCAAACAAGATTTCATCCCGGGAATTGAGCACTGCGGTGCCGATCGGGGATATATCTGCCAGCTGCTGTGCCGACAGAGTGTTATGCGAATGAGCCGCCATAGACTCGGTGTGCGGGATTATGCACATTCCACTGAGCCCACCGTATTGTTTATTCTCGTCCCTTGGGTCCAGGATCGTGCCTTGTCGCTATATGGCAATTGGCCTATGTGCCCGGAGAGCGTAAAAGATTCGCCGGTGTCTAGTTCACCGGATATGACTGGCATAGAAATCCTTGCCCTTCACGACTCGTTCGTTCTTCAAGACCTGCTATGGCATTTAGACTAACCAGATAATGTCGCCTGGTGTACTGCTAACAAGTTCCTTGTCTTCTATACAATTGGGCAACCTTCTCTACGCATTTAGACAAGTCGAACATTGCAGACGAGGTAAGATCACGAGACCCATGGGGCGATGATATGTCATGACGTCAGTTCATTGATTGATTCATTGATTGATTTATTCATACAACACATCTGTCAGCCCTAACGGCCGATTGGCCGGGGAGAGGGGGGTTTGTCGTCGTGTCTATCTACAGCCGGGTCAGCCGTAGGGTAGTCTTGACGTCAGTTCATCCAGACTTAGGGTCGAATCACGTGTATGGATAGAGAGGTAAATTTTATACTGATCTTTACACTATAAATCATCCATATCAAGATAAACCCCAACATCCACTTAGGGACCTCCACGCTGTATGTACCCTGGCGGATAGGACCTTTCCAGAATTCGCAGGATCAGCCCGGAATACATCTGACAACGTCCAGATTCGACGGCAGGCAAGTCCACACTGCCAAGCCTGGTCGACTAATTTTAACTCTATTGGTTATCTTACTGTAGCTTTACGGCCTCTTTGTAATCATTGAGGTCCAACAAAGCAATTTCGATGGATGGATACGCTGCGCACCATATCTGGCCCTACTTGCTCAATGCTACCGGTACTTACATTAACTACACTCGCGGCTTCGTCATCGGTTGGCAGTCTCTTCTAAGATCGCTCGCGCATTGCCAACAATTGGATGATGACAATCATAATAAGAGCAGCAACAACGAGGCCAAATGTGGCCGGGAAACCCGTCCTGACGTGGATCATATTAGCCGATAAAGAGTGAAAAGAGGACGAGAAGTACTTGTCTGCGGGAAGATAACAATAGGAAGCAATGCGGCCACCTGCTTAGATGTCAATCACAAGGCCTGATGATAGTCGGTTGCAGTATAAAAGTGGCCTACCGCATATTGAAACCCCTTCATACAGCTGTCCACGAGCGCACGCTCCTCGTCGTCATTCGCACAGATCTCGTTGGCCCATGCGTAACTACGAAATTAGCTTTGAAGCTTTCACGTACAACAACTCAAACCAAGGGTCAGCTCTAACACGTACAAAATGGCCGTCATCAGCTGGACTCCGTCCGTTAAGAACGTGAATTCTTTTAGCTTGATGCTGGCAGGCCAGATTGCCGAGATTTCATTGGGGATAAGACCTTACCTCTATCGAATGATGAGTGGGGACGACTCCAAATCCTAGGCGCTGTAGGTGGTGGGCTCTTTACGAGCGGCAATATCACACACGCAAATCTGTTTCCAGTAAAATCTGCTAGGAATCCCCACCAAACAATTGATTACCGAGCTGGATGGGGTCACAAAGAGTTTCTGGAGAAAGAGCATACCAGAACAACGCAGAATGCTGAGATGAGATTCGTCCCCGTGGGAATGTTGTCCCGAGCAGAGACGGAAAAGTTCTCCGACCTAAGCCAAATGGCGAAATAACTGCTCGCCGCGCAGGATGTCCCATACAACTGTCAAAGAGACGAAAAAGTTAGCTCCATGCAACTTAGCAAAAATGTATCACCTAGCTACATACAACGTAGCCCAGCGTAAGCGCATACCAACCTAGATAATCGCGTCATGTTCAACAATAACTGATAAGAAGCGAATGATACGTATAGTCGTTCTTGCTCATTTGGAGGTCCTCTTTCATGCCACTGCGTACATGGTCAATATCCGGACGGGAGAATGGAGGCTCACGTACCTAAGATAAGCATTTGCGAGGATTGTCTGATCGACGTATTTTAGCTGGAAGTATGAATGTCAGTCTAATAAAATCCCGGCTGTCATGTTTCCATGGTTCTACAAAAAACGCCAGACATCCTATCTCCAGCAGTGCAATATCGAGCTTCCGAAGCAGCCATCGTTCTTCGGACGTCTTCGGATTGGTATCGGAGTCCCAGATAAACGAGCAGAACTGTGATTGAGGGTAGTATTGAACGATAACTAAATATCTTCTCAAAGTTCCCGACCGCTCGCCAAATATTGGTGTCCATTGTCTCTCACTTGCTACTGCCATACACGGTTTGACCGCGCAAGTGCCAAGGATAGAACGGCAAAACAATAACTTTAGATGATCGGCAGTCCTGCAGATTCGGTATATTTTAGTTAAGAAATACCGAGCATACATAGTCAGCCTTATCTATCATCATGCTTAATTTAACCACATCGACCCAGATCACGTCTAAGTGGTGTCATATCACGGATGACAACTAGTATGGCGACAATTTTATATGTCTTCTCCAATTCCAATGCACACTGACCCTGTATCATGTACCTCAGTTTTCCCTACTTCATTTACCTCTGCGGTGATGTGGGTCTTGTGAGGTTGAGGATATGAGCAAAGCCACACATCCCCTCATGGACGTTTCTTATCCATCTCAGTAAGTGGAGCACGTAAGCACTTATCCGCCTCATTGGTTGAGCGGTCTTTTGCTTCAATTTTGTATTTCTGATTCCACCTATAGAATGATTCCTCACATATGACGTCCTATCCTCTATTTAATAGGCTCGGGGGAGTGGGGGATGTAATATTGCATAATATGTGTATGCCAATCGGTCTGGGCCAATTCCAATGATATAATATAAGAGGCAGCTATAACCCATATATTGTCGTGGAGATAGTCAATCCTTCTTCCGTATCTCTCTCATATTTACAAACCCGTCATCTTGTGTTAGAGTAATCTCTTCTCACCCAGACCAATATTTAGGCACGATGTTTCTTGACACTGCAGTGTCTCACTATTCCAGTCCACGACAGAGTATATGATCTCTGGCCTTAGGTAGAACAAACAGAATAAGCTATAGCTTCATGGCCACAACAGATCCTTCCGCCAAGGTCCAAATTTAGTCTCTGTCATATACCGTATCCTATGAAGGCGATCATTGGACCCCTGCCAGAATTCAACCTCCTTCGGAGCCACTGCATACACCTTCCACTTGCGAAAGCCTTGCTCCTCTACGTCGGTCACAGCGTCTTGTACCTCGGCCACGCGGTGGATAAGCTCATCACGGTCGGCGAGCACCTGGCTCTGCTTCGATGCCACAGCGCTCGCTTTGGATAAAAGAGGGCGCGCAGCGAAATCCTGCATGCACTTGGCTTCTGGTAGCACGACGGCCCTACCCCGCAACCGAATTTGACGACCGACCTCGGGCCAGTAGAATGTCAAAGCTGCATGGCCATTACTATCCAGTTGCTGCCCCTTGGGACTGTCTGCCTTGGCCGCGAAATTCCAGCCACGAGCATCGACGCTTTTTAGGATGAGGATACGAGCATCGGGATAGCCCTGTTCATCGACGGTTGACAGCGTCATGGCATGGGGCTCCTTGACACCGCCGCGATCGCCTCGTCCAGCCACTTTTGAAAAGCCTCCTGTGGACTGTCCGGGAATGAACCATTATTGACTTCGGCGAACGGACCTTTGAGAACAGGGAGGTTACGGAGTTGAGTTCGGATGGAGTGGTCGTTGTCCCCCATGGCGATGGCGACGCAGTATACAACAGCCGGGGCGTCAAGAGTACAGCTACTCGGAGTTGTGGATAATGAAAGGCAAGAGTTGAGAATCTAGATTACTCGCGTTTTCCAAACATCTAAGATGGAAACCAGCGACAATCCGGTTGCCGTCGGTGTGGAAATGAGTCATACCTGGTTTGTACTGCAGGCATTTATTTTTAGGCCTGAACGGGCAAAGCTAACCTCTAGGCAAATAACATGTCTTCCTTACCGGTCTTGGCATTCCCAGTATAAGAAATATAGGGGTGAACATGGTTGTTGATATGGCACATGAAGGCTTAGGTCGGGTGCAAGCCCGTAGGGTAACATCTGTACTTGTGACCTATTCCGTACGAAATGCATTTTTGTAATAGTAATTGAGGATCAATATTTAGTCGCATTATGGTTTCGAGGGGGTCCGGCGGAAGCTTCTACTGTAGATGATGTAAATCTGTTCTGGACTTCCTCAGTCCCGACTCAATCCGGCCAGTCAACGCTCGTTATTTCTAAAAAGGTGACGAGGGGTGTTCCCGTAAAGTCATACTACTGGTTGGATCTAAGGCTTATACGAGAGGATCATCGAAGCAGTTGATGTTAATGCGGGGGATACCGTAGTGCGTTCCATGGTTCACGAGATGAAGCTGAAATGTCAGGATCATAACTACATCATCGCCGCGAACAACTGAATCCCATTTATATCGTCTATTTACCCTGTATATGAACATCGTCTGTCAGCATGCATAACCATTGTACAAGCTAGCCTATTCTGTTAAACACACTTTCTCACACACCACCGAGTCGATATGGCTGACGCCTACGGACAGTATGTCGATATCCAAATCGAGGACGGCATGAAGTTTGACGTCCGGATCGAGAATGCCCATCTTGACAGGTAGTGACTTCTGTATCATCTTTCAAACGCTTTGTAATTCGCTCTGACTAGGCCACAGCGGCCAATTTTACCGACTAGGTGACCAAAATGATGTCTTGTCAGCGGATGATGTGGATGATATGATTATTCGCCATAATGGCGGTCGACGAGATATCTGCGCATGCGGCGACATGGGCTCCATGTCTGGAACTCAGGGCGCCATCGACCTTATTGATGATGTAAAGGATGCCAAAATCTGTACACTGGCGTGGAGTGCTCCCATGGGAACAGGAAGGCGAAACAGGTTTACAAAGCTCGATCATAACACCAATTATACCGTTGATATTGGGGATTGGAATGAGTCTGGTACCATGGGAATGGTTCCAGTTACTGTAAAGGAACAATAGTGATTGATGCATGGGATGGCCACTTGCTATTAACGCCTCAAAAGAGAAAAGGGAGAGACAAATTCCTGCAGTTGGCAGAAGTAATAACTGGGCCAGCACAAGCGCAACTCGATATCTAATACTTATGAACTTTTCGGGTGGTTGCAAACTCTCTTTTAAAGTTACAGTATCGATGTACCTAGGGGCTCGATATCACTGGCGTTAGCAGTAATACCGCTCGTGGTAGTGAAATTGAGTAGTTTATCAGTAACTTTATTCTTTTCAGTTACACCCTAAGCATCAGACTAAATCACTTAATTCCTTGGAGACCAAATGCGCCTCACCCAAAACCCCCTTGACCACCAGCACCAATTCATCGATCGTCCCTAGAAACTTAAGGTATGCGCTTAAGGCTACGCAGAACCGCCGGTAATTCTCATCGCGCACGGTCTTGGCGGACAGGGCAATTTCCCCGGGATAAGATTGCCAATACTCAAACGGTCGCCGGATAAGGGGCGTTGGTAGGATTTCAGGTAATGCATCGCCAGTCTTGAGTGCCTGTTCACACATCCCCAGTACCGCCATGACCTCTCCGATGGCCTGGTGATCCAGCATTCCCGTCTGCTGCGAGAGTCTGTGGTGGAATTCGGTTGGAAGCGTTGCTGATAGCACCAGAAGTTGGCCGAGATTCTTGTTCAGACCATGGCAAAGCCGCTTCACATGATTCAAGCTCGTGCTGTCGAAGCGGGAACTAGAAAACTCGAATCGTAGCAACTCTATAGGGCCATCTAATATGACCAGGCTCTCCGCTAATTGAAGAGAGATCGGCTCGGCCAGTAACTTGCCATCATCACGGGAGCGTCCCCAGCAAGAGAGCAGAAGAGCATAATGGTCTGACAAACTCCGCACAGTATTTGATAAGGTCTTGCAGATGTGTCGGGCGGCTGACGGAGGACGAGGGAACATTTGAACAATAGTGGCTGCGGCGACTCCAATCAGTACGAGTAGCAACCGCCTCCAAAACACGGTATACCCTACACCAGGGTTACCGTACTGGGGGATATGTCTATATGGAGTGTTAGCAGAAGTATCGTCATACCCCACAGGGAGTGTACTCACGTATCATCATAACTATACGCCACCACGAGTAAGAAGGTGGCACCGCCCATGATGCCCCCTTGCAGCAGGCTCGGGGGAAGATACAGTCGCAGCCACATAAGTATTACCAACATCACTGCCAATACGGCTGATAGACCATACGGGTTACCAGTCCCGTTAGCTGATCCGATATACCAAGCCAGGAGGCCGAGAACACCTCCAGCAACGCTGCCTACCACTCGCGAGATAACTGAGAAGGTGAAGTCGGCCATGTAGACGAGTAGCCCTGTCTGGGCCATGATTAAACCCCAGAGACCTTTTTCTCTGTAATAAAATCCAGCAGTTTGAGGGATTACGCCAGGGATGCCTAGGGCAATCGTGACAATAACCATCCGCAGGGCGTAGAGTCCTTCATTAGAGTTAAACCAATGATACAAGCCCAGCACGGCTCGCCCCACGAAGCTACGCTGCTTGGGGCGATACCCCCGGCTAATGCGAAGTTTCTCTTGGGCGACCTTCGTCAAGTCTTCGGCTTCATCTGGGTCGTCTTCTGAAGAAGGCGCCATTGCCGGTGTCTTCGCTTTCTTCCGCAATATCCAGATGGCGGCGTATTTCAAGCTTGTTGGCCACCACAAGCGAGGTCGTGCTGACTCTTGGAAAGCGGTGGACACACGAGCGAGCAGAGTTTCCGTGCGATCGATCGTGTTGATCATATGTTCTTCAAAGACCATGCCAACCACGAGTCCTCCTAGCCGGTTGGTCTTTGGCTCGCGAGCAGGGCCTTCCGGTGTCGGTGGCAAAAACTCGTCGATTAGGATCTCTGTCATGTCACTAATGAAGGAGGCGCGTATCTTACGGAGCTCTTCCAGTGCAGTCCGACTGCGGTGGTACAGCTGCTCCCTTTCGGCGGCTGACGCTCGCCAGAACCACCGCCGACAGTTCACCAGATGAATGCATACTTTAATGATACTTAGACCCTCCAGACAGGCATCGACCGCTTTTGCGCTGGTGTGCACCAAATTGCCAACAACCTCCTCTGGTAAAGGCTGGCTGTCTGGGCTCCGCAAACCGTCCAGGAGCTGAGCAAGTTGGGCGAGTTGATGAGCTCCAACCTTGCGCGATTGTTTTTCGCTCACCGTCTCTTCGTCTTTTGCCAGGTCAATGTGCTCGCGGAGGACGTCCTCCGAGCGGGTTTCGCCATGAATCCTGCCAATGTGAAAATCTAACAGCATCACTATAGCAGCCACCACCTGCCGCATCGGCTCTTTGAAAGAGGTCACCTCATCAGCTCCCCAGCAGCCCATGGAGAAGTCGAGAGGCAGAAAAGCCAAGGCGGGCTCCATCTTTCGGTATTCCTGGATGATGGTGGCATGCGTCTTCTGCAGCTGATCGACGTCTGGCTGCTGCGATTTGCTTCCCAGCGTCACTGAGGTGAATGTGAGGGGAACTTTGAGGAGCTCAACGATATCCTCCATGCTATCCAATACCACATGCGACGTCGATCTTGGAAAGAAAAGCATTGAACACGCCAAGCCAAGCCCAACACCAATCGCGGCGGGTTTCACCAGCGTCAAGGGCAGAGTCCCCGAAAAGGACGGTAAGAGGGGGGTAAAGTTGAGGAAGATATCAGTGATGATGATCCCAAACAGTGAGGTCAAGGCTGTTTTTGGATTGCTTGCTCGGAGGCGAGACTAGAGGGAGTTATGCCTGCACCAATCGATTTTTGCTTAGGACGGGGATTACATACCAGGAGGTAAATAAATGTGCAAAGGAGACAATACGTGATTGCCGTGACTCGCGTATCAAGCAGGTAGCCGTCAAAGATCAACTGTTGGGCTACACTGGCAGGAGGAAGACCTGTTGCATTGGCCTGCGCCACTGCCATCTGTTGCAACGATGATAGTCGAGCCTGCAGGTCTGCTGCAGGTCTGGCCGCAAGTGCGGCTTTCATGGTAATGACACCCCATGCCCAGGCCAGACATATCCCTACGAATAGGGACAGAGCTCCGAGGAGGTAGATGAAAACGATCCCGGATGGTGGGTTGATCAAGAGTACGAGGCTATCGATAGAAACTCAGCAACCCGTCGGAGATAAAAATCCGCCAATGTAACGACTCACCTCGCAAAGAAAGTCGCCGTGCCAATGCTGGTCAGAGCCGGATTGATGAACATCAACAGACTTGCCACCCATAGACCGACACAGCATCGGAACAAGACCTTCAGATCGCGTGCATTGAAATGATCCAGCAACGCGGGGAATCGGCGCTTTTCCTTAGTGATAGCATTACTGGCATTCGGATCGGCAATCTCCCTTGTATGCCGATCTTCACGGGTTGTCGCCTCGGACATGGTCTGGTTGGCATAGTGCATCGTGTCAGGAAGCACGCTGTGGGAAGCAAGGGATGAGGGGCAAACATCAAGTAATTATAAAGGGTAGAATGTAACAATTTCATTAATCCAGGGGGAAAATACCTCATATAAGGTTCAGAAAACCAGATCTTCAAATGGAGCCCACTTGTGGCCATTCTCGTTAGTCCACAATAGTTCCATGGACTATCTTCATTGGTGCAGATCCCCTCTAGGTTTGGATTATGCACCCAGTTATGCATCCACTTGTGCATTCTTGGCATTATTCGTCTCGCATGATATCATAGGAATCTTGTTCTCCGAGACCACTGCTGCTCACATCTCCAAATTTATGTTTTTGTTTATTTATTCGGATGCTAGTGTTAAGTTCGGACATGAATTCACGGTCACCACCATGTGTGTGTTGCTGATAGTCGTAGCCAACAAGAACTGCAATGTTCCCCGAGCTTACCTTGTGACTGGCATCTCCGATGAGCACAATCTGATACAAGTGCCATTTACGGTCGACGAACTCTCGCATCGGTGTGTATATCGTCTCTATTCTACGATCGTAAAGGTCTGAGAACCGAACACAAATTCGCTTCTTAGCCAACCATGGAATCCCGGACCGACAGCTGTTTGGTTTTGATCTCGAGCAAGCCTTCATCAATTTTGGATATAAGCTCTTTCGGGATCAGGAGCGGCTAGACGCGACCTTCGCCGTGGAAGATCTTGTTGCGGATGAGGAACAGCATACTCAGGACAGTTGGTGCAATGGCTCGGCGGTAAGATCGACGTGGTTTTCACGAGCTCTTTGCTCCATCTCTGGGACTACGATCACCAAGTCAGAGCGGCGACATGGCTGGTACTTCTGTGTCGCGATCGAGCAGGCATCATTATCGCGGGGCGACAGTTAGGAAGTCTCCTAGCCGAGGGTTATCAGATCATAGGTTTCAACCAAAAAAATCTATTACCGACACAACGTGGAATCAATCAAAGGCTTATGGCAAGACGTTGGCCGGGCGACCAACACTCGGTAGCCTGTTGAAGCGGGTTTGTACGCGGATGAAACCATTGAGAAGACAAAGATATGCCATGGCACGAGTTAAATGTACGGCTAATCTGGTGGTGCGCCACCAGGTAGAAAAACGGAAGCCGCCTACGAATTTCACGAACATGGATATACTAGTATGACCATAGATAATTATTCTGGTTCATTCTTCTCCCTTCCTTCGTGGCCGCTCGGTAGCCCCAGTTTGGTCCACGTTTGGTGCCCGTTCTGGTCCACTTTTCAGCCCCCAAGACGTTGATATTGAGCTGGACAGCCCCAGAAATAATCAGAGGAAGAGAATACCGAGATTCGCGCTGTGAGCAACGATTCCCACTTTTCTGCTATCATATCGCTGTGTCAGCAGGTGTGGTGCGTTCGGTGGGCATTTTGAAGTGCTGTTCTGAATCCCCTCATAGTCACTGCCCGCGATCGAGGCAACTCAAATTCTTATCTCGTGACTTGTTATATAGCCATGCCAGACCTGATGTATGAAATATCTAATGATGCTCCCTTTCTTCACTTCATTAAATTGCATATCGCACGCGTCGTTACTTCCAAAACAATCATCCGTGCTTGTTGACTCAAGTCTTCAGGTCGGAAACGAATGCCGTGAACGCTCGCACACAGGACCAGCCTGGCATCGACTTGACGGTGCCAAGGAGTTTCAACGGGGAGCCACTGAGCTCGTCAAAAACCTCGTCGTGTACTGCGTCCAATTCAGACAAACGCAGTTGTCGCTGGTACGCGGTAATCCGTACCACAGCTTCCATCAGGGTTAGGCATTTGCCGGTTCCGTGTACGAATGATGGTCATCATACATTGAATGTTACCGCCTTTTTTATACAATGCGAGTAACTCCATCTTCAAGGCCTGCGCGGCTAAAGAGGCGCTCCAATTGGAGTCGAACGGCCCTTCGCGGTGTGGCCAGGACCAGAGAAGTTCCAGCGCTTGCCACCGCGCAGTATAATCACAACAGGCGAACGCAGTATGGAAGAGAGGCGGAATAACCTACATCGAATGCTGATACTTGGGCGTTCGAGATACTTCCGCATGAACGCCTCAGTGCGGCTCAGGATCATCCAGTAGTGCGGTGTATAACAATCAAGCACGACAGGGTTTCTACGTACGAGGGATGTCTTCAACGACACATCTAGTCCAAGTATGTATAGCTCGAGGAGGTCGGCCTCCCTTTGTTCTTTTCGACTCAGATTGGTGTATGAGCTTTGTAGAATTGCTCGAACGACTGAGAAAATCGGTTAAAGCGCGACAAATGTAATGCCTCGTAGTTCAACAGGATCTCGTTCAATAGCAAGTGAATGTACGGTGTAATGAACCGAAATCCCGCGCTGAAAACAGGTTTAAACGCGCCGTGTGCATCTTGAGGATCTCCGAAAGCTAGTGGTAGCTCGAAATTGGATTCACCATGGTCTAGCTCAGTGTCAATGCATAGGAGAGGACCCCCGACCCCAAAATGCGCGGACATGATATCTAAGTGCGCAACCGCGGGGACCAGAGACTGTTCGACAACGCCCCCCGGTCCCCCTGCATGGTGGGTGCTACTAGCTGCCGGTGTGCCTTCGGCTCCTATAAGATCCGTAAGCCGCCTTAGAGGTGGGTAAACGCGTTGTCGTACTGTCCCAGCAGCAGGTCCGACAAAATAAAAACGAGGCAAGAAAGTAATGTGACATTATAGAAGCGCGGATCCTGCGAGAGGCGGCGTTTCGTCAACATCGCAAAGGCGCGACCCAACTGATCGAGCGCAAATCGCTGCCGGCCATTATGGGGCAGATTGATGGGCAGCGGCATCCCCTTCGCTTCATAATCCTCATGGAGGGCGCTGAACGCGACCACCGCATGGTATACCGCTGGCTCGGACTGACCAATCTGAAGTCTGAAGTACAAGCTTCTGCCAAAATATCGAGTCGAACGAATCGAGAAGGTTGGGTGCCGTGTGGTACTGGAAGTAAGAAAGGCACCGTCGTTCGTCCGAGGTCATATTCCAAGAGAACCCACTCCGAATCGCTGCCTGTACGTGTATTGCGGTGTCGTGCTAGAAGGTTTTAGGAGCGAGAGGCAACCGGTGGAATCGTACCATTGCAATGTCAACCGGTGGACGTGCAGTTCCGACATACACCAGGGGTTTCATCACATTTTTTATGGCGAGCCCTACATGCGACCGTTAGCTAACTCGTACCTAAGGAAAAACAGTTTCGTACTCACCGGCAGGTGCTGCATCCAGACCTGGACCGCTTCCCGCCAGCTCTCCGTCGCTCTTTAGCCACTAAGTTCACCAAGGGCTCGGAAATCACCCCTACATAGGTCCATGAGTAGATATATCTGTCACCTTAATAAAGATATAATGAGACAACAGGAGATGGGTGGCGGGGGAAGATGATTGAGCGTTACTAGGTTATATTAAATCTCCGCCCCTTTTCATCACGGGCCAATTAGCTTTGATATCTCTTTCGACTAGCCATGCAGATTACTTGCCACTAATAATCTCTAGCTGAGCCAATAGCCATCCAAAAGAACCATTTGAATTGGTTGATTCTTTTGGTTTCTATTCTAATCTGTTTCTATCTTTTTTGCTGACGACCATGCATAAGCCGGTCTGATGATGGCCATGCCTTCGCCGAAATCTCATGGAGCTCTTCCAGTTCTTCCCTCACCATGCGTACCCTGTATAGCGTATACGCACACTTGTAAGGTCGTAAAATACTAAAGGCAAATCAATTGTATGTCTGGCTTGATCGTTTCAGCATCGCGTCTGCGTATCAATATTCATGCCCAATCACCATGTACTTCTGAGAGGCCTGGTCCTTCATACTCGGCAAACAGCCTCTACCCCTGGCACATGTGAGCAGGAACCCCTTTGTTGATCCATTGGATGTAAACCTGCTCATTAAGAGATCGAAAGAAAACACATAGACGCGGTCGTTATGCTAGCAGTCTACCATGGGTCTCATGATTCTTTCGTATGGGCCCCTTATATTTCAAAGCCAAGGTGAGTTAGCTCCAGCTCACGAAGAGGATGGTCTTGTTGTGTATATACGATACTCCGTGAACTACAGACAGTCGTAGAGAAGTATCGAAACCTGAAAAGGGAAATGACCACATATGAGTTTGTGAATTGTTAAGCTCCCTGACCTGTCGACAAGTATGGTTTTTTAGCTTTCTGGATTCGCCTTTTCTCCAACCACATCACGACTCCCGCGATGCCAACAACCAGGCAAGCTAAGCCAACAAAAAGACCAGTCGTCCAGTTCGGTCGATTGAGCCGGTTCATAGTCCACATGCACAATGCTAAGCTAACTTGGAAGACAGTGTTGAGCATGTTCCCCCAAACGACAGCGTCCATCTTCCATGGTGCAGTGGGAGCGATATGCATTAGCTCTATCTTAGCGGAGGAACACGTGGTGGGCAGCACGTTTGCTAGCTCTTGAGACTGCAGAAACCATGTGGCATGAATGTCTGCTAGACGGGCGAGCCCTCTCTGACGACTTCGCTCCGACCGACCCAGCCGCCATAAACACCAGAAATACAGGTCGCGCATGCGCCAAGGCGCTAGTCCGAAGCCAGTGACGCAGAACAGAGCATTTAAAATCTGTGAGTCGATCTCGATCCAGGTTCGGCGCGACGAGTTGATGCTGTCGCAATCTGGGTGACACATTGCCGGCGCGGCGTTACACATCAAGAGGAATAGCATGCCTCCCCAGGCGACAACATTCAAACCGTAGACTGTGATTGAGAAGCCTTTCGGGGTGACCATCCATCGCAACGCCGGGCGACCGGTAGTTACCCAGAAGTTCTTCGATGACTGTACCTCAACCTCGGGATTGGTCTCCATCTGCGCACACGGTCAGTCAGCCGCAAAAGTTGATAGCCTGGACACTGGAACTTACCTGGTCTTGAGAATCAAATAACTGCTTTTTTAACTTGCTATAGCGCACATCGTGCATTTTGACATTCTCTTTGTCATCTGTCTGTTGTTGGTCTATCGTATCACGCTGTATCTTCTGGTCGCTAATAGGTTGGTAGGCTGTTCGGGAAGAGAAGGTTGCTGAGCGTACAATATCCATCGTCAATTTAGCCCCCAAGGCAGAAATAAAGTAAATATGACTATCAAGGAGAAGAGACATGAAAAGAGGTTTATATGCATTTTGGTGACATTAGAAGATAACGAGTGTTGCCTAGTGGCTGAGATGGCCCAAAAGGGTAGTCCATACGGATACGAATAGCCCTATCTCTTTTAGCCCGACGCTGAGAAAGAAGTGGGCCCTTCTTTGATGTGGCGAAACCTCTTAAATACATCCCCAAATTCCCGAGTCCGCAATCGAATGAGCCTGGCACATAGCTTTGACAGGGGTGAATATCCATAAAGCAGGGGGCTATTCAATGGGGTCACCCCCTAAATTAATGATTCGGTGACAACACCAGTCCACGATTCCCATACCAACCCCACCTGGACAATATCTTGGCACACGTGTGCTTCTATAAGTCCAACCCGATAGGGTCGAGGCAGTCGTATCCCTGTCGCCTGTGCTCATCTTTGAGTGCCTATCAGGCTTCCGATTCCTATGACACATTGGTCGAGGCCCGACAATTATCTTATCATGAGGACTGTTCAGAGGGCTTGAGTGTATCCGATGAATCGCTTTGCCGGAAGTGTCGTCCTATGAAACTGGGTCATCTTGTCCGTTTATTTGGGACAGGAACAGAGCAGATTTTTAAGAAGTGGCGATGTGTGTAGGCCAGCGAAGTTTGAGTTCCGCCTAGGGAGTCTCTGCAAGTTGCAGAAACGCGCAAAATTCTGTACGATCTGTCAGCAGCTTTGCAGCAGTGACAAACGATTTACCACCGTTCAATTCCGTGACATGGTTATACCCACATTATGGATGCCCCTGCGATGGTCGGTCCAATTCGATGCTAGATTGACTTTCTAACGAGTAGCAAGAGACCTTATCCTCGTATGCCGAAGTAAACTGTTGGACTGGGGTCTTACTTCTGTATCTTTCAGATAAATCAATCCTTACAGATACGTATGCTTGAATGAAGCGACCCAGCCGTGTTGCCGAAGCCTCCTTTTGTGTCACGGCCAAAAGGCCTGATTTAGAAGGCACAAGTCAGTGGACTGGGAACAAGTTCATTCTTGGAATGAGAGCTGTCGGACAACCCATGAACAAGGTAACCATCAAATATCTTCAGATCTCTAACTTGCGGATTTCGAGTAATTGACACAGAAACAACACGCGTTGTCGTCACACCTCTGTCCTGCAGATATACTGCCTTGATCTATGTCTGGGGCCCCAATGCCAAAGCCAGCCTGGAAGCTACAACCTCAAATATCAAAGACCTAGAAGAGAAAGGGCTTGTTAGTCAGTCACCACTGCCAGCAACAATCCAGGACGCTATCACAACCTGTTTGGGGATTGATATACGGTACCTCTGGGTTGGTCGACTCTGTTTTTTGCAAGACCAAGCGGCTGAAATACACATCCAAATTAACTCTATGGATAATATCTATGCAAATGCTGCTATCACTCTTGTGGCTTTGGCAGGAAACAATGTTTATTGTGGTCTTCCGGGCGTTTTTGGAGAAGGTCCCCTTAACCCTCCTTTGCAACTCAGGAAATATATATCACTCGAATGCACGTCCAATATGAGGATATCGCTCTTCGAGCAATTAGTGGAATCCTTAATCCATATTAGAGTACCAGTCATTATTTTGGACTGCCATTGAAAGATTTCCATAAATCTATTACGTGGAAAACAAGAAGTGGAAAATACCGGCCCACGCAACCTTTTGATGATGAGGTATTCCCTTCGTGGTCATGGTCGTTAGCAATTAGTCCAACCGACTATATCGGGCCTACGGGGTGCGAAGCATCCGTGCCTTGTGGGCATGCATGCCTAGTGATCGTCAGGGCCCATCGGCCTTGCACATCATATCACCTTGCGCTGGCAAGCCCAACGAATGGGGCGATAACCGTGAAGTCACTGAAAGTCTAGATCTTGCAATTGCGCGAGCTTGGAGAAAGGGCTGTTTTAAAGGAAAACTACCAGATGCTCTGAAAACATTCAACACTTGGGATGATTACATGGGTTTCATCCAATGGAGATGGGATTTGCTTACGCACCATCTTTATGATGCCCACGGTATCACGAAAACAGGAGAACGTACTACGTCCGATCTACTGTACCGGTTCTCGGATACTGAATTGCAAAGAGCATCCCAGCTGGGTTGAATACTGGTCTATACTCAGTCTCTCTGAGTTCAGATTTCACAAATCGAAGAGAAAATCATCAAACTTCTGGACAAGAATGGCAGGGCTGTTGGATGCCTAATTCCGGAGAGCTCGGACTGACAGGGAATTTCCCAACTCTATAGCCAAAATAAAAATCAGTATTACACAGTGCTTACCTTGTCTATATCCACCCAAGCTCCCTTAGGCTTTCTGTATGTTATTCTCAGAGATAGCGGACTGGCGTGTTAGTTTAACGCCGGTTGGCATGACTCGGAAGGTCATCCACCCACGGTGCTATGTAGTGGTTGGGTTGACTTCCATGATGTTCGCATGGTGAGTCTGATGCTTATTGAGACTATCGAATGCATTGGGAAGCGCATGGCCCTCGGGTTGGCTTTACTTAAGGTATGAACTGAGGCAAAACCGAGCCTTGGCGCCTTTGTTCTTGCTTAGTGGAGGCCAGCGGCAGTACACTGTTATGCTCTCCAAAGCCTTTATGTTTCTATGGATAGATGGTAGTGCAGCTCATCAACACTTGGCTATTAAATTGCTGTCTGAAGATAGAACCCCCGCGGAAAACTATAGCGGGCGAGATTTGTTCTTGGGATCAATATCTTCTCTGTAGGTTACAGCTTCTGTTTTCCCGACCTAGGGTCATTGCCATTCCTTAGGTTTCGATCGATGCCGACCACCATGCAAACTTGTGAGCTCAGCGCGAGCAACTCCCCAGACTGATCAAACACTGCCACGTCAAGATCTGTTCGTCCAGCGCGGAAGGCCTTTGTGACCACACGGCTGTATAACCATTCTGATCCCCCATTCAGTAACGACTTTTTTAAATCTACATTGAGAGTGATCGTAGGATACCAGAAGGGATCCGGGACACGAGGCTGCCTTTCGTTTGATGCTTCCGTGCCCGACCTCATTGACGTTGCCATGGCACCCAGTCTATCCAATGCCATGGGAAACATGTCCACCAAATACATCAATGCCTCGTTTGTCCACCTGGCTGGGGTCCTGCCGCCCGGGCGAAATCTAGCCCACTGGTCGACCGTGCTGTTTTTGCGGGCCTCCACGCTGGGCCCAGGCACCGCACTAAAGATTTCAACATGCTGAGACGCCGCTATCACTGGGACCTGGGGGATTCTGGTCCACTGGCCGTCTTCCCCTTTGGACGTAAGCGCAGCGAAGTCGACCGCGCCATCAGACTTCGATCCGCGCAGTGGTACTGGATGAAGGTCCCAATTCCCGCTCACTACAGAACCTGCTTGATCCGCATCTTCCGGACTAACGGTGATATATCCGGCTACTTTCAGCTCTTGTGTAGATGCGGGAAGTGGTTTCTGTGAGCCCTTGGACCTGGCTTCCTGCGACAGGGTTACATGGATAGTACTCGTTCTAGCGCCCAGTTTTATCTCTTGAACCGTCAAAACAGCGGCACCGACATAAGCCGGTCGCACAAATGTTAACTGCAACGAGATGGGCAGTATCGTATTAAACCGGTATGGCGATTGCTGTGATTGAGCGAAGTGCGTGGTGGCCAAACGGTACAAGATGGCCGTAGTATATCCTCCATGAGGAACTAGTCGAAGCTATTAGATTATGCGCGTTCGTTGAAAAGAACGGGCAGCCTTACCATTTCCAATGCACCATTTCTCGCTCAAATACGCAGAGTACGTATGAGAAGTCAGAGGAGTAACTTTGATCGCCTCCTCGAAGATTTCGGAGTGCGGAGGTGACATTTTCGTCATACATGTATTCCGTAGACTAGAGCCCTCCAAAAACAGATCAATGGTGAAAGACAGGGGTACGAAGCATAAGGTCTTATATTAAGCGTATCGGTGTGAATTTAATTTCCCTGTCCGAACAGAGGTAATATTATGCTCCAACCCGTATATATCACTAATCTATCTACAACCTCGGCAAAAGAGGCATTAGCAGGATCACGTGTCAGTAGGAGGCAGTCCAATGTTGTAGTTATGTATGCCAACACATCTCGTATCTCAAATTTTCAGTCATGGATATCACACTCTGATCACACTTGAGATTGCAACTTGCGCATGTCTGATGGTGTTAGACTGGCATCGATTGGGGCCTGGCTACGATTGCAAGGCAACATTCAGCAACAGCTCTCCCTGTGGGCCTATGGATTTCATTCATGCGTGTATCGACAGTGATATTAATTGCTAGACGCAGAGCCTATCCGTGTGGAGTCCAATTGATGAAACCATGAAGCATAGTCAATGCAGACCCTAAAGCATAGATCACAGCTGCAATACTTTGTCAGACTAGCAATCTGACAGATTTTCGAAGAACATGTCACGGGTTCATCTTATCAACCAGCCAAGCCACTTTGTCTGGCTGTAGTGATAACGAGCCGTTCACTATTCGGCTTCGGAAAGTTGGGAAATTCTCTCCGTTTACGTGGACGGAACTAAAGATCTTGGCAAACCGTGTAGAGCGTATGCAAGGGGTGCTCGGCGCCGTGGATCGAATCACAACAATCCACCCAGGCTCTGGTCTGTCATTGCCGCAAGCTGACTACGTGCTTATGAAATAGAAAAAGAAACCGATACTTGAAAAGGACTTGATATACAGATCACTTATCAATCTGTCACTCCATGACCATTGTTCATGACGGCTGATACGAAATGTGAAGAGGCGGTGGAGACTACCCATCAAGGGACAGTTGACGGCACCAAGATTGTCCTGGGAGCGACGGAGGAGGAGGTCCTATTGGATGAGGAGGAGTCAAAGGTCATCGTCCGCAAATTTGACATTCGGCTGTTGGCCCTTTTCACCGTGATAAATCTATTTAGCTTCATTGACCGAGTCAATATCGGGAATGCGCGTCTGCTGGGACTAGAGAAGGACCTAAGACTGACCGGTCTTAAGTTCAACATTGCTTTAACGTGTCTTTTTGTGTCCTACTGTGTGGTGGAATTACCTTCCAACATTCTCTGCAAACTCATCGGCGGGCACATCTATATCCCGGCTCTGGTGCTCTGTTTCGGCATCATTACTATGCTCACCGCGCTCGTAGAGCACAAGGGTAGCCTTTATGCTTGTCGGTTCCTCCTAGGGGTAGTTGAGGGCGGTATATCCCCAGGCCTCATCTTTATGTTGGCACTCTTGTAAGAATTACTCTGCTTTATCTCTATTCCATCTAGATAATCTAACGATGCAGCTATCGCCGCCACGAACTTGGCTTCCGAACAAGTATTTACATCTCTGCCTCCTCGGCTAGTGGAGCATTTGGCGGTCTTTTGGCAATCGGCCTGTCCAAAATTCCTCCCTGGGGTATGATCCACTCGTGGAAAAACATCTTTTTCTTCGAGGTTAGTCATTGGTTTGCAGAAGAAGATTACCTCTAACGCCTTCCAGGGCCTAGTGTCAATTATACTAGCGGTCATCGCGTTCTTGTGTATACCAAGTGGTCCAGAAGCAGCACGATTTTTAACAGAGTCACAGAAGCAACAGGCAGTGGATCGAATCCGAATTGACTCCGCTGGCACAAGTGAACACTCGCGGACCAGGCTTCGCCACGTCGTTCAGGGCTTGACCACGCTACCAATCGTGGCCTGCGCATTTGGGTTCCTTTTTGGGAAGTATGTCCTATCCTTCAGATGTGACACATGGGGGTGTTCCTAACATATCTGATAGCACCTGCGGTCAGTCCTTCTCTCTCTTCTCTCCATCCATCATCCACGCTATGGGATACACCGACGAGCTAGCCCAGCTGCTCTCCGTAGGACCCTACGTACACGCTCCCCCTCAACCACACTACTACCCCAACAAGATGGAAGCTAACATAACTGAATAACAGGCCGCTGCTTGCGCTTTCTCAATCCTAGTCGGCTACATCTCCGATAGATACCAAAGCCGCGGATGGGCGATCTTCGCCACCATACCAATAGGAATTGCGGGCCTGGGCATGCTCGAATTCCTACCGGCTTCTATGCCTGGCGCGAAGTATGGCGCCCTATATCTTGCAGCACCAGGTATCTACGCCTTCCAGCCCCTCTGGATCGCGTGGGCCGTCAACAACGCTGCGACACCTACGGTCAAAGCTGCATCAGCGGGGTTAGTCTTTACCATTGCCTCGCTGGGTGGAATCCTCGCGCCGTGGGTGTATCTACCCAAGGATGCACCAAACTATCGTACAGGTCACGCAATACTTTTTGCTTTTTTGTTTGGGAGCTGGACAATTAACATTAGTTTAATCATTTACATTAAGTGGGAGAATCATGCGAGAGAAATCGGGAAGCGAGACGGGGTGCTAGAAGGCCTCGGACCCCAGGACAGATTGGAGCTGAGTAGTCGGCACCCGGCTTTTCGGTATGCCATTTGAACATATTTTAATCTTCCTACATTTAGGTCGATAATTTAAGATTTATCTTAATGAAGTAGGCTCATGCTTTCGTGTCGCTGAGTATACTATTCAAAGCAACAAAAGAACAGGTTCTTTCCGTGTTATTGAGATGGGCTTCGTTATCACAGGTGCTGATGTTTCCGATGGCATCTAGCGGAAATTATTTTCTTTTTTTCCCCGTCGCTGTCTCTCACTCATACACACACAAACGCACACAATAGGCTTGATAGACTCTAAGTAAATATATGAAGTAAGAAAAAAAGGTACAAACAAACACTCCTTGCGAGATACTTCTGCTAAACACGTTGTACGAAGAGGGGTTGCATGCGTAACATGGTGAGCCAATAGATATCTATCTATTTGGGGCAAGGTTCGGGTCTATCTCCTGGATTCTTATCCACGGAGACTCGGTACTCCAGTGTCATTTTGATAGCGCCACTTGCTGTAGCCTCTGATCCACTGCCATCTATAACTAGGTCTTCGCTCGGGGCGCCCTTTAGCTTGGAGGCTCTCGAAAATCTATGGGATGCTGCTGTGCTTAGTGGGTGGCTGTCTCTAGAGTAGGGTTGTAGAGCGTAGTGAGAATATTCCCCTCGAAAATCGCTTGACGGTCTGAAGTCGCGGCCAGATCGTTTCAGAAGGGGCCCGAGGAAGGGCAAACAAGTCACGATATTCTACATGAAGAACATAAGCTTCTCGGCCCAGTTAGGTCATCTAGCCAGTAGCCTGAGAGACCCAGAGAGAAGAATGGCCACTTACCCCGACATTTAATTCGACCGTGCCTAATAGGATTAGCAGGGTCGAATCGCCATCGCCATAGGCAACTTCGTGGATTTGTGTCAGACGAAAGACTGAGCATACCGTAGTAAACAGACCTAGGAGGAACAGACAGACGAGACCGGCCTTCTGGGCGGTTTTCACTTTCAGTTTCACAAGTAAAGGAATAGGAAGGAAAATGACCACAAGGTCACAGAGGATGCTCCAGCCGGCCAGAGCATGATGTGTAGAGCCAAAGGGAAGGCAGATTCCCTCAACATCGGGGTCCCACGACTTGTGCACCTACACGATAGGGTGGACTCAGAACACAGATGGACACAACAAAGAGTGGTGAAGTCTCAACGTACCGGCTGGCAGTTTAGAAGCAAGAGTAACATTCCTGCAAGATGACCCAGCGTGGACACAATCAATACAGCCCAGATCAGGATTCTATATATTCTCCTCGACGTTCCCGACAGAAGGCGAAGGTAACTCAAACAAAGGGCAGCTTTGAATCCCGCGATGCCCATCTGGTAAAATGGTCGGCCAGCAAAGTTAATCTATAGGACCAGGTCGCAGTTAGCGAGACCTTCTGGGAGGGCAATGAGCCAGACTTTAAGCACTGACCTTGGTGTACTGGGGGAGGCTTTCCTTGGGGCGCAGTCGCAGTGGAAGCCCTAAGCCATATCGAGTTTCTGGGATCAGTGCTGGTGAGTATGAAGCATGGAATAAATTATGGAGTGAGCGAATACTCACGAGCGACGCAAATTGCATTGTAAATAATGCTAAACAACTGATCCTCTCAGTCTGGAACGCCATTTCTCGTGGGACGGTACTCACCATTGTCACGATCATCACATAATCATCAGCGGCCATGCGACGAGCACAGAAGCGAACATAAAAGCGTAGACTCACAACGATAACCATTAGAAAAGTAAATGTGAAGCATACCCCCAAGATTCCCGGATAATCTGACGCGATATTCACCTCTGGGGCCACATTGTAAACCCAACCCATGATGAAAAAGAAGTGCCAAAAGATCCGTAACGTACTCAGTTGACAACGCCTACAGCATTATAAAGGCAATTTCTCAGGCGTCCCATGTCAGGTGGTCCTCGCCTATGGTCTTTAGTCAACCAGCAGTGAATAGACTTGTTTGCCTGTTACGTGATATAAAATGGTTGTGGAGTTCGACAGGAGTGAAACTGCCTTCTTGTTAGATATCTGAGGACAGCCAATCCTCAACAGTAAGTGTCACTCTAGTCAATCTGCGTTTCTACAACACCAAATTATTGATGAGAATAGAGCTCATTAACTAGCTTTAATATTTGTCCAAACATTTCACGCACTATGTGGTTAGTTGCCAATGTTACGCTTCGGGGTATCTCCCCTGCCGCTGCCGCTGCCACTGCCACAGGTGAGAAGGATTACCCGACTGTCTAATGACAAAGAGCCTTTAGAAGGTACAGTGAGACAGTCTATGATGCTCATCAGCAGTCAAAATTAGGTTAAGCTGATTAAGTCGCAAGTCTTACCTTTCCGTACCTTAGCTGAGTGTTGGGCAAATCATCAGTGGATGAAGACCATTCATATTCCAGAACGGGCAGAATTCTTTTGCTGACTATACAATTATGTTCATTCACAGTTATTGTCGGCATTGCAATATTTTTCATTATCCTGGACTCTCATATTAAGTTCGGATTTCTGTCAGAGCACGAGGAAATAGCCCCCGTGGAGCATATCCACATTAGCCAAACCAGCATCCGTAATGAAGAACTCAAGGTAAAGAGTAACCTGAAAAGCATCCTAGATCCACAGGTGTTCTCTTGGCCCTCCGTGTTGTCTTCGTTGGTCTTCGCGCACTGACGTTTCAACCAAGTGCACAGCATGGGAGGATAGTTCTTTCCCTAATTGTCCGTTTCAACGTTTGCCTTGCTAATGTGTACCCCAGCAGTCTGTTTTTAATAGTATAATAACAACTTATTTGGCTACCCTAACAGCTGTACTCGGACTCGAAGGTGCACTCTCGGCGCTGCTCGAAACTTCTGCATTGTCAGCATCCTCTTTGCACTACTTATATACAACGGTACGCAAGGCCTCGAGCCAATGTCTGTATTTTTGGCAGCTCTGACTACTTAGGCTGCTGAATCTGGTGCTCGTCGTCGTCCTTTGGTAGTACTATGTGTAAGAGAACATTCACAGCAATCAAGATTAGGAGGGCCGGCCTTACTGATAATAAAAATAAGTGTTTCCACTATGTGTACTAAGAAGCTTAGCTGGAGTTTTCGAAATCCTGCTTTCCAGCTGATATATCCAAAGTGTGACTATTTGGTTATACATCATCCCAATAACAATATACCTTAAGCACATAAGATATTATTTCGAAAACCGTGTACTCGTATGCTTCGTTAAAATATGCGTTCGAAGGCGCTGTTCCAGCCTTACATCAAGCTTTTCAAATTAGAAAGGACGGGCCTTTAACCAATGGGCTCGTCTTAATCCATTCCGATACCGTAGAACGTGTTCCTCAACCTATTCTGATAGGCTAATAATCTACGAGCTGCATATTTATTTTACCTCGGCTGTTAGATTTCGGTCCAATGCCTGATGTAGACATGTAATTTAGTTAAACCTGGACTGTCGAGAGCGTTAATATGCCACGGCTACCGCACGTGCGCCAGTTCTTGATCGATTTAGGGTTCACTCCGACCGGTGCCTGGGGATCCACTTTCTATAGCGTCGGCGATTTACACCAACTTGGAAAGGATGTGCATGCAAGTAGCATGCCAGGTCAGGAACAATTGAGAGATGGGAAGTAAAACTCGCGCTCAACAACACGTGCTGGTGCAGTATGTCTATCTTTATAAGGGCCATGGGTGAGATGGGGAGGTGTGTGCTTCTGGCTCTCATCATTCAGTCCACCACACGGTTTAATCTTGAGAGGCATTCTCCTAGCCAGTTCCTGCAAAATTCTTGATTCGACATGCTTAAGCCGTTTACAATAAGCAAGGCGCTGCCTCTGCTAGTAAGTACTGCACTCGCTGCTGTAGATTATCCACCGATTCCCGAAGATTTGACGACTCCTTATCAACAACGTCTTGCGATCTATGGTCCGAACGGTGAGCAACAGATTATCCGTTCTAAGAGTTAATCCGATCAGGGCCCTGCTAATACTCCATACAGCTGTTTCTGTGGGTTGGAACACATATGAGAAACTGAACCAGAGCTGCGTTCAATACGGCACTTCTAGTGACCAGCTCGCTTCCCAAGTCTGCTCGTCAAATTCACCGACATATTCGACATCAAGGACCTACTCTAATGTCGTCGTACTAAATGGTCTAACACCAGCAACCACGTACTATTACAAAATTGTCTCAACAAATTCAACCGTGGGCCAGTTCTTCAGTCCTCGCACACCTGGAGACACTACCCCGTTCAGCCTGGACGTGGTCATTGACCTAGGTGTCTTCGGTAAAGATGGTTACACTATCACGTCTAACAACGCCAAAAAGAGCATTATCCCGTCCATTGATCCAGAATTGAACCATACCACTATCGGTCGCCTCGCCGACACCATTGACGACTATGACTTCATCATCCATCCCGGTGACTTCGCGTACGCCGACGACTGGTACCTCAAGCCGAAGAACCTGTTGGACGGCAAGGACGCCTATCAGGCTATTTTGGAGCAGTTTTACGATCAACTCGCGCCTATCAGTGGCCGTAAGCCGTACATGGCTGGCCCCGGGAATCACGAGGCCGATTGCACCGAGATCCCGTTTACGTCCGGGCTTTGCCCTGAAGGGCAACGGAATTTCACCGCGTTCATCCATCGCTTCGACGAGACCATGCCCACCGCATTCTCTTCCATGTCATCGAACACCACGGCTCAAACGTTAGCCAAGAAGGCCCAAGGTCTCGCGAACCCGCCGTTCTGGTATTCGTTCGAGTACGGAATGGTTCATATCACGATGATCGATACGGAAACTGACTTCCCCTCCGCGCCAGATGGGCCGGACGGGTCAGCTCACCTCGATAGTGGCCCCTTTGGCCAGTCTGGTCAACAGCTAGAATTCTTGGAGGCTGACCTGGCCAGCGTCGATCGGACTGTGACACCCTGGGTCATTGTCGCTGGGCACAGACCGTGGTATACAACCGGTTCCGGCAGCTGCGAGCCCTGTCAGGAAGCCTTCGAGGAAATGTTGTATAAATACGGTGTGGATCTTGGAGTCTTCGGCCATGTTCACAACTCGCAGCGCTTTTTGCCGGTCCATAACAACACCGCGGACGCTAACGGTATGAACGATCCAACAGCCCCCATGTACATCGTTGCTGGTGGAGCAGGCAACATTGAAGGTCTAAGCTCCGTCGGAACAAAGCCGTCTTATACAGAGTTTGTATACGCAGAGGATTATAGTTACAGCACGCTAAGAATCCTGGATGCGAATAATCTGCAAGTGGACTTTATCCGCTCTTCGACGGGAGAGGTTCTGGATTCGAGCAAGCTGTATAAGAGCCATTCCGAACAGTTTGTTGTCCAGTGAAGACCATAACATGGCACTATCCCCTTGTACACCTTCTATCTTCTAGCTCCGTGGTCTGTCATGGGGCGCCATGCTTATTCAAATTGAAAAACATTACTTCACTACATGATGTATATAGATATGGAGGTACCTGGCCAACTTGGTCTTCTACTCTCAAGGTCCAGCGCTGAAAGAGTGGAGTTAAACATTAATCTAAATCTATTTAATCTTTGTCGCATGTCGGCATAAATATAGTAACCACTACCCAGAATGTCGTATCAATCAACGACCAATTAGAGGCACTTTCTTATCCGAGCTCACTACAGGCCTGATTTTGATGGGCATAGTGCTCCATCAAAGTGCAGGAACAGCCACATCTCCCTTATTCTCCTGTCCAGCCTTTTTCACGCTCTTCCACTCCAAGAAGCAGCTTGCCACAAAAGACACAAGAGCAAGCGCCAGACTCACACGATACGCATCACGAAGTCCTTTCATATAGGCTTCGGTTATAGCGCCGAGCTGATCTTCTTGCCCTAGTTCGGCAAGGACATGCCTCATCTCTGTTGCACCAGCGCCGACAATAGCTCGCGGGTCCACAGAGGGCGCATATTCGCGAATACCATCGATCAGACCATTCTGAAAAACAGATTGTCCCACAGCAATGAACAGTGCTCCCCCCAGAGTCTGGAAAAACATGACAGCGGCAGTACCGACCGGGATATCTTCAGCCGGTAGTACAGTCTGAACGGCCGTCATTGGAATCTGAAAGCCTGCCCCAACTCCAGCGCCGACCAAGATCTGGTAGCCGATCCACTTTCCTGTGGAGATATCGATGGAGTACAACGTAATGAGCCCGGTGCCAATAGCAGCGATAGCAGTGCTACCGATCAGAAACGGGGTATAGTAGCCAGCTATCGTGACGAAAGCACCAACGAGTACGGAGGACACCACGGTGGCCAGCATCAAGGGAAGGAGCTGAATTCCAGACTTCATGGCGGACGAACCTTTCACGCTTTGGAAGAAAATTGGAACGTAGTAAACGAGGACGAAGAATGCGCCGCCAAAGAACAATGCGAATGTTGTTGCTGCTAAAACAGAACGTCGCTTCAGGATTCCCGGTGGAAGCGTGGCACGATCCCCTAGTTTGATCTGGGAAATACTGAAGAGAATGATCATGAGGCCGAAACCGACGAATAACCCAATAACTCGGGAGTTGCTCCACGGGTACTTGTTTCCCCCCCACTGCAGGGCTAGTAGCAGACACACAATCGCCGGGATCAGAAGACTTGCGCCAATGAGATCTAACTCTTTGATACGCTGCAGGATAGGCGTCCCGGAAAATTCGGTCTTGCTTGGAAGTCGAAGAATAAAGATGATGACGGCGATCGAGATACCTCCAATAGGAAGACTACGAATCGCATTAGACAGCCTTTTTCATGGGATTATGAAACCTTGTCCGGCACTCACTTAATATAGAAGCACCACCTCCATGAGACACCATCGGTGAATGCTCCTCCGAGTAAGGGTCCTGCAATGGAAGCAATTCCCCAAACCATGCCGAACATACCAAAAACTAGGGGTCGCTTGGGTAGTGGGACTATTCAGGTAAGCTAGACTGTAACACAGCATACATAATCGACGTGAGTCCTTACCAGTCATTGATATGATTACCAGGGCCCCAGAGAAGATACCGGCGACTCCAATACCCGCTATAGCTCTTCCGACAATCAAGACGGTACTCGATGGTGCAACAGCGCAGATGAGTGATCCAATTTCGAAGATAAAGACGGCAACCAGAAAGCCCCATTTGACCTGAGCGATAATTATATCAGTGTCGGGGCAAAGTGATGAAACCTATGATGTAGCTTATCGACTTACACTGAATATCTTGTATATCCTACCATAGGACGGTTGCAGCGCCGTAGAGGTCAGGAAGTATGCACTGCCATACCATGCAATGTCTTCGATACTCTTGAACTGATCGGTGATCTTGGGTATGGCGACGCCGATGATCGTCTGATCCAGTGCTACCAGGAAAACTGCCAGGTAGAGAGCAGAAATAACGATCACGACTTTCGCAAAGCTGGGATACTCAGGTTCCTTTGCTACCGTATCCACTTTTTCCGTCGAGCCTTCGATGTCCGGCTTGTTATCGACCGTCATTGTTCACTGTGTGCCAGTGGCAGGTTGACTACGCAAGCGCAAATGAACGAGAATTTCAATCGACGACGGTTCGAGCAGAAAATTCTCTCTGGAATGTGTGGATGATTTTTTCCCCGAATGGTCGGAAATTTATAAAGCCTATCTTTTTGTGATACAGCAACCGGACAAGCTGAGCCCTATCTGTTGGTATGCAACGTCGGACATTCGGGCCCTAGTCCGGCCGATAAAAACACTATAGGTACAGAATCTGGGGGACGATACTTTGGGCAGCACACCCCGAATACGAGGCTGACATATCGCGTGGACCAATCATGCACCCGGTCCATTCGGAATAGCCTCAAGTTTATTACGATCACGACCCCATTTCCAAGGTTGACAAATACAGCTAAGATCTACAGTGAGTCACAGGCCTATGAGAGGTATGACCAGTCTTCAATCCTAGACTTTCTTCATTGAACTATGTTTTCACTATACGAGGGCTACGCTACGGCTAGTGGAGGCTGAGTTGTAGATTCATTGAAAGTGTCAAAGCTAAGCCACGAGTTTTTATGGGAATATGGCCTTTCGGCCATAGTATTGCCTAGTTTCGCTATCTCTTTGTTGCCTCACTGTTGAAGGCTAAGAAGCATTCTGTCAGTTTTGTTTCACTGGTTGATTCTCCCCGGTTGCACGTGAACCTTAAGAACACCTGGTTTTCTAAAAGCCGAAGAGGCTCATTTTTCCCGTTCTTGGCATGGTAGGATTGCTAAACTCCGCAGTCTGTGGTGTCGCTTGGAAGGCGCCAAAATCATGAACGTGATGGTCTTCGAGGGTTGATTGTTGGCACCCTTTGTGTATTGGTACCTCCGTGGATGTATCTTTTCCATCTACAGGTGAACCATTCAGGCAAATAGAAGGCCCTTCAGGGGTAAAATCGGTAATTGATGCGCTGTTATCCGGACTTTGCGCCTTATGTCCGACAGTAGCCAAGTATGCTAGCTTTGTTCGTGCCCCTTGGACAAGACCCTCTTCAACTTGGATGATCAATTCGGCCAATGCGGCCCAAGGTCTGGATTTAAACAGTCCCCGGATCTGCGGTGATCGCTGAAGCAGGGCCAGTGCCTCTTGTCGCAAAGTCCGGTCTCGACACTTTAAAGCCGTGAAGAACAACGGCAGCCCTACCCCTTCGTCAAATGTGAATGAGGGTGTCGTGAAATCTGCAAAAGAACATGCACTCAGTGCGAAGGTGGCGTGTTTGACTAGCTCGTGAAATTGGTCCAGGTACTTATCATATATCATCTCCTGGTGTGCGACGTACGTAGAGGCCATTATGGAAGTAGCCACATGAAAGGTCAGAAGTGTTGGCATGGCTCCAGCATATGGTGAACCTGGAATTTCATTCGGATCTTTGCTTTTAAAGATGAGCAAAAGCATTCTCTCACTCTTTCAAGTTCACATTGAGAGCGCACTGTTGATCTACTAAACCCAAAATTATTTTATCATCTTCTGTTCGAAGACTGTATCGGTATCTCCCAGCTTCCTGCTGGAGAACACGTGTTTTTGTGGCCAATTTTATCATGGTCGTCTGGGCTGCTGCCATGATCGAAAACTCTGCTAGTACATCTTACAGAGTTGTAAGGCTCAGAGCCTGGCTGGCTGGGTACCCTGCCACAACCATAGCTGCGGCGCCGAGCCAGAACAACATAGGGGTAATAGTATCCTGCATGAGGTTTGCATCGCATAGTACGGTTGACGATTGTCGCAGAGCGAGAATGAGGTTCACGCCGTGTTCATATAGTTGCAGAGCTTCCATAATATGGCCCTAAAGGGCCTCAATGCAGATGTAAAGAACACAGGTTATGAGTCCGACGTTCAGATCTATTCTATTCTGCGCAAGTTCGTGTGTTATGTTCGTCATAGACCACAAGTGCACGATAAAGCTTCGTCGTGTGCCCTAACCAGTTTGGCGGCTCGGGTAACCATAGGAGGTCTAGTGAATGGATCTGGGTTTTCATGAAGCGTGCTAATAGCGATAATGGCGTCCCATACTGCTGGCTCTGATCGACATGTTTTTTGAACACGTTCCAAAATCCGTGGTCTAAGCAGCTGGAGGTGGCGGGCCTTGCCTGGTGGAAGTGGTACTCCAATGCCCGCCACGCACGCCATGCATGATGGACTATCTGGGAAGGAGGCTTTCTTGTTCTATATTGACGAGGCCGACAAGTGAATACCGTGTGCACGCTTTTCCAGCGCGGCATATGTGCACTGTCTCCTAGTACCTGACACCGAACACAGTACTGTTTCGCCTCATCACATTTTACTTTGCGAATTATGAGACGAAATGTAACAGGGGTAATTAATTAGTGGCTGGAAGCAAGGCTCTGGTAACGGTGATCGCATACTTGCAGGTAGCGCACCCTAACGTTCTCGTCTTAGTTCTTGCCGCCCACCCGACACCTGGGTAATACGAAAAGGCATCGACCATTTGCATTCGCTACACATTGTTAAATTGAGGAATGTGCAGTCTAATGGCTTACAAGCCTACAAAGGCCGCCAATTCTATGGTAGAAGATCTTGCATTGTTAGCTCAGGCCTAGCAAACAATTAAATCACAGCTCCGATAGGTCCCTTCAGAACATGGCACCATATTAGGTGTAAGCAAGCCAGAAATAGTATCGTTAGGGCTTGGGGATATTCACCATCAAAGACCAGCCGGGAGCACTTCATTCAACTCGCCACTGGAGAGTATGTTTCACTTTATCATTCAGTCGATATACTGTTGATGCGTATCTAAGACAACAGTCCTTCTACTGACATAGCCATGGCCTGTGCTTGTCAAGAAGCAATTTACGATAGGGCGGCTTGGACGGACTTGAACATTCTTTTACCCAAGGGTGAGTAGCTTTGACATCCGGTAAATCCTTGGGCTCACCATATATTGACGTATCACCCCTCCAAGACTGCATAGTGATGGAGTAACAAACCTTATAGGCTCCGCTTAAATCTGCTACAGCGCTCGTTGCCTCTCCACGACGCTGTGCTCATGCTCCAGCCGCATCGCAACGAAGGCTCTGGGATCAATTCATGCAAAGCCCACACAATCGTCGCAGAGTGGCCGAAGATAACAGTGATGGTAACGGAAGCTTGATTATTGGCATGATTATCCTGGGAGCCGCAGTATGCGTCATGATATACTGTGGCTTTCGCCAAAGCTAGAGGATCTACCGCGCTAAGGCATTCGAGATAGATCCTCTGAACAGATTGCCTGCATGCAGAAGGTTCACCAGCAAAGTTTCAGTCGACTGTGGCACGACTCCCGCTCCGGGAAAATTGTCGCCCACTCTGGGACAGGCGAGGGCTAAAAATCCTGATATTGCGGGATGGCCCTAATAGTCGCCTGTAGGTGAGAGAGCCGCGGGTAATGGTACGCATCTTGTGGGCATTCGGTGTTCGTAGTTGTATAAAATATCAGCTCTCGAAGCACGGGCACCGTCTGATTTGTATGTATATACACCACCAGCACCAGGCACACGAAGCGGAGAAAAAACTATTCATGTCCGCGCGAGGGATAGTTTGTTATATCCATCACCGTGCTTCAATTGGTGCTCCCCGATGCATTTCACCGGGATTTAGATCAAAATGTAGTGCGGAGATATACCCAACCCAATTTATAAGGAACACTTTGGCAGAAGCACCTTAAAAACAAATATATTAGGTCCAACCTTATTTACAGCGCAAGCTACGCCCTCCTTCTGCCTGACTCTGTCAGCCGTAGGTATCTCTATCACAGCCTAACTTAACAAGACCTGTGAGGTGCCAGGTAAACTTTATTTAACTCATCTCGCCCAATGATTGGTGGTATATATTATTGTGACATCATGTCTAGAATACTATCTCGAATCTGTTGATAAAGTGCGAGAGCCGCAACAAAATGTAAGTAACGATTGTGGGGAGTCCAGGTCTGAGGTTCGGTGTGAGATACCGCTCAAACTGTATGTTGGTAATGATGTGCAATGTGTTACAACTATCTGCGTAAAGAATGTGTAGATGGCGTCTGACCCAATCTGAGAAAAGGATCTCAACAATACTATTGGAAGCATTGATCAGCTTTCTATCGGACGTGGTGTACGACAGTTCATGTATTGGTGGATCTGGCGTATCCAGGTGAAAATTAGGGTTACATCCAACCAGTCGGAAAAGTCAATGATTCATGGGCGAGGGTAACTCTAACCGTTTTTCGCCTCCCCTGTCCAAAGCATGTTGATCTTTTAAATGCAACTCCTATGGATGAAACTTCTCTCTGCGTTGAAGCAAGAACAACATGCAGCATTGTACCACGACAGCGACGGAGGTTATGGTGACGGTGGAGTTTGAAAACGGCGATGATGAATGATCCCGAACCATGGCTGCGAACCGCAAATCGTGTGATAATCGGAGTTGGGTTGGGGATCAACACCCTTCTCCTTATCATGCGAATCTACACAAAGGCTTGTTTAATCAGGAAATTCTGGTGGGATGATGGTAAGTCGCTTATAATCAGAGCTAATATTGCTCCTCTCGAGCTTATCATTGACAGATGACCATCAGTTTGCCTAATCGTCGCCTGGGTATACACCACTGATGTTGTTTGGCCGTGTCTGCTTACGTTAACGTGAGAATAGTTCTTCTCCGTAGGGACACAGGCTGTCATTCTATGTAAGATGGCGCTCAACTCAGTTGATGGACGGTGAATAACAAATCTCCAGATGGGTTCGCACATGCCGGCTATGGGGTCCATACTTCAGAACTTTCCTTGCCCGTTCTCAATATATACCTGAAGGTAAACATCTCTCATGCGATCCAAATCTGCGTTTAACCACTAATCACTCGGCTACACCTCCATTAGTGCGTGCTGGCAGCATCGGTCATCTACGTTCCCGCGCTCGCCTTTGCAAAGCTCGCCTTGCTCATGCTCTACTATAGGCTCTTGGGAGCAATACATCAACTATACATGTATATCATCTACCTCGTCAGTTCTATCGTTGCGGGCTATAGTATTGCGCTTGATCTAGCGCTGATCTTCGGCTGTACACCTGTTCAGAAAAGCTGGGATATGACCATCGCAACAGGCTCATGCATCAGCCAAACAGGCGTCTATCTTGCAACAGCTATCACTAATACTGCAAGCGACGTGGTCTTGATTTTGATCCCGGTTCCCGCAGTATGTGGTCTACGTTTACCCTTCATTCAGAAAGTAATGGTTCTTTGTATGTTCAGTATTGGGTTTGTGTAAGTGGCCGTCGAACCCTGTTTAGCAAGCACGCCGTTTGTCGTTGCGAATTGAGCAGCTTTGAGAGCCAGAGGCTTACCTCTTATCGTATAGAACCACCAGCATAAGCATCATTCGCCTAGCAACCCTGATGCCTTTAGTTACGTCGCAAGATCAATCGCACGAGATTGCTCTGGCAGCTATATTCATGTAAGACCAACACAATTCTAAAATCTTCCTATGTTATTTGCATTTTTTCGCTACAACTGGAGCTAACGTCGTCGGCTTACAGTAACATTGAAGCAAACTTCATTATTATATGCAGCTCCCTGCCCTATCTACGTAACTTCCTGCGCTACTATGCTCCCCGGTGGATTGGTGATAGCGTTCATGCTAAACGAAGATATTCCTATTCTACAGACTCACCATCCGGCCCAATGAGGATGCCCGGCCTAACTCAGCTCCAAGATGATATCGACCGAGCTATAAATCGAACCGATGGCACGGCGAGCTTGAATGGGCACATTGAAAGAGGCGCAGTGGAAGTGGTATAGCAATGGTTTCTCACCCACGAAACCAGGGAGTTTGAGCCTATTATCTCTGCTCATTCTTGCGAACGATTATGAAAACCTGGGCTTGCGGGGTCAACATATTTACGAAGAGGTTTTATTTTGGGTTGGTTGTTCACTCATACTTCCGGCTACGCCTATGTACATCTCCCAGCGAACCCTTTTCCGATCCATGTCTTTCATGGCTCACACTCTAGTCCCTCAAATTCGTTTAGATCGTTGGCTAAACTGGCACAGGTCAACGGTCACGTTGCAAAGGGCGCCCATGGCCGCTCGACTCCACAGCGCCATCTGTAGAAAGCCGTGGCACAGGGTATCGTAATGACGCCAAGTGACCGTATTGCCTGCCTCCTCCAATCGGGAAGCAAAGTCCTCTCCAACATCTCGGAGAGGGTCAAACCCACACGTATAAACTATCGTCGGCGGAAGATCTTTCAATGCGGATGCAGGCTGCTGACCGGGGGAGATATACCGATGCGAATGGGACACGCCACTTGAAAGATATCTTGCTGCAAAGCTGAAGATTCCATTGCCTTCATGGCGTCGTTAGTTTCATCATTCCAAGACACATAGCGGTTCAAGCAAAGATGCACATATACTCGAGATATAGTCCAGTATTGTTTTCCGTCGCCGCCTGCGTACTGAAGGGCATCTACAGAGGGGTACAGCAAAAACATCCCATCCAGCTGTTTCCGCTTGTTATCCTGCAATCGTAAAGCCAGATTGGCTGTCACGTTGCCTCCGGCACTATCACCTCCTCCGAACAGCCGGTCGGGATCCACACTACGCGCTCTACCAGCGGCCCCGCGCACCCAGTCCACCACGCACTCATACTCGTCCAATTGTACTGGAAACCGCCATTCGGGTGCTAGAAGGTACTCCGCTAGCTATGCCTGAACTCCGGCCTTTTCCGCAAGAATACGACACCCATTCTCGAACTCGTCGGTCGTGGCGACCGTACATCCACCTCCGTGGAAGTAGATGGTGCCGACCGACGACTCTTTCGAGGGGTACAAGATGCGCAGTGGTATATTTCCGTGGAATCCGCGAACTGTTGTGAACTCGACTCCAGCAAACGGGGCCAGGAGATGAGGAGGATGCGCAGTGAAGCCGAAGGCTTCTGTATGATGTCGTCTTTCGCCGTGAAGGTCGGGTCCGCCGAGGCGCAGGGAGAGGTGCTCGGAGAGGAAGGATGTGAGCTCGCTGTCGAGGGTGGTTCTCGAGGCACACTTTGGTGTCATCCTGCTATGCCAGTACGTTTATGAACACGTATCTGTATCACGAGTTGTGAAGATGTGTAGTTAGATCGATGGTACTGCCACGGTGACGGTAGGTCTGTCCCGGAGAGTTTAAGCGCTACCATAACTAGAGTTCGCCATCAATATCGAGACGTATTAAACAAGTAGCAAAATGAATAGTGGGTTGTGGTTCCAGTTCACGTCGTTGAGGTACTGCTGATAGGAGCGTGCTCAACACTCGAAACCGTTCATGGCGCCTTACAGTAGTCCAGCGACAATAAGCGTGAAGTCACAGCGCTCCCGTATCGCTCGCATTGTGTATATGAGGAGCAGAATAACATAACAGGCCCTTGACAGTCAAAGCGAGCTTCATGTTCCACCCAAAATGATTGGCAAAATGGGAATGATATCACTCGGCCCGTTATTTCTGAACAAGGGCTAGGAACATTATTTATCCGGACTATTCTCCCCTTGGCTGGCGAAGCAATACGAGGGATCATGCTCCCTGAGAGACGAATAACCATTGCAAGCAATTTCACAGGCTGTGCGAACAGTCTTCTCATGGATTCTCATACGAAATATTGGTCAGCATTACCGTCGTCGCCTGCCCCCCTTAGCCAGGGCTCCAATATGGGCAAAGCAAACCTACGCCGATCTTCTAACGAGCACTGACTTGACTCGAGACATACTCGCGAAATATCACTACGCCCGAGCACCTTACTAGACATACAAACCTTGGGCATTTACAGCGGCAAAACGTACGCCCCCATCGTATCGGGGGTTTGACGGCGATTGTCGAGTTCTATACAACCGGCTAGGGGCATATTCAAGGAGAAACTTATCAATTCCAGCAAACGGGGTCCTGAAAGAGCACTTTACTAAAACCGGAACACCGACGAAAGCGCGTATTTTTATGGTTCAAAGCCAGCCACACTAGAAGCCTCTCCGCCTATTCTAGAAACCAACCCCCACCTCCTTTCTTCTTAACGAGCTGTATATTGGAAGAAGATCCCCCGAGACACGTCATACCCTGTGCCCGCCTTTACCCTTTAAGGGCAGTGCTGACTGCTTCCAGATTCTTCAGCAATGTAAGCTTGTGGTTGCAGTCTGCATCCCTGATTGGCCTTTCAATCAGTTCTAGCTTTCATTTGCGGGGACGGCTCCCAGAACCGTATGGCAGCCAAGCTGGGTGGCAGATCTATCGGATATCATTGCGTAGAAGGGCTCATTGATGCTTTGGAAAGGCCTCGGGGCTTCCAAACCCTGGATCTTTATCCAGTTACCAGCGTGTATTTTGTCCCACGCAAAGGTCGCGACATCACATGGTTATTAGCGCACAATTGCGGCAGGTAGGATAATCAAAAAGCGAGCTATTTTACTTAGGATGCACATTTGGGGTTCACTTGCCTTTAGAGGATGCGAATAGTTTTTTTTTTTTTTTTAATGGCATTGATGAGTATGGTAGTTTGGTGTCCCTATGGACTTCTTCACCATCCCAAAAAATAGTAGGCGGGGTGTTCATGAGAAAGACTCTCTGCCAGGCTCTACCAAAGTCACTGACCTCGAGGACCTGTCAACCATGCTGATTGGGTAATATGCGAAATATCCTGGTTGTAACAGCCAACCCAATTTGCTGGCTCGCTTGCATATCGACCCATGGATCGTTTGCCTGCCCTGCGGTCATAGGCCGTGTTACCTCCGGACCAGCTAATATTCCCCATGAAACATGTCATGCACTTTTCCCCTCTTCTATCATCCTGGTAGAGACGTTTGGCGTGTCAGGTATATATTACTCTCATCACTGCATTTTCACGGCAAAAGCATGTCGACAGCTATTGAACAAGAATGAGAACGAACGCTCATTGAACTTCCCCAAATGCAATGAGACCGCAAGCAAAAACCCTATACCATCTACGACCGAAGCTCGACGAAATCCTAGACGATACAGCCCCTGTTCCATATACACTAGGCACCTTTGTCGCCTTCCTCGCACAAAATCACTGTCTCGAAGTCCTGGAATTCATCCTTGAGGCGAAACGCTACCGAAAAACATACGATTGGCTCCTGCAACACGACAAGCTATACTGTGAAGAGCAAGGACAGCCGGAGCGGCTGCAGCGAGTATGGGACCGCATCATTGAAACGTACATCGAATCGGGCGCAGCGCGCGAGATTAACGTGCCGAATGAGATCCGGGGGAAATTACTGGAGTACAGTAAAACGCACGACTCCATCCCGCCCCCAGACGCACTCGATTGCGCCGTTTACCACATGCATGACTTGCTCCGGGAATCAATATTAATTCCCTTCATCCGCAGCTGCTCCGGCACGGCCCATGTGCAGCCTCTCTCTGTGCCATGTCTCAGTGGCACCGAGCGAGTGTCCCCCGATCTCAAGGCGTCCGACGACTCGACACGCTTACGGACAAAACCCTGTGAACTTGTCCCCTCCTCGCCTGCAGACTTGGAATATTCCGAAGGGTCAGAACCGCCAACAAGAACGATATCTCGAGATACCGACTCTCAAAACGTACTCAGGTCATCTTCGTCCGATACTGCGCGTGAGATCACCGGAGGCTATGATTGGGATATCTTGCCGGAAAGTAAAGCGGCAAAAATTTGGCACGCAAAGACTGCACCAGAGAAAAAGGCAGAGCCGCCCCCGGATTCACCAAGAAAGAAATGGCGCCACTTACAGCGGCTCGCGAAGCATTTTCGGCGTTCTTCTGGTTGAGGTAGTCTGTTCTTCTTGCCAAAAGTTGGCTGGATAGAACTTAGTTAATATCTAAATAATATATGCACGTAGCTAGCTACTATACAATTCATTAAGGCTGACTGGACCAACGCTCGCTGAAAGGTGAATGCTCATATTATGTTACCTGGCCGAAAACTGTATCTGTTTTCTGAACCATAAAACCAGCTCTTAGCATGACATGGGATCGAATAACTTAATGGCCTCACACCAAGGTCACACCTACGTAGTTGGCTTGGGATGCATCCAATCAGTAACTACGATAACCATGGATATAATAACAGGAGCTGTCACACTACTATGAGGTATCGATGACTTCATCTTTATAGGGTATTTAAGCCTTCAGGACCATGGTTTCATGAAACAACATGCGGTTGTAATCTTCCCTAATCGATCTCCTCTTTAATAGAATTCAGGGACACAGGTCGAAGATCAGACCAGGGGATATCAAGGGGGGTCAATGATATAGGTCATGGGCAGTACATATTGAATCTCTGCATTCTTATTATAGTGCTCTACCTTTTCCCTTTTACTGACCCTTCCGTACTTTGTTGCTGGTGACAACAACGAGATGTCCAATTGTAATTATTCCAATGTCGACCCCAGCAATGCAATTCTAGAAACGACGTCGGTGAACCCCCTCTCCGATGCGGTACAGCCACAGACAACGTTAGGAGTATGAGGAACTACGCAGGGGAGCTTCCCTCTGCTGTTTCAATATGTTCAAAAATCCAATGGTGACATTCATTCTATGTTGAGAAAAGTTCAAGTTGCTTTCTAGGGCTCGTATGATGTCACCACTCGCCTTGACTCGGCGCGTGATCGCTACACAGAGATTAAGATTTTTGCCTAGTAATTGACAATTAGTTTAAGCTAATGATCCAGCAGTATTTACAAATTACTTTTGGTCGTGATCAATTCCTAGAGACGACTGTGCTATTGAACCACGTATCCTGCAGAACTCCGCCGCCGTGGGCCTGTCCCGTGGATCAAGCTTCATTATTTTAGAATGAACTCCTTGTCCTCCTTGGATATCTCTTGCTCCGAAATCCGGCCAAACGGCTTTTTCTTCTCCGGGGGTATACCCTGCATAATGTATGCCACGACATTCAGCATCTCCTGAGGACAGGTCTCGCGATATGTCAAAGGGAATGGCCCGGAGAATTCACATTTGTCTTTGAAGAACCTTGAGTTTGTATTCATCGTGATCAGCAGGTACACCTGGCTTGAATATAGAAAAGTTGTCGCCATAGAGCAACGTTATAAGTTGAAGGAGATTCATCGCTGCTCCATCAAACAGAGACCAGGTTGTATTCGAGCACAGGGTCAAAAAGGGGGAGACCATGAGAATGTTGGCTGCTGAATCGGGATCAGATTTACGAAGCCGCGAAGCCAGCAATGCAGTATTGGATCCCTGTCATCCTGCCATGGGCGTTAAACCAGGCAATATGACTTGAGTTACCAAGCTTGGGGTACAGGCAGAAGTTACACAAATCCAATTATGCCAACTAGAGACTTTCTCGAGATTTTATAGATTTTGTGGCTAGAAGGGGTTATAAACAGTACATCATCAACCACGGCTACCATGAAAAATTTATTCTCAGTCGAGAGTCGAGAGTCGAGACATCCCGCTCTCCGATAATAATCTGCAGCTAAGGAGTATGCAACGATATTTCAACACAGTTATATGAGAATTTGCAACGACTCAAATATAGAGTCAGCCGTATTCCCGTAATTGATTGGAAGGTTACAATCATCGGCCAAGCTAGTGGATCCGGAAGACTTGGGTAATCCTTCAGCCTCGACGTTCACCCGGACGAAAATGTTTAGGAAGTAGGCTATGAGGATATGACTATATATCCCAGCGACTATACTCGACAAGCATCTCTGAGGATATACCGAAAAATTAAATTTTATCTTATTGAGACAACATTTATCTGTTCCGGGTGAAATAAAATCAAAATGCCCCCACGGGTAATTGTTTTCGATCTTCTCACAGCCCTCCTAGACAGCTGGAGCTCATGGACCGAAGCCGCAAACAATGACCGTGAAGAAGCATACAAATGGCGCCAAAGATATCTGGAGTTGACCTTCGGATGCGGCACATACCGTCCTTATGAAAATCTTGTCCACGAAGCAGCCCGAGACGTCGGCCTCCCGAACAATGTACCCAAAGCACTGATCACGAATTGGGACCAGCTACGCCCATGGCCCGAGGCACAGAAAGTCCTGCTGCAATTGAAGGAAAAGGGATATTGCTTGGCGTCTGTGACAAATTGTTCACGCGACCTCGGTCGCCGAGCCGGAGCTGTGTGCGGCGTTGAATTCGACGCGTTTGTCACGGCGGAAGAAGTCGGCTTCTACAAACCTCATCCGAAAGCATATGCCTCGATCCTATCAGCATTGGGTGTGGAGCCTAAGGACGCCCTGTTTGTAGCTGGAAGTAATGGCGATGTCATCGGGGCAGCAAAGGCAGGCATGAATGTTGTTTGGCATAACCGGGTTGGACTGCCAGCACTACCGGGTTCTCAACCGTGCCCTGAGGGTCGCTCGTTAGAAATTGTGCTTGACCACCTCGAACAAGTGGAGTCGAGCTAGGGTTCAAATGTTTTGAATGGGGCGTGCTGTCATTGTTAATGCCCAGCTAACCGATGGCAAATGTGCTGATTGCATCATGGTCACAGCATTACGCGAAATATCGAAGCCTGGAGTTATAGTCTGATATGAAGAGTCTTCACATTACAGTCACTAATGACAGATCGAGGCTATCAATGCTCACTACACCCTATATCTACCCTTGTCGCACAGCAGTCTCAATGTATATTTTATGTCTTGTAATGTATTGTCCTCAGTGCTTCCGCCCTCCTTTACGAGACATATTGCCGGCATAAGTGTCTGTCTGTTAGGTATATTGAATGAGAGGCATATCGCATCCCCCTACCTTCTTATGCAGGCTATTAGATTATGAGTAACTGAACAAATAGCACCCTGTCCTGGTGAGATTCATGAACAAGATAAAAAATGGGGCCGCAGTAGACATCAAAGGTAGAAAGGGGAGATCTTCAAACATCAAGAAGCACACTGCAGCCATCTGCTTACTAGTATCACAATATATACAGAGGCCCAATAGTAATCATACGGGATTGACTATCGGCCGCTTGTCAATCGTCACCCACATATCCCGCCAGAAACTGATGCCGCCCTTGACTATGAACTTCGTCGAGGGCTTCTCAGCGGTGACAGACGGTTTATACCGACGGAAGAACTAATTAAACCGAGTCAGCTTTGTGAGATATGGGAAATGAGGGAAATACTCTTGACTTACCTGCAGCGGACCCTTGAACAGCTCTTCCGTTGCAATGTCCCTACCCAAGCAGAGTCTTGTTCCATAACTGAAAGTAAAGATACATTTGTTGTATAACATAGCTTTGTCAGTATCTAGCCATCTCTCCGGATGGAACTCGTCTGCATCTTCTCCAAAGAGAGTCCGATCACGGTGCAGAATCCACGAATTTCCTGTAATTTCAGTTCTTGCCGGAGCGAACTTGCCGAAAAGCTCAATGCCTGGTTCCGAAACGTAACGCGAGAAGATGTTAGGGGCCGGGGAGTTTAATCGAATGTTTCCCGGACACTGGCGATATAATAGGGGAGGTGCTTAAGAATAGCCTGGTACTGGGGTATGGTATCTGGAATGGCACCTTTACGAGCCGCAGCATCAATCTCATCCATCATACGCTCGTATGCTTCGTTTTACACGAGCAAGTGGCTGACGAGAGACTGAAACACCGTCCCAATGGTATCAGCGCCGGCGAGCAGGACGAGTAAGACCTCTGCGTTGAGATATCCAATGTCCAAAGATTTGCCGTCATCTGTGCGCGCATCGATAAACGTCTGGAGAAGATCAACACGGCAACATCCTTGCCCTCGGCGACCTCGCGCAAACGCTGATCGATCAACCGATCGCGAAACCGCATGAGAACGCCAATCCCCGTGTTGTCTTCAAGTTTGGCAACGAGGTATTTTTTAAGAAACGTGGCCTTGACCCACCTCGTGAATGGGTGTAGGCGCGCGAGGAGGCCGAATGCGGGCAGGCCACCGTGGAAGCCCTGAATGAGCCCTTCAACATCCTTGCCCTGTTCTATGAAGCCCAAGGGTGCCTCAAAGCCGATTTCACTGATAACGCCGTGTGCCACGTACCTATCGTTTCACAAAGGGAGCCCAATTAGTTCAGATAAATTGTATTCAGCAAGCGTTCACACTTACACAGCCCACCACGAGAGATCAAAACTAGCCCCAGTGCTGGCAAAGGTTTCGTCGAGTTTATTTAACCAGACTCCTATCTGGGCGTCGATCAACGGTTCCATTCGTTTTACATTGCTGAAACTGTACTGCAGGGATTATCAGCGAGGCAGTTGCTGGTCCAGTTCGAAATGCACGAAACATACAGGACCGGGAATGAGCTTGCGAAATGCCGCATGGGATTTGTGCGACCGGATGTTGAATAACGATTCAGTCTCGCCGAAGGAGCCGGTAATATAGTGGCACGTTCTGTCCGCATTGCGATGGTAGATGTCTGGAAGCTTCGTGGGGTCGCTGACGAGAAGCAGTGTTGGAGTGACTGCCTGCAAACCATGCGCATATTAGCATTCAGCCCTGCAGCTAAAACTGGAATACCGTACCGTATGTCTTGGTTAATGCATAAATAGTGGGCACTTCGGTTTCACGTAGATTATGCCATGCAATCCAAAGTCTGGTTACGCTGCCCCGAAAGGCCCCCGGAAACACGGACAAAGGATGGAAAAAGCGATAATACACAATTTGATAAGCAGATCGGAGGGCGATATAGGCCCATATCACCAGGATTACGTTAGTTGCGGTGAACATTGATACCAGGTCCTCCCCTGTAAGAACCATTTTCGCGATGTGAAGCTAAAGGCTACACCAGAGAGAAAAGTCATGGGACCCTGTACAAATACGCCCGAAGCCAGCTGCCCACTGGCAGAGGATAAGATAAAAATATTTGGCGATCACCCTAGACGCCATTCATCACATCTGTCCGCACTTTTGTGCTCCAGCGCAAAGTGGGCAAGGCCATGAAGGGGAGCGAAGGGCAGCGCACTCAGACATAATAGCACTGACGCTTATTTGCGCAACGGATGATCATCCTTACGAGGCCTCATCATAGTTAAGGGGCCAATTAGTACTTGGTTCAACCTGCATTTCACACTGTAGCATCGGAGTCCCGAGCGCTTTGAGGCCCACTGAAATCAGATGTGCAGATGCTGATAAGTCTTCGGGGAATGATGGAGGCATTGAGGCTATTTCATTAAGCAATTCTTCTGTCGCCGAACTTTCAACACGATTTCTTTTTCGATCAAGAAGACTGACGATATCACTGTCCATCTAGTACGATATGATTCAACAATGTCATCCCTTCTTGGCGGAAGCTTTTCGATCCATCCGCTTTCAGGTCAGCACTATCTACTACACGTCGAAGGGTCGGGTTGCTTTTCTTCTATACCCCAGGAGGAAGTTGCCCGCTCTGGGGGCAGATATCACCTGGTTGTCGAAACGACTTTCGACCAGATCTTCGGACGAGAACCCAGGAGCCAATGCCTTCAAGGAAGCACGCTCGTTTCCTACGACGGGGTTCAAAAGCATCCAGGCTAACAATTGCGTGGAAGAGGAGGAATTACCTGATTAACGAGCGAACCCTACGTGACACGAAGCTCCTGTTGCGTCTAGAGGGATTTGTCTTATCATCTTTGTTATAGGTAGCACTGCCAGCCGCTTTCTATGTCTTTGTATATAACAACAGTGTGCCATGTAGCTGCCATTCATTTTTCCTATTTTTCTTCGCGATTAGTCTTGGTTGCGATACAAATGGGTATGCGGATAACGTGTACAATCAAGGCTGAATGACACTGACGTTCAATCTTCGATTCATTACCTTGTCCAACCGTCTGACTTGAGATAATGAAAGTGAAAGGAAGGAAGGAAGAGGAGGAAAAAGGAGGATACCGATTCGCTGGGATATTACTTTCTCGCCGAAAAGGGAAATTGATTAGCAAGTCCAGGAATTCCCATCTTCGGGACTTCCGCAACTTGAAAAGGTCAATTGAATCGAATTGCCGCCTCGGATTACTTCCGAGAATTAATTTAACTACAATACCCGTCTTCGTTCCCCTGGCCTATCGACAACGAGGTTTCGGGGTATATTACTCCCGTGGTTTCAACAAGTTCTAACGCATATCGAAATTCCCTATTAGCAACTGGGCTGTACTTTGGTAAATGTTTGCTGATACTAAACTACAACTACCTCTCTAGGACGACCACTAGGATAGCTGGTCAAGAAAACCGCATCAATGGGCTTAAATGACCTGAGCTGATGAACCAATCTTGATATACCTAATCAACGCCCATCGTTTATCCGTTAAGAATACCTTGGAGTCGTACAACTCTTCATGGAGGCGTCGGCCTAGCGAAGCATGGTCCTAAACTCCGATGTCGGCTATATTCTTTTCCAGCCTAGGGCTTCCTTTGCCCTACACCAGGTCTCTCCACAAAATCAAATAGATTGTACCCCGTACCGGGAAAGGGACTGGACAAGTATTCCCCTCAATATTCGAAATCTGGGTCGGGGAGAGCTTGAATTTGATACCTATGGGGGGGATCGGCAATATTGACCTACGTCAACGGACAGCCCGTGGTCTTGATCCCCACACCCAAACGCTTAGCTTCTGGGTTGGGATACTCTGTCTGTCACCAGATGAGCATGTAGAATGAGGATTGCACGAACTTTCTGCCGTGGTAGTGCGACATTGCGCTCTTTAAAGTCAGACTCCATACCCATGATGGAAGTTGCCTGGTCACTCTCCGTTGTCCTTTGCTAAAGTGGTGATGAAATCAGTCTTCAAATTTCTGGTGGGCGCTGCCACTCTCACAGTAGCACAGGCTACTAGTCTTCTAGACCTTTGCACTACAGACCATGTGAAATCGATTATACCGTCCAGTGGTTCCATCTATGGACTTCTAATCGACACGTCTTCCATTACCGCCAATGCTGTCTACAACGCCTCCACCTCCGGAGACAGTGATTTTCCAGCTGCTACCTATGATATTTGCAACGTGACTCTCGCGTATTCACACCCTGGACGTGACGGCCAGGTTCGTCTCAAGTTCTGGATGCCCGCTCCCAACGAGTTTCAGAACCGCTGGCTCTCGACCGGTGGGGGTGGTTATGCGATCAACCACGACGAAAGCTCCCTCCCCGGTGGTGTTCAATACGGGGAGGCCTCTGGCATCACCGATGGAGGCTTTGGCAGCTTCGGTACACGGTTTGATACAGTATTTCTTCGGGCCAATAGAACGATCGACTACGAGGCGCTATATATGTTCGGATACCAGGCTCATCATGAGTTGAGCGTGATCGGAAAGGCCTTCACCACGAATTTCTAAAATACAGGCGACTCAAAACTCTATGCCTACTAAATGTTGCTCTGAAGGTGGCCGCGAAGGGTTCAGCCAAGTCCAGCGGTTTGCTGACGACTGGGATGGAGCAGTCATTGGTGCGCCAGCACTTCGCTATGGCCAACAGCAGGTCAACCATCTCTACCCGGATGTGGTCGAGCACACCTTGAACTATTACCCTCCACCCTGTGAATTGGAGAAGACTGCCAACTTGACCATCGCAGCCTGCGATAAACTGGATGGTAGGGCTGACGGTGTGGTGTCGAGGACGGATCTATGCAAGCTGCATTTCAACGTCAACTCGACGATTGGCACACTCTACGCCTGCCCGGCCTCGTCCACACAGAAAGTCTTGAAGCGCGCTTCTGTGACTGATACCGCTCCTGCGCAGAACGGAACGGTATCTAAACTAGGTGTACTCGCGGCGAGTAAGATGTTGGACGGACTCCGTACTCTCGATGGCAGCCGCGCCTACATCTGGTATCAGCCTACTGCCACCTTTGACGATGCACAAACACAATACAACTCGAAGACCGGGAGGTACGAATTAGACATTACTTCATTCGGTGGCCAATGGGTGGTTTTGTTCCTGCAGCTCCAAGAGCTTGACAACTTATCCTCTCTGGACAACGTCACATACGACACGCTGAGAGACTGGATGGAACTTGGCTGGCAGCGTTATGAAGACGTCCTCCAGACCACATGGCCTGACCTGACCCCCTTCCAATCTGCGGGTGGAAAGATACTCCACTATCATGGAGAGTCAGATCCGAGTATCCCGGCAGATTCTTCAGTGCACTACCACGAATCCGTTCGCAAGATTATGTACCCAAATATGTCTTTCAACGAGAGTAGCGAGGCTCTGAATGAGTGGAATCGTCTGTTCCTGATTCCAGGAGCTGCACACTGCTCACCGAGTACTAATCAGCCCAACGGTCCGTTTCCCCAGACCACGCTTGAGACCCTTATAGCGTGGGTGGAGAATGGGACGGTCCCCAAGACTCTACACGCCACTGTGCCTTCTGGACCACGCGAGGGCGAGCAGCAAGAGATTTGCGCTTGGCCTTTGCGTCCTTTGTGGAAGGAGAACGGTACAGTGATGGATTGCGTATACGACCAGGCCTCTATTGACACTTGGGACTATGATTTCGATGCCTACCGACTGCCTCTTTATTAGACGCCTACCATGTAAGTAGCATGGGATGTCTTCCATTACTCAGTAGGTATTAGGCTACCACAGATACATGACTGGGCTTCGACCATAGCTTGTCTATCTTCTGGCCATTCTCTTCATAGTACTTGTCTCCTCATTGATCAATTGTCATTCATGAGCTGTGGTATTGAGCATCCTGTACCAGATATATATGCAGTACATTTATCAGCATCTACATTAAGTGGGTAGCAATATCACTGAATGGCACACGGCGGCGAGGGCCTTACAGACTATCTAGATGAAATTCTTTAGTTGGTATAGTCTAGTCTAGGAAGTTTTAGCATCGAAGACCCTTAGACACATGTGCGCAATGGAGGAAGATTTCGCATAATTGTGCATGATGAATTAAGGAGCCAAATCAGAATCATCGCTTTGTTCCATTTCATTACCAGTATCTTTTTCGATATACGATTATTTAAGTTATTTATTCGCATTCTCTTGTGGAAAACAACAAGATTCACCAGGAATACTAACTGAAATGGTTCTGGTTGAAAATAATGCAAATATACAGGCGAATGGCTTTATGACAGATCATTTACCATGCTAGCTCTGGTCTTGCCATACAGCTCGCTGCTTCAAGCTGTGAACAGAATCTCTCTTTTCCTCCTCCAACTTGTCAGTTTCACCCCCCCCCCCAAAACACCTTGGGCGCTACTAGCCAGATCTCCCGTCCCCCTTGTTGCTCTTCTTGCTTCCGATGATCCATAATCATTTGCCTGACCCTATCCTGAAAATGAATGGGTTCCCTATGCGACAATTAGCTTCTATTCCTTAATTACAACCCAATGGTCTTATCCCTTTACCTTCTCCTTGCGCAAGACAGAATTAGCAAAAAAGCCTGGGCCTACTACTCGTCGGCAGCGGACGACAAATTGACGAAAAGTTTCAATACTCAAGTCTATCATTCTATCCTATTACAACCTAGGCCGAGTATCTATCAGATCCGTAACAGTTTGGCTACTGCAAATAAAGCAGCTCGGTCATGGACAGTAGCCAATCAACATATTACACGATGTATCAATGTATTAATGTTTACATGTTAGCGACATACTTTGTTTTTCGTTTCTTTCCTTTTTTGGTTTTCCTTATTAAATAAAGAGATAGAGACAGAAAGAAACAGAAAGAGACAATCAGCAAGAGTAAAAAAAGAAGTGGATCTTGCTAGCGCCATGGCTTATGGTTTAGGTCGTCTTCGAGCCCAGCTAGCGACATTTGTTTAGGGACAGAGAGAGACTGCTAGCATAGCGACAGTCTTTCTAGCAGCAAAATATTGAACAGGCCAAACAGATACCGAGGGCGCTTTGTAGCCGTTCAAAGATCGAATTTATCAACCGCTTCCATGGCAATTCCCAGCGATAGGACGGATGCCTCACTGAAATCTCTCAGCCTGATGGATAGGTCGGAATCGAGAAGGAAGTTGCGGGTAGCAATATCTGCCACAAGGACACACCTGTCAGGGATCTGCTCAAGAGCTCGAGTCATTTGCTGAAACCATGCAAGCTGGACTGGACGAGGTGGCTTGTTGTTTTCCAAGTAGGTGCGTAAATCTCCATTTTCTGTGAATACCAGCTGAGTGGAATTCGTAGAAAGTTCAATGCAGGGTACAACCCCATCAATCTGTTCCCTTTCAAAAGAACTAAAACGGCGATACACTCCCTGTTCATGCTGAACCACCTCAATATTCAATTGCACGTGGGGTCGCTACTCCAAGGATGTCTCAATTGTATTTTGATACCCAAGTCGCCGCGGCGTATCACAAGTCCAGATCTTCCATATCCTAAGGTCTCACTGTCGGCTATGGGTTGAGCATAGAGGATGCCATAAGTTAAGAAAAAAGGTAAACAATGAAGTGTGTAGTTGAAAATTGTAGGGTTGACTATCAAGGATGGCTGGCCCCTATCCAGACCTTGGATTATATAACTGACGAAGCAAGTTAACTAATAAGGAACCAATGCTTTATAAAGGTGCTAGCTGTAAAGATCGATCAGTCTTCGCGCGCGAAGAACTAATACATTATGCAGTGCCGCCCATTCGGTGCGCTAAAAAGAAAGTCAGTCTTCGCATTTCCATTCAGGAATTGGATGACTTGAGAGAAACAAAGCAGGTCCGGGGTGTGCATAATCAGCAGAGCTGCTGACTAACCGACATAATGGATGAGAAGGCCCGAGTAATGCATTGCTAGGAATGGAATAGCCTCGGCGGCTGGGCACGTGCCGTGGACTCGACCCCAACCCAGGGAAAGAAATATGGTGAATAAATATCCTTCGGAATATAGCAATTGAAGAGTTTTCACGCACGGAAGGAAATGTACCGTCTATAGTATACTTCCTTCTGAATGCCTCCACACTCTTCGCAGACCGTAGGTGAACTCATCATTGTCCATCAAGGATGCCGGGATAGCCGGAGGCAGGCCCGAGTTCACTTGGCGCAAAATGGTATCAAGAAGAGAACCCAACGGCAGCGCAAACGGAGCAATGGCAGTCCATTGCCCCGAGATGCCAACACCGCCGCCCCGCCTCGTATCTCTGCTCAGATCGCACTCTCCGGGTCCTCGATGGTGGAGTACTTGATCTCAACGAACGTCTTCAATGATCTCAGCAGCACATGGGGCGTCAGTCCAGCAATTTGTCCTGGTCCCGCAAATCTGTCCCATAGCATATCGAGAGCTTCCGATGCACTGGAATGTATTTTCCGTGCCAATTTGGCATTCCATTGGGTTGATCTCAATTTGTGGATGACCGCTGACGGAAAAAGGGATATGAGGATCGCTGCGTTATCGTATCGAGGACAAGCCATTGACTTAGCGCGGAAGGACTTGATCCGTTATAGTACATCTCAGTCTCCGGATCGGGATTGTAGCCGCCTTTCGATCGACCAGGCGAATCGTGAGATGAGTTTCGGTATCGTCTTACGATTGCTGCAACTCGATTACCGGTTTGCGAGGAGTGATGTCCACGCCCATTTCGCAGCATGCCGGCGACTGCTTCGGCGTCACCTAGTTGATCATCTCCCGACACATCAATCCCCGATTGACGACCTAGCATGCGCTATTCGTAACCCTCACCTCCACCACCTCATGATTACATTCGAGTGTGTCAATTGTGCCTCAGAGAGTGTAATCTGGGACGATGGCGATTTGGCTTTTCTTCACAGCCGCTTGCATGATCTGGTCTCCCGCCTCAATATGTGTAACTTAGCGTCTACGAACAACAGACTATTGCATGAAGCCTCGCCATTAGCGCCACCAAGAGTCTCGCCGTCCACTATCTTATGGCGAATTTTAACGAAGCAGCCCTCCTCAATTGCATCGAACATCTACCGTGACGTTTGCGAGTTTAGCGCTCAGCTTGCGGCGTTATTAATACTTTGTTCAGTATTTCTAGACTATGAAGATGGCCTTGAAGGGGCTGATGCTTCAGTCCCTGATCAGTGTGTAGAAGAGCTAGAAAACGCACTCCTCGCCCTCGGGGAAGAGGATGCCTTGTCTAGTGCACTCAATGCGGCCTGGCTGTTAGCTGGCGGGTTAGGACTGCCCTTAACGCGGCGTCGGGCGCGCCTCTGGTGGGTTTCCGGAATGGTATATGCTCTGAAACGCTCCTCCTACCCTAAGACAACAGTGGTGAGATGTGACGCGGTCGACCAGAAGATGAATGACCTGTACGTCAAGCAAGTGTGCTTGGAATACCTAGCCAATTCTGGAAAAGCTTCACCATACAGTGTTGATAGAGTCAACCACTGGACCCTGTCTCCATCAACATGTACGCCAAGATCCTCTTGACCCACCCCTAACCCAAATAGGAAATTTCCTAAAATGGCAAGTGATGCTCCATCTCAACGCCACAGTTCTCAACAAATTCGTACATTACACCCTTAAATATCGGCTATAGTCTGTTCTACCTCTAGTGACTATACTATGCTTATTATTACTTGTCGCCCGTTTGCCAAGATCAATACCTCATACCCTTGCAAAAGCCCTTGCCGTGCAGGGTCTTCAACAACAGCCAGCCGATCGCTATACCTACAAGAGCATTGAACCCCCCAAAAATGTCTACATCTGGGTCTTTACCGTCTGAGTTACGGAGGCTCTCAGATGACATCTATGTGTATGATCCCCACTTGGTCTCGCATGGCCACGACAACAGCGGCAGCGTTCGCGCCCCCACAACAGTCGTGCTATACACATGGGCCGATGCACATGTACGGCTGGTCTCTAAATACTACCAGGGATATAAACAACTATACCCGTCGGCGAAAATTATCATTGTCATGGCGAGGACTATGAAGACCTTTTTCTCTGGACGGGAGGCCAACATGGCGAATGTGAGGGAATTGGTTCTAAAGGAATTATGGCCGCTGGCTAGTCCTGTCACAAGCGCTCCTTCAGAATCTGAGAAAGGTGTGAGGCATCGGGGGGTTCTGCAGACTCGCATCCTGATGCATGCTTTCTCGAATAGCGGCTCCGTCAACCTGGAGGCATGCTCCTTGGTCTGGCACTCGTTGCAACGCAGCACGGGCCAACCTATCGGTGCAATGCCAATTCAGGGCCTCATTCTTGATTCCACCCCTGGCGGAGACTCATTTACCCGTGAAGCTTTCCGATGGACGGCTGGGGTGGCCATGGGGTTCGCGTTTCTACCCAAGTTCCTCGCAAAACTAGTGGCCGCTGTCATCGTTCTGCTGCGTTTTGGGCTGCCAAATCTACTTGGGATGGAAGTGCTCCCTGCTCGGGGACGGAGAGTGTTTAATACGCCGGAGTATATTCCCACAAGCAGTGCACGACTGTATATTTACTCGGACTCAGACCCCTTGATTGGGGAACGGGACGTTGAGTCGCATGCGCGCGAAGCCGAGGTCAAAGGGTATAGGAGAATCGAACTGGAAAAGTTCAGCGGGTCGGGGCATGTGGCGCATATGCGACAGGATCCGAAAAGGTATTGGTCGTTGATTTCAAGGTTCTGGGATGAATGCTGTATGTAAGGCGCAAAGTTTACAGAGCAGTTCTCCTATACCTATACAACTACCATGAGATTTCTTTGACCTTCATTCTTTATACTTGGTACTCCCTTGCACAATATGTGAATGCCTCCTATCCGCAAGCGAGGGCAACAAGCTTGGGCACTCGAAAATGTCTTCTTACATTAGTTGATGCACGAATCGTACTATTAGATGCCGCCATAGCAGTCGGCAACGAACTGCTTCAGCTGAGATCGTGTAAAACATGCAATACCAGCCCTTAATTCCAATTATTTGACAGATGGTGACATCCCACATCATAGCCATATCCGATTACAATTACTGCATTTAGACAGCAGTTGCATCTCTACGCAAGGAGTTATACGAACATTGGAAGCGGTACGCGAATCTATGGCATGGGAATATGGTATCCTGGCCTTCCTCATTAGTAGATTTCTTTATCGTGATTCCTTGGTAACCATAGTACCGATAATAGCTACTCCTCTTACACTTACTATCAAGTACATCATGAATACCAAAGAACAGCTTCAACAAGTATATCTGAAGCCATGCGAAGGTGCGACATACCCTACAATTCCTCAAGAGATCCATGAGGATGCTCGAAGGGAGACAGCCAAGCATTATCATAGTCTACTTGAAGAACTGATATGCTCATCGTCATATTCACTGGTTTCCACATATAACTTTCCACCTTACCCCTTACTAGTATCCCAGGACCAGGTTTTGCATCTGGGAAAGTTCAATGATGCCCTCACTCACGCCATAGATAGTATAGTGGAAAGATGGTGGACGGACAGGGAGGCCGCATTTCCTCAGCGCATGCCATTAGGTTCTGTCGAGGAAGATTTACTACGGGTCAGTGTTCTACTTATCCTGCTCCGTGGCAACAGGTTAATGAATGTTGCTCAGTGGGTACAAAAGGCAAGTGAAGAGAAGCTGGTACGCCGCTTCGACATACGCAAGGGCGTCTGGCACCCTGATTTTCTCCTAGGGTCATCTAATCAGCTCAAAAGCAATGGATACATGGTTTGCGAGATCAATGCACGCTTGCCGTTTGAATTGCTTCCGATAACAATGTACGCTCATAAAGCTATACTAAGCGAACTTTACACACCCTACAGAGGCTAAATTTCACGCGCTGATCCCGACAAAGTATCGATGCCCCACATAATTTAGATCAACTACGCTAATGGGCAAAAATTTAGATTATTGAGCACGTCTTTGCGTCATTTGATGCGGAGGCTCCTATTCACGTTCTAGTTAGTACGATAAACTCTTTATCCATGGATCTCTTCATGCACCTCGCGGAGCAGCGGAGAGCTATAAAGCCCAGGGTTATCGATTCCTCAAAGCTTCGGTTGATGAAAGATGCTCAGTCAAAGACTGGCCACGCTCTATACTGCATTCACGACCGACAAGTGCCCAATCCACACTCAACGGCTGAAAACCAGGAAAGCCTTGAAAAGATACATTAGATCGTCCTTCGGAGTACTCAAACAGAACTATGTTCCCTTCCCCAAGACATTCTCCGCCATATCGCCATTTGCAGTGTAAACAATATGAGAAGCATCTTCATTGTTCATGCCAAAAGACTCTTAGGGATCATTCAGCAGGAACTGGAGATCTTGTATATACGGTTCAAGTGCTTACCTCCGAACAAGCGGAGCTTCTTCAACTTGGAATTGCTCCTACAATAATCCCAGGTTCACCGGAGTTAGACCATCTGGTCCATCGGGGTCCCAATGGTCAATGTATCAAGAATGAGTTTGTAGTTAAACCTGCCGGGCTCGGTGGCTGTGGGGGAATTACTTACGGCAGAGATCTGACTGTTGATGAATGGGATTCAATAACGACCTCTTTGCGGGGAATGAGGCAACTTCCTAATTAATATCAGTATGTTATTCAAGGTCTCATTCATCAGCCAATGTTTGATTTGTGGTTGGGTGAGGAATGGAGCTTGCAGACGACTCATCTTGTTGGAACCTATCATGTGGTTGACGGTCGTCTTACAGGGCTCAGCGTCTGGCGAACTGGGTCTGGAAGACTTGGTAAGAACAGCGGGGCCTGTTTAGCTTCTATTGTTCCTATTCAACTAGCTGCGAAGATACCCGGAGCGCGCTGACACCGGACGTCTATCAAACTAAAATGACTTTGGATACTGAATGCCAAAATTCTCAAATAAGCACGCTTAAAACTTCAGGACGATGCCTGCATTATCTTCAGCTTTGCCTGCAAAGCCGCAAAGTTCCTCTGCATAGCCTGTTTATTGAATTGCTCCCCCGTCAGAATCGGATACTTCTTCTTCGGCCCCTGGATAAGGGCATCCTTGCACGGCTGGTTGAAATAGGCAATACTATACCGATCACCATAATAGTCTCCGGGCTCGGACGGAGCTTTGACACGGTGAAATGTCGATTTAAACCGATCGTCGGACCACGACATGAGAAGATCCCCAATATTACAAACAATCTCGCCAGTCCGCGCTTCAACACGGGTCCAGTCATCGCCAATGCCGAAATCAGTGACAGCCTCGCGACCCGGACAAATCTCCAATCCACTCTGACCATCCTTCTGAAACAACAATGTCAGGAAATCCCAATCAGCATGCGCACCGGCCCGGTGGTACGTGATACCGTCGGGCTTTTCCGGCAAAGCAAAATAATGTAGTAGTCGCAAGGTAGTCTGCTCATTGGGACGAGTCACATCATGACACTTGATGAAAAAGTCATCATGGAATCCAAGCCCCCGCGCGAAACATCGCATCAAGCGTTCCGAGACTTCCTGCACGCGGTGCATGAAAGCCAAGGACGTTGTCCGGAAGCCGGGGAGATGAGCTTCATCCAGCCACATATCGGTCATATTCTCCCCGAACTGTAACTGATATGATTCTTTGGTGTCTGCTTCGCCCGTTGATGGCCGGACTTGCCCTTTCTTTTCCCAACCCACGTTGTTGGGATTCCAGGGGACGGTGGCTTTGACTTCGTCTGGGAGGTTGAAGAAGCGTTCGGAGGTAGCGAACATGTTTTCGATCTCATCGGTAGAGATGCCATGATCGACAATAGTGAAGAAACCGACGTCCTCTGCAGCATGTACTAGGTCGGCGGTAATTTTATCGAATCGTTGGTCAAAATCAGCCAAAGAGATCTGGGGGATGGGACGGTCGATGTATTTTGTCGCCATCGTCAGCGGCGGGAAGGACTTTTATACAGTGACTTGAGATCCGAATAGTTTGCAGAATAGTTTTCGACCTTCTCGTAGTCTATCTAGTGGTTATCGAAGTGGGATATAAATATCGGAGGATTTGGGCTCACTTTCGAGCCTTATCAGACACATTCCCCGCATGACGGAGTCCGCCGACGATTATCAGTGGCGCAGTTCTTGTTTGGGATTGATCTGTTGATTGGTCCAACATATTCTCTTTCAAATAATGTCTAGAAATTCTCTTTTTTTTTAAGTCTGTTTTCCTTTTCGTTCACCTACCGCTAGTATATGTAAGAGATCGTGATGTAGACATAACTTATATTTCTAAAAATGGTCAAGCTATTTGACCCTAAGAACATTTAGATACAGTGGTAATGCACCATGCATATTTGATTTGTCTAATATAATATCCCAAGAAGGGAATGCCGGATATATCATGCAGCAGATACTATTGACCAAGTACAGCAGACATTGACCAACAGGTATCACGCAGGAAATAGTGGCATCCTCCCAACCAAGACATTTACAGCAACCCAGCCATTCCACCACAAACATCCACCGACTCGTAGATCATACCAAAGTTGTTGCTCTCAGGAATAATGCGGAAGTAGAAGTTCGCGGAATGGCCAGCCTTCCACAGAACAATGTAGTTCGAGAGCTTGTCATTACATTTGGCACGGGAGGGACGCCCAGTCGGAGGCCAGAGCGTTAGCCATGTCAACATGGTGCGTGTGGGTAAGCTTGGACTCCATCCGAGTAGTGTACGAGACCTTGAAGCCAGGAGTATTGCCAGATCCGCGCTTCGTCAAGGTAGCATTCTGGCCAACGCCATCGGTCGGGAGATGGATGTGTCCGTTTCCATCACCGAAGTCGTAAATGTCGAAGTTCACCAGAACACCATCGTAGAGTCAGTTACGGACGGATGCCATTTCGATAGGGCCTTGGGTAGAGTCATCGCGAGCTTGGAGGGTATGGGTCATGTCAATAGAATCGAAAACTTCTCCCTCGGCACGTAGGGCGCTCTCGAGATAACCGGCGAGGGAGGGAACGCCATCCCGCTTGTTGGAGAAGTTCGCGCCAGTTGCACGGCCAATGATGTAGGCGATAGAACAAAGATTGAGCTGATGGCCAATGCCGCATCGTTGCAGTTGGATCCTCCCATTCGTCTGCAGACCCAGAGAGTAGAGTAGTAACCGCTGGAGAAGTACGCGATAATCTCTGTGCTAGTGCCGATTTTGTCGATGACATGGTTGACCGACGAGCAATCATCACGCCTCACGTGGGTGCTCACTGGCTCGAGTCCAACTTCACCAAATATCGGCACGAGGGCATTGGTTTCTTTCGCGACAGGGAGAGCAGCCGTCAGCCCCAGTGGGGGGAGGAAGGTTGCTAGGGCTCTAGGAAGTGATAACTGCATTTTGAAGGACTGCCTGGGTGCAAGAGTAGAAAGGCGAGAAGGCCAAGATTAGGAAGATGGCCGTGCTGTTCTTTTATATTCTCAGCTACTTGGTATAAAGTGGAGCATGACCGTCTTGAAAGCTCTAATTATAATAAAGCTGCACCATTGCATAGCCTGACATCGTGTGTATTACTACTTTTGGCTTCCTCCGAGATAATACTCCTAGCTTGAGGTTGGGTTGCATAACTCCGGGGGTAATGTGAGCCAATAGCTCGAAGCGTTGTCCGGAATACCCCCTCTGGTTGCGGAGCAAGACATTCATTTCCCTGGTTGGAAGTGTGGGACGAGTAAGAGTATGAAGACTTCAGTTGATGCCGTTGATGCAGTTAATGCGCTATATTACTATACACGGAACCCTCAACTAAACAGTCATAGTAAAATAGTGCTAGGTCACATTGAGAAACACGACCCGCAAACAAGCCGTCCACAGGATCGTCACGAATCTGCAAGCAAGACGGCGCCCACAAATGCCAACCATGCAGGTATGTCTGCCACCAGCATGCGCAGCCGGTGTATCCCGAGCCAGGTATCCAAATCCTTACTCGCCTCATATTCGGGATCAGTATTCTCTACTATACACTGAATCAGAGGCGCAACGAACGGTACAAATGTTAGATGTCCGATAGCGCCAAGAAGGCCGGCCCAGTAGAACGTTGGGCGAGATAATGGCAGGGGTCCTGGGCGAGGGCTCTTCAGAAGGATGTTACATAGCGACGTGCTGATCGTCGTAAGATTGAGCGCAATGACGAGTGTCACTCCCCGAGGGAATATATAGGTCCAATAATTTGCAAGAATGGAGTCGGACTTTCTCCGGATCGGAGGCTGAACCAGCCCCGAGTAGGATATCAGTTCACTGATGGCCAGGACGAGGCTACCGGTGCTCGACGCAAGTGGAATGGCGCGAAGGAGAGAATAAGGGTGAACGATAACTCCCGATGCCATGGTGAACCGCTGAAGTTAGTTTCTGAAGGATGAATACTTTTCGTCGAGCCTACCGCTGCGGTGTGGCATTTATAGATGGAGCTGATTTAGTAACATTAATGATCTGGTCGAGAGACAAGGCTTAAAGTCGGCTTTGTTTATGAAAACCTAGACAGAGAAGTGGACTGATCCTCGCGCTAGTGCTTATGGCGACTCATTCTGACTCGTTGATATCAATCGATTCAAGGCTCTATATCTCTCGCCAAGCTTCTAGCCGGCCACTGCCATTGGCGGGTTCGTAAAAACCCTCATATATGTCTCTATAGAGAGGCATACTGAGTAGGTCATCTGCATTCTTCTTTTTATATGAACTAGTCCAGCACTTGTGCTATCTTACATTCATATGAAGGTACACGACAAACCACAGTATCCTGGTACGGCCGATCCGCAGTATCTGGTCCGAGTCAGACTACTTCAATTGATTAGTCTATAGGTTGAAGAACCGAGTACCCTCCTACTAAAATGATTCTTAACATACGGGCGGAGTGGTTGCACGGCTCTATCGTTGGCGGTCACTATGACCCTGCTTCTATGCTTATAGTTCAAGGGCATTCTTGTCCTAGATATATTATCCCAATATATGATCGCTGCATCACTTAAAATATTACACCCAGACGACGTTGGTCTACATATGTGATATGGTATTAGTATCTGGTATACTATATATAACCCTCTATTCATAGTTAGGAACGACAGCGTCCCAACTACACAAATCCTATGCAACTGAACAGCCATCCAAGACGGTATTGCCCAGAGTCAAAATTCGGGATTAGGTCCGGCATCACCACAGGGTAAGTGCTTTTACATATTAAATTGTCCCGTGAAGAATTCCTATGGCGAGCATTTTACTATTTAACTCTATATCGCCCGACACCTTTCGCCCGACACCTTTCGCCCGAAGTTGGCCTCAATTGCTTCTGACTGTAGCAGCTGGTTTCGCTCTACGACGTGTACTGCAGACTATTCAGAGAGAGTATAAAACCAAATACAAGGACTCGGTGCTTGAATGTCGGCAGTTTGCCAGTAGACCCGACACTCTCGCTGTACAGTAGTAGTAGTAGTAATCAGGTTTATTGTCCATATCGAGCCCTTAGGGTTATGACAGACACCCACACTAGGTGCCCTGTTTCTATTGTACATGGGCGGCCTCAAGGGCTATATTTGCTCAGCAGTCTCTGATAGGAAGAGGGGAGCCTGGTGCTCTGATGGAGTATTGCTCAAGTCCATAAGGGGTGGTTTCTTAAAGCCCGCCACTGACCCCTCAGACACTGCCAACTCGGTTCACCGCTGCCCAGCTATAGCTGAGTTGGTGGGGATTAGCGCGACCCTATTTTATCTCATCTTCAGCCGGTTCACTCTACCCAGGGCTGGGGGTGCCCCAGTATCATCCTGACATCCTAAATTAACTGCCTACACTAGGAAAACGCCGCGGGAAAAGCCTAGTAAGAACAAGGTCTTACTTGAAATAGAACCCACCCTAGTTCCCTCGCTGTACGTTTCTCGTATTGCTTAATAGTGTTGTCCATCATTTCTCAATTGCGGGACATAGTTACGCTAGTATTGCGCAGGCGCTGATCAGAAAGCAGACGATAGAATATACTGCAATACACTCTCTGCGAATGAAAGCTACTTTTGTATCGTAGGACTAGTGTGCTCCTAGTCGAGAGTTCCGAAGGACATTGTGTTAGTATATGATTGTATAGTTACCTTCTGCTACAGTTAGAAATCCATTGTATGGCAAAGATCCTTTTTATGTAGCTAGATTCAGACACAATACGCATATCTTCCTGCATAAAATGGCCCTTGTAAGCCAAAATTCTTCGCATGCATCCTCTTTATGCAAGATTTATTAAAGGGCATTCGCAGGGCTCTCATTCAGTCAATCGGTGGCTGTAGCCTATGATCTCTCGTATTTACCGACTTGGCATCACTCGGATTGGATGTCCTCTTCATTTAGTTCCATCAACCTTGGGACTCGAGGGTCGATCATTGCGATATGGAGAGAGATCGCCGGACATCCTACAGCGATAATCATCGGTCTTTTCCTGATTCTTCACGGTCACTTTCGTAGCTTCGACAAAAGTCCCGCGATTTGATAATCTACCGACAATAGAGAACTGGTCCAATGGTTCGTATTGCAGTTAAAAATGGCAACAAAGGGCCACTTTTGCATCGTCAAGCTTCGTATCCGGAGGATGCCCCACAGCTTCCCATATCGCAGAGTCCGAGAGCCAATTGCGATCCCCCCCTATTCTATTTCTAACAACGATAATTTAACAGCATCTAATCGACCCTGCAGTCGAACCTGCACGTGTGAGATTTCCGCAGCTCTCGTCCAGATTGGGATGTACACCATTATTTCCAAGGAAGGTAACATACATGCTTCCTGAGTGGTACCCGACATTTCGTGCCGAGGTCATCCACTTTCAGACAGCCCTATATAAGAGGTCTTTATCCCGCTCAAAAATACATTCAACAACTACATTCAACGACACCACCCTCACCCGCAGACATACACCAGTCGCCTTTCACAAAGAACTACAATGAAGTTCTCCAATCTTGCTCTGGCCGCTGCTGTCGGCCTGACCCAGACCTTGGAGGCCCGCGCTGAGACCGTTCAAGGTTTCGATATCTCCAACCATCAACCGACTGTAGACTACAAGGCTGCCTATGCCGATGGTGCCCGTTTCGTGATGATCAAGGTACTTCGTCACTCACCTCATCGCTCCAATCATGCCGTTAACATCCACAGGCAACCGAGGGCACCAGCTACGTGGACAAATCTTTCAACACTCATTACGAGGGCGCCACTGACGCCAAATTGATCCGCGGAGGCTACCACTTCGCTCTACCGAACAAGTCGTCCGGCGCGAAGCAAGCGCAGTATTTCCTCGCTCACGGTGGCGATTGGTCCAAGGATGGCCTTACCCTGCCCGGTATGCTAGACATTGAGTACAACCCCTACGGCAGCACCTGCTACGGTCTCAGCGCCTCGGAGATGGTCGCTTGGGTCAAGGACTTCGTCAACGAGTACCACACCCAAACTGGCGTCTACCCTATGATTTACTCCACCGCCGACTGGTGGAAGACCTGCACCGGTAACGCTGGTGGATTTGGGAAGACAAGCCCTCTGGTTCTCGCCGCGTACAGCAGCTCGGCACCCGCGACTATCCCTGGCGATTGGGCCACCTACACTATCTGGCAGAACTCAGACAGCTACAAGCATGGTGGCGATTCAGATCTTTTCAATGGCGGCTTGGCTCAACTACAGAAGATTGTTAATGCTGAGTAAGTGTGGATTGAGGGGTGTTTCTCACAATGGAGCAGTCTTTATTCTTTTGTTCTTCTACGATTATATATCAAAGCCGTGCTTCTGACAGCGTGAATACAAACAATCAAGATTTTGATCTCTTTACCTTATGTTCTCCTCCACATGAGGGACTGTTATACCTCGTAGTTTCTTGACTTCTATGTTACATTTAGGCTTACGAATTACTCCAACAAGGCTTGGAGCTGGAATTATGAACTGCTATATTGAATTCGCTAACTATAAAGAAGAACTATCCAAGTACTATGTTTTAAGGCCTTGACGACACTATGTGAACGGCTCGCCGACTTAGCGCTATGCCTGCTAGAGATCCCGCTGGCGACTGAACACCTGACCAGAATACTGGATGCTATCCTTCATACTAACAACAATTATTCAGATTCACCACTAATACTCTGATGGCTTCTTCGTCTCCGAAACTATTCATCGTCGATGTCAATTCTCTGGCAGTGGTTGATTAAAGGTAACATCATGTGAGAATATCTCATGTCATTTTTAATACTTCTTCTCACTTTTCCCTACCTCTTCGTCCTGTATCCAAGACCATAGCTCACGTAAATGTGCCAAGCTAGATGTCATCAATATAGTTTTCACCAGTGAGATTAACACTATTCCGACTGCTAGGCAAGCCCAGAATATATATCTGAATATATTCTTTCCATAATCACGCCCATCTGGAACTTCCATTGTCCATCCCGGTAACCACAACTGGTACCATTGTGTCAAGATCCAATAGCCCTCTACTGGCTCTAGAGCAAAGAGGATAATATGAATGATAAAAAGAGTGACGAGCGTTCTTTTCTGAAAGCAGGTATCCTTTCTTTTCAAGCCAGGGATTGATTGTGGCTCGGGCTCTAGGATTGAGTGCCTAGGAATTCTAAAATCATCCCACCAGCTGGCGTAGATGCCAATGAGTATCCAATGCCAGCTATAATAAACCAGCTAGTACAGTAAATACTGCTTGAAGGTGCGATCATCGCAGTTGGAGGACATCGCCATCAAAGAGATATGGATTTTGTTTTCGTTGTTGCGAAAACGCGGGAAGAATCTGTAGAAAGAAGAACGAAGGTGGAGGTCAAGATGCCAGCGACCATTAGCCGCGTTTTATGTCGGGTGTACAATCACGTGTGGTTCATCCTTGTCCTTTAGAGATTATCTGGTGGTACTATAGAGATTCCCATGATAGCATGCCAGCCTGTATCAAGGAAATGGTCTTGCCAAAAGTGGTCTTCAGCTTCACGAAATTCACTCCACATCTTTGCTAATGCCGAATAAGGCAAGCGTGTGATATATCCGTAACATTTTATGCGGAATCCCAATTGTCCACAAATCACAGCCCCTTCAAAAAAGTCCCAAACTTCCTCTATGACGCGCTGGACTCGAAGTCTGTGATTTCTTTGTAGATTGATGCTAGGGCTTGGGTGTTCCGTGCCAGAGGGGATGTCAATAATTCTGCGGTGTAGTTGGGGCTCCTGAAAACTGCAGAGCTCTCGTAGAATTTTCAGGTATATTTGTGTCAGAATTCAAATCCTTTCCCTCGTCAGTCATGAATGGCGCAAAAGTCGAGAAGAAGAATGGGCGTGACCATCCTCTGTATAACTGTTGGGCAATCTTAGGATACACGACACAACCTCACCCACATAATCTCGTGATTTAGAAGTAGGCACTCATTTCCTGCTGTAAATTCTTTTTGTTGGCCAGTATTGAGATGGCAGTGTTCTTTTTATTTCTCCACTTGAGTTATCATGTTCTTATTTGGCGTTTACTTTCAGGGAATCTCTTCAGTCTCTGTATGTCATGCTCTATACGTAATATTTTATTGAATAACACGGACTATAGTCTCTATATTTATTCCTGACTACCCAAGATAGGTAACTGGTCACACAGACGCTTGGTGAAGAACCGGGTGTGACGCTGATGTCTACAGCATACCTTCTTTCGGTAATACGTACCCATGTAGTACAAGGTGTTTCTAAGCAAGTCGGCTATTGAATACCAGTTGCTTCACTTCATAGTATGATTGTTTGTCATTTTGCTCATTTTACAGTGGCGCTGATGATACAGGTCAATATTATAGAAATGAGGACAATTATACAGCACCGGTGTAGCCGACGAGAAAACCCATAGTAAGCCTCCTCATGTCAAACTACTAGTTTTTCACCTCAACTTCCGCTGACAATAGTTCCGCTGACAATAGTAAGACAAGGGAACTTTCTAACGTCCTTTCACAAGTTGCGGTGCAGACATTGCACGTCTGCCAAGAATCTACCCGTTGTGCAATCATCATGATGAACTACCATTGAAAACAAGGCGGCAAAAGAAAAGGTACTCAGACAAGCTGAAGTGTTTGGTGTTGCATAGGCCAATGCCACGGCCTTTGTTCAGGTGATATAGCACATTGTTGTTTAATCAGTAACAGAGCCTATGCCTTTACTACGTGATCTTCTCCTAAGTTCTGGCATGGAACCTAATGCTAGAAATCCATAAGATCAGCAGAAAGATGTAACGGGCTGAGGCCCGGAGACAGACTCGTGCCTAAGGCCCTCGTTGTTGCCTTGTCACGTGATTCCCACGCATATCTTGACATGTTTTACATTTCATTTCTTCTTTCTTCCAACGATTTCTCTTGTTTAGCATAGCACAATACAATGTGGTTCAGCCCTTGACAAAAGACCCTATATTCATGGAAATTCAGCCCGCCGCGACAATATGTGCCTCAACTAACCGGATATTTATCTAAACAGAAACCAAGAAAAAGGAGTACAGTAGACTCAGTAAAAAGCTGCCAATGACTGACTGACATGACAACGTGCTTCTCTTGTCTGCATTAGTTCAACTATCTCAGATGCCGTTAGGGCTATGATTGGCTCATACTATGGAAGCGGGATGAGTGATGTCACTTTAATTTCAGCACTAAATGTGGACAGTAGTCTAGACAAGTTACTGCGTACAGTATGAGTTGGTCTACCTAGAGATATCCGGACGGATAGAAATGCTCTTTTTCTCATTTCCCAATTTCCAGAAAGTACTGAATTTAGTTACGTCAGGTGATGAAGTAGTACCCCGAGAAGTGAATTCTCAGGTCTGGAGAGGGCAACAATGGAATAAACCGATGCCAGCCGCAAGATAGGTTAACCTAAACAAAGAGCCGGGAGGGGCTTGCGGCTATGAGAATTGTGGTAGTATTGTGGATGCAAGTCAGCGGTTGGGTGGCGTCGATGGTATGGGGCTAGCGGTCAATAAGTCTGAATTTTCATCAGTTAGTGGATAAGATGCTTTCGCAAAACAGTACTTCTCCATACCTTGACTGACCCACTACCTCAAAAGTTGGACAGACAAAGTGCGGCTTGTACATGCTAGGTAGAGCCAAGGAAGCGATTCCCTAAAGCAACCTCAGCAAATCTTTTCGAATAATCCATGGTTAATATCATATCTTTTTTGTAGATCCCCGCTCACCGCACAGCAGACATCCTATAAAAAGACCAGAAGTGAATGGACGCCAAGACAGGGCTCCACGGGTCAGGGGATCAACTTCCCAAAATGGAAGTGAGATATCAACCAGCGACACAGGATTTGCACTCCCTCTCTTTTCAGACGTTGTATTCCAAACAAACAAATTAGCGTAACAATCAGTGGTCCGGTACAATGGCAATGGAGCCTAAAGTTGGCTCGGACTCATTCTACAAAGATTGCCTAGATAATCCAGTGATCGCACCCCAAGGGGCGGCACCCACCGCGGATCCCCCACTCCTCCGACTAACGTGCCAAGAGAGGCCCAGTTAACTACCAATTCTCCGACTCGGCTTGTGCCTACCGACGATGCCCTATTCTTGCTATTGCGGGGTTACGCTGTTGGGCGCATGATGTAGTACCTGCAAGGGTAAAGTTAAGGAACAAGGCCATGTGCGGGGGTAGGGATTCACTTGGTTTCTTTGATGGACCCTGTTAGAATGCTGTGCCAGCAATCAATTGGCCGTTCCTCGAGTTGAGCTCAGAGCACTAGACGGCACCGGTCTTAGAATAGTGCAGTATTTCGAGCATAAATACCACGGTCGAGTCACCTGTCCGCTGCACCTAATAGCTTTGCTCCTGCAGTACACAGCATCCGACCCCTTCTGGCTGCCGTAAACATGTACCTGACTGGCTCGTATCTCGTGCCTCTACTGGCAGCCTATGCCCTGGCAACAGGCAACGGACCACTCCATCTCAACAAGGCACGACAAGCAGCGCCGTATGCTGTCAAGGAGCCCCCCTTGACCACGCCATGGACTCACAAAGTGGGCACCAATCCATGGCCAGAATACCCACGTCCTCAACTCGAGAGATCTGAGTGGAAGAATTTGAATGGTATCTGGCAGTATCAAAATGCAGAAAGCCTTGCGTCTCTTGAAAGTCCCCCATTTGGACAGCCTCTCGCACAAGAGGTCCTGGTTCCGTCCTGTCTGGAGAGTGGACTGTCCGGTAAATGACCCTAATCAGACGACATGAGAAGATGAGTTGACCAGCATACACCACAGGAATCCAAGGCAACAACACCTTGTATTCATGGCTTTCCACGAACTTTACAATTCCAAGTTCCTTCAAAGACCAGAACGTTTTACTCAACTTTGGCGCGGTAGACTATGAGGCGACGGTCTTTGTCAACGGCAAGAAGGCCGGGTTCCATCGAGGGGGCTATTTTCATTTCACGGTCGATATCACACAGTTTGTGAATCGCGGAAGTGACAATCAACTGTATGTGCAAGTGCCACCACTGAATACGATGGCAGCTAACATATGATAGCCTCCTGTTTGTTCACGATCCCACTGATAGTGGCGACGCTGTGATTCCTATCGGCAAGCAGAGACTGATCCCCTCGCACATCTTCTATAGGCCCTGCAGCGGCATTTGGCAGAGTGTCTGGATCGAAGCTGCCCCCGTCAACTTCATTACAAGGCTGGACCTTGATGCCAACATGCACGGCAAAGGTACCTGCTATCATATGGATTTGTGTGTCTTCTTCACTAACACGCTGTGCCAGTTACCGTCACCGCCAATAGTGCTACGAAAAACGGAACGACGGTCGAGGTCAAGGTATACGACGGAGATGAGGAAGTCGGCTCCGGCAAGGGAATGTCAGATAAAACCTTCGACTTCATGGTTGACGGCGTAGACCTTTGGTCGCCCGACTCGCCAAAGCTATACAATGTGACTGTCACGATGGGTAATGACGAGGTCCACAGCTACGCTGGATTCCGCACGATTTCAAAGGGTAAGGTAGACGGCGTACTTCGGCCTTTGCTAAACGGTGAGTTCGTTTTCATGTTCGGTACTCTGGACCAAGGCTACTGGCCCGACGGGTTATACACGCCTCCCAACAGAGAAGCCATGGTATATGACCTCAAATTCTTGAAAGATCTGGGCTTCAACATGCTCCGGAAACACGTAAGTCAATTGACGTCTGGAATTCGCGGGACCAACACTCACAGTCTTACAGATCAAAGTCGAGTCAGCATTATTCTATCGAGCTTGTGATGAACTAGGCCTACTGGTCATCCAGGACATGCCCTCCCTCCGTCCCCTGCAATATAGAACAGATGCAGCCTGCACTGTCCAAACCATCCTACCAGATGGGGGCCATCAGCTAGAGTTTGAGCGTCAGTTGGAGCTTCTAGTGAACCAATTCAAGAGTTATCCAAGTATCATTGCCTGGGTATGTAGGATGGTCGCGCTTTCTTCCTTCGCCTCTAAACATTCTTCACAGGTCATCTACAACGAGGGTTGGGGACAAATCACTCATTATTACCCCGAGTTCGAATTAACGGAGCGGGTCAAGAAGCTGGACCCAAGTAGGCTAGTCGATGCGACGTCCGGCTGGAAAGACCACGGAGCCGGCGACTTCAGTGTGAGTAATTGTTACCATGAACCCCACGAAGCAAGGCAAGTCTGACAATCGTAGGACAATCATCACTACGCCAATCCCCAATGCGGAACACCTTTTTACTCTCTCCAATCCAGCCCACATGATTCATCTCGCATTGGCATCCAAGGAGAGTTTGGTGGCATTGGCCACAACATCTCCATCGAAAAGTGTGTTCCCACATCAACATGTCGTAAAGATAGGTGCTAATAGTTGCAGTCTCTGGAATGTTGAAGCAGCTATCAACAGTATCAACGAAACGTATGAGATTGACACAACTCTCGAGGCATGGAACTACCGTAGTCACATCCTGCTCACGGAGTTCGAGGACCAAATCCGCAAGTTCGAATGCAGTGGCGGCGTCTGGACGCAAACGACCGATGTCGAAGGCGAGGTTAACGGATTAATGACTTACGACCGCCGGGTTAAGCGTGTGAGTGAGCAACAGTGGAAGGATGATATCCAGGCACTTTATGAAGCGGCTTCTGAGCGGGGTGGCTACTCTAAGAGGAAGTTGTAGGGAGCATGTAATGACCTTCTGGCATTGTGCTTTTGTCTTCTTGATAAGCCATTTATGCGTTGTTATTTCGTTCAGCTTGGCTTGAATCCTTTATCTTATGACTTGCTAAGCTTTGTACATGGCTCTAATTTTGTCAGTATTAATGATTCAAAGAAACCAATAGTTGTTGGGCGAATAAAAAGCCCACCGGAACTCGAACTACTTTCCAGTTCCAATTGACAATCTACGACGCGCTGTCTTCTCGGACTGAGCCACCTCTACCTCTCGAGCCTCTGGTTCACGCTGCACTTTTCCTTCGATGTCTCCGCGCTCCAGCTGTTCGATTCGCTGCGTCGTAACCCGTGTCTTCCATGCCGGTGTGCCGATATACTTGATACCGTTGGGATCCTCGAACATGGCTTCGGTCTCCTCCAGCGTCTTACCGGCCGTCTCAGGGAAGAAAAAATACACATGGATAAGCATAACAGTGTTGAACACTCCGAAATTAATGTACGTCTGCCAGCGGATGTTGGCAAAAGCTGGTGGTGTGAAAAGCCCCAATGCGGTGTTGACAGCCCAATTGCCCGACGTCGACAACGCAACACCCTTACCTCTTAGACGCATCGGATACAGCTCTGGCGGGTAGGCCAAGCTAACTGGACCCCATGTAGGAGCGTAGGATGCGACGAACAAGTAGGTACATGCGATCAATCCTTTAGCCGCGGCGCCGTGCAGCTTCATCGACTGTTGGGCGACTCCGTCGATACCTCCGGGTACAACCTCACCATGAACGGCCATGATAGCGCCATTAGCATACATGAACGTGCCCATTAGTGCGGCGCCGATGAGCAGGGTTGGTCTTCGTCCCCACTTGTCTAGCCAGATCAGAGCCGGCAGGGTCATGAGGACGTTGATAATATATTGAATGGAAGACGCCAGTAGGTTTGAATCTCCGGAATAGCCGGCCATCGCAAAGACATACGTGATATAGTACACTGAATCAAACTGCGTCAATGTATAGTCCTCTGAGCATTCAAGTTGGGTCACTTACTCATGACGTTCATACCGGTCAACTGGGACCAAATCTGCATGAAAAGACCGATAATGGTACGATTTAACATGTTCGGCTTGAAGAGATCGAAGTACGTCGTGTACTTGAATTGACGTTCAAACTCACACATCTCCCGGATATCCTGCATTTCGAGAGCTACAAATGGGTGGTTCATATCCCCCTTGCAGTGGACCTTCGCCAGGACATGATGACAATCTTCCCAGCGGTCCTTTCGCGCCAGCCACCGCGGCGACTCAGGGAGAATCAGCATGCAGGAAGAGAAAAACTGCAGGGACCATTTGTAAGCCCCCAAGGGACTCTCCAGGCCGCAGTCTTGTATCCTGAAGCAGTCCGCTCCCCGATGTAGGAACATCCATAGGAGATACTTGACAGAAGGATTAGCAGTGTTGGGATCCTTTTTCTTTTTTCTCTATTCGGTAGCCTAGCACTTACTAAAACATAATTAAAATTCCCCATGTAATTGCCCACTGCTGTACGCCGACAAAGCGACCTCGTTTCGACGGTGGTGACATCTCACTGATGTAGACGGGCACTTGAGCCGACTCTATACCCACACATAACCCGTTGATGATGCAGCCCACGATGAGCATCCCAATATTCTGGGAGGCACACATAATGGTTGACTCGATCAACCTATAGAATCTGAATGTTAGAATAAGAATTCTTTCCTTGGTGTTTCCACATAACATAAAGCATCACGCTCACCAGATGATACATCCGATCATGATGGACTTCTTTCGGCCAATGCGATCAAACAATGGACCATATACCAAAGCGCCCAGCCAGGAACCGGCTGACATGGATGCAGTAATACCCCCTTGCACCAGCGACTCGGGCCCAGAGCAATCCTCATCGTCGGTAAATGGAGGGCCCCGAGGGCCCTGGTTGAAGTAGCATTTGTAGGAGTTTTCGTTCAGCTGAGCGGACATCGAAGAGATATCAAAGCCAAAGAGGGCACCGCCGACGACGGCGATGCCCGCAATGACGTAAATATTGCCGACCAACATGATGGCCGACCAGAACGAGAAGAGGTGCTACAGCACAGGGCGGTTGCGGAACACCGAGGGGGAAAGAAGCGATATCAGAAGTCACAAGCAGCCTTATATAGAAGTAGGCCATGGCCGCGTAAGTAGCGACTTATCATCCCCTAACAAAACTTGACCCCGCACTGATATTTGGGGCCAATTTTACCCTCTAAGGCTAATCTCAGGTCGGCAACAGATATGTTGTAGGTGTTTGTATCTTCTGACGTGTGCCGTCGTTGGCATGTGCGATGCGATTGGGTCACCCGTACCAACGATGGAGTATAACTTCCGGGACAAGAAGAAGGGGACCTAGATGATTGGATCCATGGATTTAGATCCTGGTTATGGTACCATCCCAGGACAGGGTTGAGGAGAGTATCACATAGTTTTGGAGAAGCGGTTTATGGTTACATGGTATTCGTTCAGGCATGATCTATGTTTCTTTCACCTCAAGCGATCACCCTCTGTACTCCTTCCACATATCTCTGTTCATGAGTTTGAAAATGGTCTCTCAACGCGTGCTCCTGAATAACGAAGGACTTGATGACATTGGAGACTTGGGTCGAGAGGGGTATTATGGGCTCTGCAAAATACCCCAGAGAATATTATCTAAAAGCGATTATTCAGTAGCAGTGTGCAGAGTAGGAGAGAATTCTACCCACTCATCTTGAAGAAATATACTCTAATCTGATGGGGACATAATGCAAAATGTGGTACTAGTAAGTTAGCTGTATTCGTATATATATACTAGTATCTCGGCGTCAAGTTAGTTGATATTTGTATTGAGAGAGAGTGCGGGAGACAAAGAGAAGAAAAACGAGAGAATGATCCCGCACTTATGATTATGTGAAGTTTCTTGTAAGATCACACAATATTACTCTCCCAGACAATATCCATGGTCTTTCTACAAGTCTGAATCAGTGGAGATAAGTTTCAATCAGGTAGGGTTTATTGGCTGCAAAAGCGGCATGAAGAAACTAAGCCACAACGAGAAGCCCGACTGTATGTTGACTAGACCCAAGAGGGACTAGTGGTAGCAGCCAATCAGGTGCCGCCGAGGACGGACGATCTTCATCCATCGTCGTCGTCAACATCCTGTCTGGTCTTGTCATCCATCCTTCCCGCCGTCCCACAAGATATCTCCCTCTGACCCTTGTCTCCCTTCTTCATATTCCCCTCTTTTCTCACTGTTTCCTCGTTCTCACACTCTTTCCGATTGCGAATATTTGTTCGATGATCTAGCGACTCCCCGTCATGCCGGATTTCTTGCCCAACATCAGAAACCACCCTAGGAGGATAGTCATGCTCTGTATCGCCAAGATCTAGTTCCATTAACTTCCGGGGGTCATGCCAACGATCCTGTCTCCCTCTGACGCCCGCCGTGTTCCCATGGGACGTGCTAGACAAGCATGTCCTGGGATTTGAAGAGGAAGAAGCTGCAAGCGCTGTGGTTGCACATCACAAGTGGTACGACTGCTCGTAAGAGACCCTTCGCTGCGTCTAGTTGTGTTTTCCCGTTCGGTGTCGCTGATACAGGGTGCCATTCGCATAGGACCAAATTTCGCAACGGCTCGTCATGGATCCTCCTCGCAATCACAAGGATGGCGACCCTTCACCTTGCGCCCCATATACCTGACCTTCCTCGCCTGTGTGATGTTCCTGATGTTGCTGACTCTCGAGAGTCTGCGCCGTTATACGGAATACTATGGAGGACTCACATTTATAGAAACCACGGATGACGTCTCCAATCTCCAGTCTTTCGCATACAATTACGTTCCCATAATCGTTGCTTTGATCCTTGTGACCCTCTGGTCCCTCGTGGATTTCGATGTCTTGCGTCTCGAGCCCTATTTTCAGCTGGCGCGACCGCAAGGGGTCCCGGCCTCCGTGCTCTTTACCAATTACAATTTTGGCCAAACTTTCATTACGCCCTTTCTTTCGGCCAAGCGAGGCCACTGGGTGGCTCTGCTAGTGTCGATCGTGACCGTCCTCATTCGCATGTTCCTCCCCGCGTTGCAGAGTACGCTCCTGGAACTCCGGGAGGTCACCATTATCACCAACGAGAGTATGAAGACCTGGCCGGAGTTACTGGACTTGACCACCCAGGCCAAATGGATCGCCGCCCAGGGAAAAAATACTTTCGATTCCGCTTCGACCTTGTCCTCAGCCGCCAGTACTGTACGAAAATCGCGCTCCCCCGACTTCGCCGTCCCACCTGTACAAATCCCCGCCAGTGATCGACGGGAAAGCACCGTGTGGAAAGTGAATCAGACAATTTACTGGTCGCAGCTGTCCTGTCAAGATCTGCTAGTAGATAAGGTATTACCGGTCACGATCAATCAGACCGACGTGAAGCATCCTTTTGTATCGTGGAACGCTACGGGGTTGCCTCTGGTGAACGGGACGAACCAGAATTGCTCGTTGGATTTTCAGTACACCAACATCTTTTACCCTGAGACGGATTTTCTTCAAGTGCGATATTGGGAGCCCGTCTGGACAACCGATACTTTCAACTCAAGTCAGGTCCAACAAGCTTTCAGTGCTCGTGGATGCGCTCCATATGATTTGTACGGCGTTCTATTGTCGGTCAATGCAACGACCGTGCACGCCGACGCGATCAGCTCACTCGGCTTCCAGTATACTTCTTCGGCGACCATGTTTGCTTGCAATATTGAGTACCACAAAGCAATGGCAGAGGTGTCTATGCATGCGAATAGTTCAATCACATCGATTCGGTTGGTTGCAAACACCACCACCAATTTGACCACCCAGGAGTTCAATATCGACGAGTTTCAGGGGCTTCTCTCCCATCGGGCGCCATACACCAGTGATACCATTTTCATGCAATACAATGACACCATGGGTGATCGCACCGTGACCGAGCTCCCGGTCATCAGCCAGTACATGGGCGATTCAGAACCCGTGCCCGTTCTGGATACCGCTACGATCATGATACAAGGAGAATTTCAAGACAAGGTCAAGAGGGGCGTTATCCAGACTTTTGTACTGACCATGGGTCGTTTGTTTAACCCGGACATTCCTCCCACCACGATTCCCGCTGTCCGCTTCGCACACCAGGTCACCATAGCGGTCGTCTCGTTCGCCGCGACCTTGTCAGAGGCTATTCTCCTCTTGAGCACTCTTGTGGCGGTTTCGTTGCTCTACTTCTATCGGCGTCGCCCCAACATTCTGCAAAGTGACCCCGGCTCTATCGGAGCCATGTGTAGCATGGTGACGGATCTTTTCTCCCCCTCTAACATCCTCGGAAATGCCGATTTCGACTTCCATCAGCTCTCAACGCGGCAGCTCCGAACACTTCTTCGGAATTTTCGACTCTACTGGCAGGAAGGACCCATGGGACGACGCGTGGAGATCGTTTCGGTGGACGGTGAGTGTCACATTGGTGCGATGAGGTTTCATACTTACTGACATGAGCAGGCTCTCCGATCAATCTGGAGAACCCTGGTCTCCGCGATCGGATTCGCACGCGCGTCGACCCAAGGCCGCACTTCCTAGTAATCCCGATTTTTATCCTCGAATTCCTCCTTCTTGTCGCCGTGATCGCTGTCATGTCTCTGGTCGTTGCCTCTCTCGCCCATGAGGGCAGTTTCCAACATCTCACTCAGTCAGATTCCAGTTTCCTGCAAGTCATCTTATCCTTTCTCCCGTCCGTGATTGCTTCCGCTGTTGGGTCGCTCTGCAACTCCATCCATCGGAACATCAGCATTTTGGAGCCGTGGGTCCACCTGCAGCGGGGGAAGGCGAAGGCCGGTGCCTCGTTGTCCATGAACTACGCATCTCAAACCCCGTGGATCGTCCTTCTGAAAACGATCCGAGACCGCCATCTCCTCTTGGGCTTGGTGTCCTTAGCCTGTGTGGCCAACACGGTCCTCACAGTGGTTTCTGGTGGACTATTTACGCAAAAGTTGACTACCTCTGGCTTCTCGACAAAAGCCATCCAGGCAAATTACAGCAATTCGATCTTCAAGCAAACCGACTTCGCCGCCGATTTCACCGAGTATGATTTGATTCAGACCAGTATTACCAGCGGGGTGCCCATGCTGCCTTGGACCAGTCCGAATTACTCGTTTGTGCCGCTCAAAATCACCCAGCGGAACGTGACTGCCTCATACGAGGCTACAACCCTCGGTATTGGAGCGGATCTCGAATGCCAGCAACTTTCGGTTTCGGAGCATCTCAAGACGAACCTTACGACGGGGACGCCTTATTGGCAGTACCAATTGTTCCAAAATGCGAGCCGCCAATGCACGGTGAACATGTTCCGGCAAAATCACGGGGAGATCCCCCTCTCTATCCACTTCCTGTCCCCCGCGGCTTTGGAAGAGATGGATGATTGCCAAACCTTCACGGTGTTGGTGCTTGGACGATGGAACTACACGGGCAACTCAGCCATTACTGATAAGAACACGATTGCTTTGCACTGCGAACCTCAGATTCGGATGCAGAATTTCTCTCTTCTTTTTGACCAGAGGGGCCAAGTGCAAGAACATTATCCGCTGCCAAATAGCGCTATCACAACCGGCCCCATGTATGATAATGCGACGGTCAGCCTGGGTCAGTTCAACAAAGTGTTTGCGTCAATTCCTCAAAGTTTTGTCGGAGAGACAGAGCAAAAGGGGTCTGGTGTGTCATCGTATGACTGGGCCGGTTTCCTAGTTGCTCGCCTCTACAAGCAGAGGGAAGATGGCTTCGCCTCACTTAACCCGAAGGACTTGATTGCTATGTCGGAGACGGTTTACCAGTGGGTGTACAGCACCTACTTTTCCTTGTGGGGGACAATCTACCTAGAACCGCTGGAGGACCCGTACACTGCCACCAATGCTACAGTCTACTTCAGCACTTGGGCTATGATCCCGTCGGTCCCATCACTGACCATTGCGCTGTCTATCATCGCGCTGGACACGCTGGTCGTGTTGGTCGTATTTGGGACGCGACGAGGTCGGTTCAAAGGGCCGCGTATTCCCCGGTCGATTGGGTCGGTGATCCCCTGGCTTGCGAACAGTCGTATGTTGAGCGACTTCCGGGGGACATATTCGTGGACAAGCCTCCAGCGCCGGGATTACCTGGAGCGATTGGATAAGCGGTATGCGTTCCGTATGTTCCCCGCGCCGGACGGCCGGTGGCGCTTTGCCGTGGATGAAGAGCCATTGGTGGAGGAAGATAAGCCGACGGTTGTTGCGGACCCGGGGGACTTGGATCCGGCCAAACAGCCGGATGCGATTGAGCTACAACCTGTCGGGGAAGACACAGTTGCCCAGCGGCATCATGAGTAATGTGATACGATTTGACTTGTAATATAGCATAGCGTCTTTTTTGGTTTGGATGGACTGGGTTTAGGAGTTTATTGTAGCTATATGTGAATGTATCGATATATGTAAATATAGCATGGTAATACATAGACTACATCATTAATTGTTACTCTGGCATTGTTGGTATACTCCTCGACTCGGTTTTATGCTTGACGAAATATGTGCCTCAGGCTCTCATGGTTTATGTATGCTAGAAGAACTGAGGCTAGGAAATACTCACTCTATCCGCCCAATTAATTGAAACTAGGATTTCCTCGGCATCAGTTGGCTGACCTATGCGAAGTCTAGCCCTGGAAGCCGATTGGCAAGAATTGCGCGATGGTCGAAGTCTCGCTGGAAATGCTATAAACCCTTCTCCGGGGTGGTTGATGAAAATTTAAGGCATCAAACAAAAGACAAAGATCATAGCAAGTGAGCGGAACAGGATGTCCAACCAATGTATTTCCGTAGTCCAGCTAACCAATGCTCTCTACCCTGTACTGTCTTGCAGCAAATTGCCAAACAATCTTTCACTGATTCCTACGCCCCTACTCCATCCCTGATGCAATCACGCAGTCCATGTCTTGTACCTCTTCACCATCCTCTTGAAGACTTGGGTCGACACGGAGAGCTTCTTTGGTTCTGGCGTCAAATCCTTGCCCTTGTTCGGCGGTCCGTTAAAGTTACCGCTGCTGCACGCCTCGTCGATGCCGTTGCACTTCTTCATCCAGATGTTGCAGGCCGTGTTGCCCGTGGGAAGGGCCGTGTTGTAGCAGGCATCACTTTGGTCCCAGCACTTCTGCGATGACTAGTCATATACCTCGTTAGCATGGCTTCCTATCGCAGCGAATCAAAGAAAAAGAGAGGGGGAAAAAAACATACAGCCCAGCACCCAGTTTCATCACTGTAATCCGGAACCTCAACCCCACACCAGTTATCCCGCTGCAGGATACAACCCGCAGGCTTCATACCTTTCGCCTGAGCAGCAGTAGTATCTCTCCTCTCAAGCGCATCATCACCCACCGACCTCTCAGCAACACTCTTCCCCTCATAAACCGCCGGCCCGGGAATAGGATACGGCAACTTCAACGGTTTCTCATAGATGTTATACTTTAAGCCAGGAGTATCCAAGCTATAAGTGCCCTCCCCAATGCTAACAGTCTCCGGCTTCGCACTTCCACCACCCTGCACAAAGATCTGCGCACAGTTCACAAAGAACTGCGGATCCAACGGATCGGCATAGGCAGCATTATGCAGCGCCAGAAGCTCAGTCCTGACCAAATAATACCCATCTTCGATATCCGACGGCACGCGCACAGAGAGGAATCCGCTGTTATCGATCAGTTTCTCGGTACACCATTTGCCGGCTGATTCGTCGAAGCCGCTGTGGTAGATCTTGAACCAGCCTTCGCCGGCGGCGTTGTCGTCGGCCGTGGCGTCGTCGACTTTCTTCATGTAGACGGCGCAGGGCCCCTTATGGCTAATGTCGATGGACCCGGCTTGACTGCCGTCGGGGTATTCGCGGAATTCGAAGGTGAGGAGGGAGTTGGCTTTTGCGGGACAGACGCGGGCGACGCCTTTTTCACCGTCCTTGCCTATACCACGGGGCTTCTGTTAGTATGGGTGGTGATGGTAGTTTATTTGGGGAACATCGTAGGTAGGGTGGTGGGGGTCATACCGCAGACAATGTCCTTGCTGGACAAGGGCTCGACGGGGAAGTTGGCGGTGCTAGCGTCACGATTCATGCGAACACAGGTACCATCTCCCTCGCTAACTTCGTCCACATAGAGGGTGGTGAAGGTGGTATGGCTGAGCACCAGAGGCGCGAAGAAGAGAAATAGGGCTGAGCGGAACATCTTGTCTAGCGAAAAAACGGAGCGTTTGTAAGAACCAATCACAGATTGAATATGAACAAATGTATGTAAGTAAGGAATGGAAGCCTGCGTCAAGCAGGTGTGCTAAAAAGCGAACAAGAGAACGACTTGTTGAAAATAAAAAAGGAACGACGTGAAGAATGGAAAGAGAATGAACAAAAAAGCTAAAGAAGTAACACAAGAAAGGAACAAGCTGAGGGTATATAAACGATCCCGCACCCTAGACGATGCACCCAGCCCAATAACGCCTGCTCGACGCCATCCAATAACCCACAAGCCCATTTGAACCCTTAATGAAATAAAAGCAGGGCCATCCATGACTACAGTCGATCAATTAGATTGCCCGGCGCTTACCGAGAGATTAGCAGCGAAGATCCTTCCAACCAACCCGTTGACGTGGACGGGTCCGATCCAAGTCTAGATTCGCTGAAATGCCGTCGGATAATCGTCTGGGGGCGAGCTTCTTGGCAGTTTCAGCGGATTGGTGGCGTTGCCCTGTTCTTTGTCGCCGTTGGATTCAGTGGAAATTGACGGTGGGGATGGTTGGCTGATGAGGGTCCATAAATGCGCTATCCTACAGGGCCATCCAGTCATTGTTTGCTCTGGTAAAATGAAGTCGTTTCACACTGAGTCATGTTGACATGGATCTGTCAAACCTGCATGGGGCAGTGTTTGAGAGAGATTTGAGGCTTTGAGCCAGCAAACATTACCATTCTCCCTTTTGTGTCGATCATTATGAACGTCTGATTGTTTGCCCTTTGTGTGTCTGTTACATCATTCACTCAGGCATAGAAGATTTTACATAAAGACATTGAAAGGAAGCACGGCCTGTGTGACAGTAGTGATTGTTGGTGTTGTTTGGCCCAGTCGTGTTCTTTCGAGTGGATCAGAATTAGGGCCATATCGGACCGGATAAGGTCTTGGCTTTAAATCTCACCACGGAAACATTGCTGTCTGATTGGTTAGCGCGTCTTACTTCCTGCAATTAGGGCTTTAGCTCAGGTACGGCCTCTTAGAATTGTAATCTCTCGGGTTTACCGGACCCATTGGAAATTTCCCTCATTCTCACCGAGTAACATAAGGACTTTTACTCAGGGAGTCCTTCTCTGCTACTGCAGGACGAATTCGGCGCAGGCTCTACTTCTAAAAATTCCCGCCATAACGGCAGCGACCTTATTTATGCTACCCCTATGAGCCTAGGGTCGCATCCAACGGCCAATAAATAATTCAACTTGACCACTCTTTACAGTTTCCATGTATATAAATGGCAGTCCTGGACTTCTTGGCGGGGCAGTAGGTCAGCCTCCGATTTCGAATGATGCCAAGTCCGTTTCCGACAACATCTGGCGGCTAAAAGTGTTCGAAGAGGGATATCTTTTCGGTGAAAAGAAAAGAGGGATAAACTATATCTCGTCCACTAGCTGTGTTCCAACACTTGCTGGCTGCAGAAAACACTCGTAAATGTCCCTGTTTGGTGGTCGGGAAATATATCCTCTTTCTAGGGTAAGACAGTTGACGAGGAACCGCCAGCTTAAACCTAAAGAACCATCTATATTGCAGGGGTATCCCCGAGCAAGGCATATTCCTGGTTACTTCCCAGACTTCTCGCTTATAATTGCTTTGGATCGAATAGTAGAGATTGCATTGCTACACATGTTTCCCCGATCACATCACACACCACATGATGCAATCAGAGCGGCATATTGTATTGTCTACCGGTCCTGTTGTCCCAGACTTCCGTACAAAATCCAGTTGGGAAATTACTTAACAGTCACTGAAGGTTTTTTTTTTGTATATTTGCTTTCTCCATTATCTTAGCGACTTGGCGCTCGAAGCGGAATGTCGGACTTGGTCTAAGGAACCCTGACATGGAGCTAGGAAAGCAGTCACCGCACATTCAGATTCTTTATTGGTGGCACTTCTTTGCTCTATCGGTTAATTCTAGGACCTATCTGTAACACCAGAATGCGCTATTGGACTGGCGAAGGTGGAGTTATAATATGTCTTTCTTGGTCTGCTAAGATAAGTTTTTAGTGGTTATATATCTCGACCATCGGGAACGGGCGGCAAACTTGGAAACAGTGCCACCAATGTCTTTGGCTCTTGATTAGTTATATATTAGTATACTGAAATATAAGTAACTAATGCTACTATAAACATTGATACCTACAGAGAACTAAAATCGGATAGTTAGAGCTTCCGATTGTTAGCCAGGATGATTAATCTGTGCTGCCTGTTTCTCAACAATTCATGGGCCGGGGAATATCAGAGGGTCGTGAAAGATCCTGTTTGTTTCTTTTCTTTCCATCAAAACACCTAGAGTAGGTAAGCGCACTATGCCTGTGTAACCATGGCCTGGACGACTTGCGGGAGGTCTGCCTTGAGGGTGAACATTGGATATCTTATGTTGCAAGTGTAGAAGGCCCACCAATTGGTGTTTTTAGTCGAGAGGGAACCTTGACATGCAACGATGCTGAAGATTCTAACTAATAGCCAGTTCGATTACTAACAGGGAATATGAAAAATAACCCGTACATAAATTCATTCGTCAAGTTGTACTACGTTCAACAATAAGCCCTACAACGCAACTTGACCTACCGTCCGAAAGTCATTTTATAAAGAAGCCAGAGCCCAGAGTAAAAGACCGCAAAAGACAGCATCTTAACTCAATAATCGTCCAACTACTAGATTACCGGACTACGAAAGTCGCCATCTCAACCAATTGACCACAAAATGAAACTCCAGACCATGATGTACACCGTTGCGTACTCGCTTCTTTTCACCGGGGCAGTGGGCCAATCACTTTGCTATAAAATAGAAGAGTACGGTTCCAGAAACCATGATTGCGACGAGTGTCGTGCTGGGTATTACTTTCAGCCTTACGGACCTTGCGATATTGGCTTTGAGTGTTGTAGGGGGGATTGCTGTACAGAATGATAGGATGGTAAGATCTATAGATGAGGCACATAATGATGGAGTTAACAATACTTGTAGGTGAACTTGTGCAAACAGTGCAACCATTCTCAGAAAGGAGTTAACAAGTATGGATGTTAGGATGCACATGTGCAACTGGTTAATCCCACTGCTAAAAGGTCGAGGAGCGAGGGTGCGAGTTTGGCTGGCATAAGAAATAGGATTAAGGAGAAATTGACTGTGTTTATAACATTAACTCAAAGACGAGACCTAGGCATGCGTCGTTGGAGAGTATAGAACAGGTCCGACAGTTGTAACTGACCTAATGAAACTACCTTGCGAGGCACCATGAGGACTGTAGCCACCCCAGCTGCTGATGACAGAATCGAATTTACCACGCGGCTCGGCGATATCTTCTTGACCTTACCTGGCCCTCGGTGAATTTTTAGCCACCTGAGCATGGATTTGTGAAGGACCATTCTCGATGATCATCTGTACGAAATACTTAAGCTTTTTGGTGTTTCATCAAGTCGGGTGGGAAATCTTTTAGAACCTGTCGCCTATGACATCTAACTCTTGATATTTGAACGACGTCACCAGGACGAGTCACTGGAGCCGCACCATATCCATGGTTGACTAAAACAGCGTCAGAATGTGGTTCTAGAAGTGTCGAAATGAGGAATGGGCACGTTTCAATTGTCGGAAGAGAGAAATTTTGGGAGCGAGTTGATGTCCGGGACTTTGGAAGCAGCCCTCAGCGACAGAGCTCGAATAGTTGGTAGTATGCTGAAGTCTTAAGAATGTGAGGGACATCCTTCTCTAGATAAACGGACAATGAGCCTTCCTTTCATCTTGTGGCTCTTTCATGCGAGTCAAGATTCAGGATCGCAAACTGAACGAAGTGAAAAAGATCATTGTTGCCCCGATGTATTGACTAGTCTCCCAGATATGTAACAACCGCGGTATAATGCCGAAGTCACGACTAGTAAGTTCCCTCAATAGGAAAATCCTGTCGCTGTGGCGTCTGGGCTTCACTAGATATGGTCCCTGTGGGTCCATCCATGAAACATAGAAGATCTACCGACTGATCTGAGAATCAAGAATATTCTAGGGTCAACTCAATTAAGATTAATCTAATTGCCGTATCAGGTCTACCCTGGTAGGGTTGTGCTTCTGTAGTTTTCTTTATTGGTAGCATTCTCTATCTTCGGTTTGTTGATGCTTGGCTGTAGTTTATCCGTTGTCATGATTCGGCATTGCGCAAAAACTAGGACTACTGTTGGGGACGGGGGAAAATAATAGCATTACTCAGAAACATATATACCGCCATAAAGGTCTAGTACAAAGGTCTGTCCGACGGACATTTATCACCAGAAACTAGGATTCGACGGCGTGACTTTGGAGTTGAGCGCTGTGAGTTATAATGCAGGTATAATATTATGGTGAGCCAGTAGGTACATAATGGCGGATATTATTGAGTCAGGAGATGGACGGTACTTGCGATATCTTACGATACAAAAATGGACACATCTCATGCAGAGCCTAGTAGAGAGTAGATATATCGAAAAAATATAAAAATTCTACGTCTGAGATTGTAAGACGTATATTGGGAAGCCCTAGCGAGGCGAAAACGCCGTTCGACAGACAACCCTTCCCAACATATTTCGAGCTCTCAGATAATTAGATCGGAACAGAAAAATAGAGAACAACAAATGGACCTACCCTTGGAGTACTAAGAAAAATCGAAAACGCTACCGGGAATATCTCGGGAGATTGATCGACACGCGGAGAAATCACCCGATTTGGGATAAGGTGCCTGATTTTTGGGTGAACGGCAGAACCCCAACTAAGTCTTAACTCCACAATATCCCTGAACCATTCATTTAGTCTACAGTAAACATTGACAGCCGTTTGAGGTTTCAGCTGCAGTATTCAGGACCTATATTTGTCTCGAGTCAGTCCCAGAGTTTTTGGTCCTGCAATATATCACATACCAATTGTTATGGATAGAGCCCACGATGACCCGGAGCGTAGGGCTTGTCGCACTCTGAGACAAGGCTTGCCAGGTTCGTAAGTTGTTAATGTGAGATGGGTCGGCTGATATCCATGCAACGGTTCATCCTCCGAAGAACTGTTCCCTGATTTGGACTCACGGCTAGGATTTTCTTGGGATGGTCCGGGTTAGATCGGCCTTCAGGATTCGGTAGTGAACCACGGCGAGACATGTGTATGAACTCCTCGTAAAACCCCCTATTGATGCCTCTGAGCATGCATCGCTCAACGGTAGAAGAGCAAAACTACTGTTAGCAAGATGGGGGAAGGTGATTCACGGATGTCATCTGGTACCTGACCTTACACTGCGCAGTGCATATCGAGGGTCTCAGGGTGCTAAAATTTCTAAGTTCACACACTAACAAGACCAATGCCGGAAAAGCCCCCAGAAGGATGAAACAGGACCCACCGTCTCAGCCAAAGATCCTCCCCAGACTACGGAGTAACACTATACCCATGCAGTCAAGAATCCCGAAAGTTTATCCTTGTCATAATATTGGGATAGATGGGAAAGGGGATTATAAAAGGCCTCACCCTCAGCTTCGACCATTATCATGTTCATTCCCAGCAGGTTCAATCCATTCATTCTCTGCCATTCTTTTCATCCATCATTCGTTATCAGAGCTGTGCTCTAGTCGTTCTTTCAATCCCCAATCCTCTCCCCAAAATCTAATATGAAGGCTATCGCAGCCCTTGCTCTCGTCGGCAGCGCCATTGCCGCGCCGACCAAGACGGTCGAAAACCGTCAGCTGTCCGGCCTGGGCTCCCTCCCCGGACTTGGTGGCTCCTCGACCGACAGTGGCCTGAGCGGCCTTGCTTCTCTCTTCCCTGGACTCGGTGGCTCCTCCACCGGTAGTGGATTGGGCAGCTTCGCATCTCTCATCCCCGGCCTCGGCGGCTCCTCTTCCTCCTCTGGCAGCAGCCTCCCCGGACTTGGCGGTTCCTCTACCGGCAGCAGCCTCGGCAGCTTTGCCTCCCTCATCCCCGGCCTTAGTGGCTCTTCTTCCGGCAGCAGTCTCCCCGGCCTCGGATCTAGCACTAGCGGGCTCCCTGATCTCAGCAGTCTGCTGGGAGGTTCCGGCTCCAGCTCATTGCCCGGGTTGACTAAACGTGCTTCCATTACAGAGAACGGAGTGGCCCAGAACTCGGGATGTCAGGAACTGACCTTTATCTTCGCCCGTGGAACCACTGAAATGGGCAACATGGGATCCGTCGTTGGACCACCCGTCGCCAACCAGCTGAACTCCTTGACGGGAAACAAGGTCACCGTGCAGGGTGTTGACTACCCTGCTGATGCTGCTGTAAGTGATAGACCCTTCACTCTTGTCGGATGATTCCCTTTCACGGATAAGTTGCTAACGAGGAATAGGGAAACGCTCTGATGGGCGCCTCGGGTGGTCCCAAGATGGCCGAACTCATCCAGCAAGCCAAGAAGCAATGCCCCCACACCAAGGTCGTGCTAGGTGGATACTCCCAGGGTGCCATGGTCGTTCACAATGCTGCCAGCAAGGTTGGAGCTGATGCCATCGCTGGCGCTGTTCTGTTCGGCGACCCGTTCAAGATGCAGTCCGTCGGCAAGCTGGACTCGTCCAAGGTGAAGGAGTTCTGCGCTGCGGGAGACCCCGTCTGCGCGAATGGCGCGAACGTCTTGGCGCATTTGTCCTACGGCTCCAACGCAAAGGAGGCCGCTCAGTTCTTGGTTCAGGCTGCCGGTCTCTCGAGCTAAAGTTTGTCATTCATTCTTTTTAGAATCCTTGATTCGCTTGTGAGATATGAATGGATCAATGCGCTGGACGCTGGATTATGATAAGTGATAACTAGACCTCTGGAAATAGACCTACTTGAATAGGATCCCTTGAATGAGAATTATCGTATGTATATATTATGTTCCACTAAGGGTACTGTCTTGTCTATATACTGTACCGGGCAAGCCGCATCGCTTAGAAGATCTTTAAAGCCGTCCGGCATCAAAGTCTGGAAGACTGAGTGAGGGTCGTATTTCCGGGCAATTGTCTGCAACTTGGCATGGTTCTCCTCACCGTAACCGGGGAAGATAGACTGGAATCCAGCGGCGTCGCCCATGTAGTTGAACGCGTCGTACCATCCAGCATTCTGTGTGGCGTTGTTGATCGCATAGGTGGTTTCCTCCACCCATTGAGCGACGATGTCATCGTAGGCCGATCCAATCCATTCGACCACCTCAGCAAAGCAGAGATAGACCTTCGAAGAGTCGAATCCGAGGGCATTACCGCCCTTGGCCTCAGAAGCCTCCATCCAGTCGGCGCCAATAGGCTGCCAGTCAAGCTGGATGGTGGAGATATTGGCAGCGGGGATCTGCTCGTACAGCTTGGGCAGCTGGCTGAAGAATGTGGTGTTGATGATGGCAATGCCCTCAAGTAGTTCGTCGTAGGTGGTACCGACAACAGTGCCGGCAACAAACACATCCTTGCATGATGTTAGTTACATCCGGCCTATACATTGCAGTCAATTATAGGCATTTGAATGTACTTGAAACGAGGGACAACCATGGCCCCGGTCTCCGCAGCAAACTCTGACAGAGTCTTGAATTCAAGAGTGCTGCTCACGGCCGGATTATCGGTGAAGGGCTTGAAGATCTCCGGATAGCTGGTATCCTCGGTGTCGTAGAAAAGAATGACGGAGGTCAGGAGCTCGTCGCCTGGAACCAGCGCCGGGACGATGTGTATCTTGGGGTTAGGGATGCTGGATGCATACCTGGCCGCAGCCTATACTCCATTAGTAATGTATTCATAACAGCCTAGCTGCGAAGACACATCCTACCTCCAAGAACCGGTCCACATATTGTGCGGACACGGTGTGGGAAGCAGCCCAGATCTTGGGCAACTTGATAGTTTCCAGATCAAACCGAGTGACAATACCCAAGTTGCTGCTGCCTCCCTTCAGGGCCCAGAAGAGGTCGGAGTTTTGCGACTTGCTGGCTTCCACGACCGAACCATTGTCCAGAACCACCTCATAGTTGTCGACCGTATTGCAGGACCAGCCAACCTGGTTACCTTAAAAGCTCACACCTCCGGCCAGGAGCAATCCAGGGACTCCCACGGGGCCTAGGCGGCCACCCGCCACGGCGAGGCCATACTCGAGATAGGCGTAGACCTTCTCCCACCTAGACACGATGTACCCTGTCAGATGGAAATGATGCTCAATCTGTATAGGAGAATCTCACCTGTAGGCCGGACCGATGGACAAAGTCGACTGACTCTGACAATTCCAGGGTTGTCAAATTCGACATAAGGATCAGCACACCGTTATCGATGTTGTTCGATCCCTAAAATTGGTCAGAATCCAGCAAACCTCCGTGAATATTTCAACCACGTACCCGAATTCCCGATGACCACCGCCGCGCACTGCGAATTGGGCGTTAGCGTTTACCAGCGCCTGCACCCCCTTGCCCAATTGAGCACTCGACTGCGGGCGGAAAACACATCCGGGGTACATGAGCTCCGTGTTGGACCAGAATTCCTGCGCTTCATACTCGTAAACGGAGCTATTCTGAAAGAAAACGGCATTGTTGACTTGCGCATTCAGAGCGCGACAACCAGCGGAGACCAAGGAAGCGTCGGCCATAAGAGAGCCCGCCAGGGGCAGGATAGTGGAGGCAACACGCATGATGACCGTAAGAGCTCTGCCCGAGTGATGGGCAGTCCAGTCGGGGAAACGAAAGAATTTAAGGGCCTGTCAACACTCAACAGAGCCAGACGGTGGATACATGATTCAGGATCCACCGGGTGTTGCTTGACCGTTACTAGAGCTCCGTCTGAGTTATGATTCCCTTGGCACTCCAGGAAAGAACATTCCTCGTGGTGGAGACATCGGTTTTCAAATTGCGGTGGACAATCGTCAGGAGTCCCGTTCGGCATAACCTATAGAAAAATGCGACTATTCAGAGGTTGTAGGTTTAATTGGTCAATAGCTGCTGCTTGGTGGACTGGCTTAACGTTGGCCCAACGGCCTACTGCAGTTAGTACGCGAGATAGCTAATCTTTAGCACGGACTAGAGTTTTGCTTGGCTCCACTCAATGCACTTTGCTGGCCACCACCTGGGCACTTAAAGCATGCTAAGTACATACACATATTCCGAGGACTAATAGCTTTGAGAAATAGACAAATATTCTCATAAAACCATATAAGAAGGAATCCTATATCCCAAACGTAGGAGAATCGGTCATGCCCTACGTCTCCATACTAATCTGCGCCTGCGGCTAAGGCAACTCTTATTATAATCAAGATGCTGACACAATATATTAAGACTGTAGACTTAACCTCGGCTAGAACGTTGCAGAGCAAATGCCGAGATTCCGAGCATCTTAGCAAGAAGTAGATTCAGCACGGAGTGGGTTGAGAGTGTTTCCCAGCTTCGGCGCTATTCTCAGCCATTTGCGATCTCACGATATCCGTCCATTCAATCCATGAGGTCAGGCAATAGACTTTCAAATGAAACTGGCCCAATGTTGGGACCTGCGTCCCGGTTCGGTGCAACATGCCACACTGGCCTCGTACTGGCTACTAGATCTTTTCCTCACCTTCTATTGACAGCTCATATTGGTCTTTCATTCTTTCGTGATGAGATATACGGTATCTGTAAAGGCAAGTAGTCAGGGGTGCTTGATTCTATGCGAAGCGCCCACTACATAGACGCCCCCATCTAGTCTCTTGGAGTCACCGAGCAATTAATATGCTGCCAAGTTTATGTCTTGCCTTTCCAACATAAACTTTTATCTTGAAAAACCAGTGTAACGTTTCCTCCGCAGTGCGGTGCTTTTATGCGTACGGATAATCTGCCATTATATCAAACACGCCTTGATTCGCTGTTTCTTTTGTGCTGTGTATCCTCCGGAGCATTATGCAAGCATGATGTCTTAGATATTATATGGACTACATGCTACAGCAAACCTTTACGTACAACAAATAAAGATTTCAAACTCCCTGTAACCCGGTTTCATTACTCCGTAACAATCCGCCATATATCATAGCTCGTCCTGGACCTGGAATCTCTTCATCGGCCCATATAGAGACGTCACAGCGCGCAACCGTTTCCCCCAGAAGAAAAGAGGGATAGCCAGTAGGATACTAGCGACCTGAATAGCCATCATCTCCCCGAAAACGGGAGCGGGCCCCTGGCGATCAATCCAGTCGGCCGCATAAAGCGACAGCAGCATACCGATGGTATTACGGACAGTAAATATGACCACGAGAGCTTCGCCAGTGACCTGCAGACGTTTTAGCGTGGGTTACTGGCAAAACCTAAGAGCTAAAACCGCCGGGAACACGAACCGGCCTGTAACAATCAAGGGAATATGTCACAGCGACGTTAGAGATGGCTGCTACCCCGAATGCCTGCATGGCATACCCGAACGCCGCGCCAATCCAGTGGGTATGGTTAGCGATACAAAGGCCGAAGATGAGAATCCCGCTTGGGCCAATGACGCCGGGGATGACAATGGCGGGGAGTCTGTATTCCGGCAAACGCTCGCCTCCCTGTCGGTTCGTATAGCGAGTGGAGATGATGTCGATCAATCGGCCGCCGAGCCAAAATGCTAGGACTGAGCCAATGAATCCGGACAGCGACAGTAGCCCCAGGCTTCCTGCGGGCCAGTTGTATGGGGGTGCCGTGAACGTGCGCGAGGCAGTTAGTTGGACGACAATGTTCCTGCCTAAGTTAATAGAAGCCGCAAATGCACCGACCATATAATAAGAAGGCTGTAGGGGGCTTCGAAAACTCACCAGCCGACAGAGATTCCGATGGCAAATGCAGCCCAAAGCAGCTGAGGATATGCTACATTGCACACGACGTCTGACACAGTTCCGAGAAACGACGCATCAGGGTTGTAACCTATGGTCAGCGACATCCACTGCAATGGCCTCCGCTTAGATGCAAGCGCATTTCTCTTAAGATAAGTAGTTTCGCGGACAGTAAAGATGGCAACGGCAAACACGGCCCCCGCAGCGATGGCCAGGAAACAACACATCCATCGCCAATTCTCTTCCTGTACCAGGTATGCGTTGATCAGAGGACCGATAAAGAGGCCTGAGGTCAGGGCTAAGTGAAAGAACATCAAATAATGACCTCGATCCTGCGGCGGCACCATATCTGAAACAACGGCCGGTACCGTTGCGTCCGCCGCGGCGGATGCGAAGCCAGATAAGATGCGCGAAGCCAGGAGCTCACCATAGCTCGACGCTCGAGAAGACCAGAAATTCATCATGGACAGCAGAATCATTGATATTAGATAGACAGGCCGCTTGCCGACGACCCGCATCAAGGGCACCCAAATGACATTCCCCAAGCCCAGGAGGAAGACATTAAAACATACTAGCTCGCCGGCTTGAGTTTGAGAAACGTGGAATTCCTTGATAATGGCTTTGGTGGCGACAGTGAAGTTGCTCCCGTTCACGTTGGCAAGAAAGGTGAAGAAGCAGACGGTAAGGTATGTGCAAAGCTTAGCTCCCGTGGACCAATTCTGACATGATAAATGTGTTAGCTTTTCCGGCGGATATCCACTATTTCAGTTCCTAACCTGTGGGTGATTCGGATCGATATTTTGTTCTTTCATGTCCTGGGAGACTGGGAGCCCCCGTTCATCTGCAACGGACTCAAGGTGACTAATACTCTCTTTGATTGAATCTGTCATGCTGTGTAAAAGAGGAGTTGGTTTCAACTCGATTACAACCAACGATGAAGCATCGCACGGGTTGACACAGGTCGGGGTACTTAAAGCCCGGCAATTGGTCGTCTTTACTCATAGGACAAAAAGAGAATAGAGAAAGCGTCTAAGCGAGGCCTGAGAGCAGCAAAACCCCATACTCTTTGGCCATCAGTGGATGATTGTGGACAACCCGGGGTAGTCGGAAAAGCCGAGTATGGGGACGCGGGTATACCGAAAATACTGCAAAGCATCCCTTTCGTCATGCAAAACTTGATCAGCCTAGAATTAATACCAATATACTGATTGAGTGATTAGTTGGGCGCACTTGCCCATCCAGGATGGTCTGAGCAATTTGAATCACGAAGAACTCCAAGTCATATTTTGAGCCAAGTAAGGACATTAACAGAGATCAAGCACTAAGGGCCACATCAGAAGGAGTATTGAGCAAGATCCTAAGATTAAATTATAGAAACATGGCACCATTCATTAGCTCTGCTCTAAATAGGGTAGTTAAAGATAGCGTTGATGTACATACACTCGTTCATCTGCAGTTACAAAGAATTGTGCCATAAATGTTGGTACTCTGTAGACGTTATCGGCGCAACCGGATTATTTCCCCTCTGTCGTTGATGTACGCCGCGGTACTGTTGTAGTGTTAGCATTCAACCTTATAGTATCTGCATGGCTAGAAGGATAGAAGGAATGCGACGGACATGTGTTTGAGACCAAGGCCAACTCCAGCGCTGCGACGTCTCTTGTCAGCTAAACATACCACGTCAATGAGGGAGGGCAACTCACGATATCCATTCCTGGCAATAGTGAGTGCCACCGATGGCGCGATCGGTAACAGACCACATAGCAGTTTCCTCAGTTCATTGAGAAATGACTCCTTGATGTGAGTGGAAAATTGTTAGTGTAATAGTGACTAAGAAGAATGTTCAAGCTAGCTAAGGGAGTTCAGGTAGTCGGCCTCTTCATAGGGTCACTCTTCACCATGAAGGCATTAAAAGTACACCAGGCGGGGCAAAATGAGAAGGTGACACGTATGAATATCTGATTGTTCCACACGAATAACATTGATGTGTAGGGCAAATGAGATCGCCTACGGTATGTTCCAGTTGCCCTAATGCCGAGCTCAGTAGAACCTAGATTGTCAATCTGGTCCCCAGAAAGCCCTTGTGAACACACAAGCAGAATGTTTCATCAAGTCTCTATGCAATGCCACTGTTTCCATAGCCTGTTTGGTACGAACTTCAATTTGTTGTTCCGATGAGCGTTTGTAGCTCCAGCCTCAAAATATGATGTATGAACCAGTACCAGTACTGCCTGCCGATGAATGGATAGGGCCACAAGCAAAGTGAGTTATTTCTTAGAGCATTGGAGAACTTTAATGAATGCCTTACTCTACAATACACCAACGAGAATGTAGCTGAACTAGACCATGATCTTAGTGCCCACGTAGGCGCTCATTGGAGATGTTCAAAAAATCGGCGGCTTCATATATGAGCGGCTTCCCAACTATGTAACTCAGAAACGTATTCCTGGCCTCACGAGGAATAGATGAGTCGAAAATCTCTTAGATTCTTTCTCAGATGGCTTGCCAGCATACAGTACTGAGCGCGGTTCAGGCAAACGAATGCTTAACCCTTCATTTCCTAAGATAGAATGTGTAACAGGCGACCGCAATAAACGTCCTAGGGGCTCTAGGGGGTTAACCCATGGCGCAGAGACTCAACCAGCCTGTGCTGATAACTTAGATTATCCCACCTCATAAGCCGTGCACGCAAGCAGGTCCGGTGGTACGATCATTGTTTTCATGTGCAAAATGCCTCGACTACTCCTTTTCGCCCTTTTGGTACCTCTCTCCCTCTTCGCAACAATAGCACAGGGTGGCAGGAACATATCCGACATCGAAGAAGCCTATTGAGTCATTTACTGGCAAGATGCATTTGTAGAGTGCGGAGAAGCGCGGTTCTATATCTTAGTTCATGTGACTAAGATGATGCTTGAATCTACTAAGAAAGTTTCAGATCTTATGCAAACACCAGGATGGAACAGGTTCTTTCTAACTGACCATGAGGTTGAACAAGAATAGGGGTCGTAGGTGAGTACTTGCCTTGGTTCAGGAAGAAAGCTCGCATCGATTATTATATTTTCGCCAGCTGACCCCAACTCTCCATTAGATCAAAGCAATCGGGCCCACTACCTCCAAATCATGGGTGAGTCCTTGCCTCCACGCAGATCTAGATATTATGGCACGAATCAATACATTCCCTCTAGTAGGAAAGGAAGGTACAAAGGAAAGGAAACCACAGGACAAGGTTGCCTCTCGCTGCAGTAACGACAGTCGAGTGATATGCGGCAGACCTCGAATATATGTGTGAATATATCCTTACTATTCTTCATCTGCTAAGTTTCTGAATAAGATGGCGTTCACAACCACCGTATGAAGTCGTCGTTTTCGCATACGCTATCTTGCTTCTGGATAGGACTGACAACATTGGATTAGGCTGTGAATTTGTTCTTTGAACAAAGGTACCTGAATCACATAACGATGGATCGCAAGAAGTCCGCGCAAGATCTGAGAACACTTATAAGTTACGAGCACGTGTTTGCCCATGAGTGGGCTCATGCCAAAGTTATTGGAACTGGTATCCATGGTGGTTATGCTTCCTATCAGGCCTTGGGCAATCCAGCCACAGTTAATGTTTAACAGTCATTGACGTTGTGTGTCTGCTTGATTCCTGGCCTGAGCCCCTGGTAGGCGTCTTGTTTTCATATCAACGTGACGTATGCTGACACCCCAAAGAAAACATATGGCGGTAGTCGTTGTGCTGAATTTCTATGACTCAATCATCTTCGAGGGCCGAATTTCGATGTCGAAGTCCAATGGTATGTGCCTCTGATCGCCGGACCCTACCTTAACAACACATTCTAATCTAGCTATCGGACACATATGCTTGGGATTGGACCGATAACTGGTTCAACATTAAGTGAGAGTGGGGTAGCAAGAGTAAATGGCCCTTCGACTGGACAGACTAGACAGACCGAAGCCCAAGCTACCCAGAAGACAACGTCAATGGGAAGGGCCTGGAAAATGAGGACTACGACGATATAGAAGCCTCCTACTAAGTGGTATGCTGACTATCAGCCCCCTTTCAGTCCAAGAACTGACTGTCAATTATCCTAAGTTCGCACCATGAAAACTTCTAGGCCCTACTCCGCCTTATGCTAGGTCCTTTGCCAGATACTGCTCGGCTCAGTAAGCCAGTCCCATTCTCGAACGAGTTGCATACTCACATAAGAACTATCTAAAACAGTGCTCCATCCCAAGAAGGAATATGCCAACAACGACAACAAGAGGCACGACGACTAAATGAAAAGAGACAATGGCGACGTGGACGGGGAAAGCATGTAATAGGGGAACGATAGAAAATTATTGGAGTGTTCTTGTAATGCGCCTAGCGTAACACAAGAATCAAAATGTACATTAAAGAAAGAAGAACAACAGCATAATACAAGTACACATCAGCAGTCAGCATCTCGCTCGCTCGTTCCAGGCAATTTGACCCAGTAGTCACACAGCTTAGCGTGAGACATATGTCTCCAGCGTCCAATCTCACGCTGCTCTTCTTGTTGCTCCTTCATTGTGGGTTTGTTTCCTAGTCCAAGGTTGTATGGTCGATATTCGGGATCCCACCGTAGTCTATGAAGGACACTTCCATGAATTTTAGCTGATGGTGGCAATGGTCTCCGTAAGCCCCTGCCATGCCATCTAGTCTCATGGACCTTCCCATCGGGCGCGACTTTGGGGCGCTTGAAAGGAAGATACTCCAAAATGCGCCAAAAGAGGGTCTCGAGGCCCCTTCCAAAGTCGTAACCGAGGGAGTCATGTATATGAGCCTTCTCTGCAGCGCGCACGATCTCGCGATCATAGTCTTCTACATTCGGGTCAAAACAGCCGTGTCGTTTGAGCTGGGAATGATCAAATGTGAGGTCGGCCAAAATAGCCTCCTGCACCATCCACATTAGTGGGATCTGGCTGGCCCCTATTTTATCAGAAGGCCAGCCACCACCAACATCACTATGGTCTCCGGCGAAGTATACTTCCTCAAAATCGCCGTTGGCCATGGGAATTGGAGCCCCGGAAATGGCAACTTCGGCGTTAGCGGCCCATGTACTTACACGATGCGTCTTAACCTTCGCACCGAAAATTGGGGCCGGCTCGAACAACACTGGCTGGAATTTGATCCTCTTCTCATCAATGCTGACCGCGTGTCGCATTATTCTCGGGCTCGGCTGGACCTCCATATCTTTACTGACGTCGCGATTGAACTCCGCGACGCTGTTGACGGTATCGAAGAGACCGAGGAAATGAACCAAACCAACAGACCGACACATTGTTTCTCGACAGATCTGTAGACAAGCCTCCGCCTCGTCTCTCTCCTTGCCGGGGTCTGCAAACTTCCATCTTATGAACGCTTCCCATACGAATGGAATAGTTTCTTCATTGTCCGCAGAAATTAGTCCGACAAAATCCAGCATTTCGTTCAGAAATCGAGCCGTGTAGGCGCCGCGCGAGAATCCGAAAAGATAGATTCTTGTTCCAAGAACCCATCGACGGGCGAGGAAGCGATAGCCTGAAATAACATGTTGGTTGAAAGAGGTTGCCAGTGCTTGATCGACAATCTTTCGCGTTGGGAGGTTCGTGAATGGCTGGTACGCTAGGCTGGTAAACGATCCGACTGTAACGTCTGTTCCTATGCCAGCTATTGGGTGTTAAGATCGAAGTCTGAGACATATTGATGGCATAATGACCTACGTTGATAGTAACAAACTATCATAATATGAGTAAGTAGCAGATGATGGATAATTGTCAAGGCGACTTACATCTGTTGTCCTTAGTTCGATCAAGCATTCGAAAAATCTTAAGTATATTACTCTCTCCTCCATCCGCACGAAATGTGTTCCCTGTGCCATCAAAACAGAGAACTAATTCTCGAGTGGGAGAAGTGTCACTACCACTGCCACCGCCACTGCACCCACATGGATCGTCGATCTCTTTGGACATGGCGGCGTCGAAATTGTGTAAGTGTCTGGTTGTTGGGAGGACAACGGGAGAACAGATGCCTCCATTTAAGGCTGTCATTCAGGGTCGGTCTGTGGAGACTACTCGATCCATGATCTGGAGGATCGCATCATGGGCGCGATATGTTCACCCGCCTTAAGCTGCATAGCCATAGCATGGCCCATTGCTGGGTTTGCAGATCCACACATTAGCCTCAATAGACTCGCAGTAGTGCCTTGGGCGTATTGGCGGTGACACCGTACCGCATCACGTTGCCAGGATCTGTGGGGCTATTTGCTAAATGGAAAGGCAAGATTCGTCTTGATTCACCCTATTACTCAAACCCGAATCTGTTTTTAGAGCTGCCATCGGAGCAAGGGGTATAATCTTACAGGAGATGCATTTCGCATGGCGAAGTCAAGAAGCTGACACAGGTAGGGCAGTATGTTGGTACTTGCTTTTCTGTTAAATTCGAGCAGACTGACCAATACCGTAGACCAATTGAAAATGGAATAATAGAAATAGACATACTAGCTGATACCTGCAGGATGTGGTGGGCCCTCGAGCGGACATGGTCAGCCCTGTTTGGATCTGACTCAGTGTTAGATTTCAGTTCCATATTGTCAGTCAGGCAAACAAGGTTCATGAAAATAATCAATAATAGAGTCAATGCCAGGCGTCTTATTGGCGAGTCACCCGTCGGCCTGGGCTGCATGCTGTTTTAGAATAGTGTGGCTGAGTGAAGATCTTTAGGGCGAGTGATGTAAGATTACAGCGATGAACCTTGGGGGATCCATGCATATGATGTGTCTAACATCAGTACACCCTAGGATAATGTGTACATATACGGACATACCGACTTTTTCCCAATAATCCAGTTATTGGGGTCCGTTAAGGTTAAGCTGTTTGCCCTTACTGAATTCTCTGGGAGAGGCCCGCGCATCTTTCAACGCGAGCGCGCCGGTTCGTTCAGATATAGATGCGTATGAATTTGCATGGTAACGTTGTAGACAGCCAAGATTATTACTCGGATACTCTTCCTTGGTCGTCTATTGATATGCAGCAATGCCTTACAGCTAAGGCTTATATGCGTGGCCATTTCCAGAACCGATCAAGGTCTGCGACAGAAAGAAAGTCTATTATTATTAAGTTTTCTGTTTCTTTATTCTTTATGTTCGGCAACGCGATACCGGACACTACTTCCATCTGTTGCTATTACCTAGTGCAGTATGTAAAGGCACGCATGACCACATCAGCAGCAGGTTAAGCCCAATTTGCCATTGGGAGTAGATACCCAAGTCTGTCCGACAACTTGTGAGTTTCCCGAAAAGCGTCGGATGCGTTACCCCATTTCATTGATCGGGGCTTAATGACCTGTGTATAGGAGTAGTCTAATGAACGCGCCACTTGACACATTAGGCACTCGTGTTTTGCTGTATGTATGTATGCGGCCATCTTGCCTCTGCAACTGTAGATTAGAGGACTATTAGCCCAGGCAACTTGAAAGGCAGCCCAAAGTAGGTCAGGTCATCACGCCGCGACGACCTCAAGCCGTAACCTTTTGATAGAACGGCATCAAATATGCAAAAGACCGGTGGGTATGCATGTCTAAGGTGGAAAACCACTCTGCGGCCCGCGGCTGTCACCATGCATGGGATTTGCCTTCAGCAAGAATACCAAAGCAATGGAAGCTTCTGCCAAAAAAAGGGCATTAGCCTAGCCGTGGTAACAAAGTACTAAGTTTTGTTTCCCGTGGACCATGTGCTTTCTAGATGAAGGAGTCAACGTCACTCATGTACAGTGGCTACTTCAGGAGAAACAAAGGGAAAAAGTAAAAGAGAGATAAGTGAACGAATCAATGATTTTCTGTCAAGTAATAATTCCAAAGGAACAGAATATAATGGATGCTACAGGACCTCTCATCAATACACATACTCGCTCAACACTACACCTTCATCACGCGTAAAACGTGGCTTTGCCTTCCGATCGTTGCCATAGCCACGCAGAAGCTCATCTTCTTTGACAACTTTCTTCGCTGTATCGTCCGGGAGAGTTGACAGCGCGACATGCAGGCCAAACCATCTATCCGAAAAGGTTCTCCTGTTTGGCATTCTCAAGGGCACAGATATACGAAACCCTGTCTCTCGTATAGAACTCAACATCGACCTTGCCCCGTAGGTTTGCCTCCCCTCCGTCCAGCGTACCGGCCTTGATGACGGTCTTGTCGGCCATGATGTCCAATTCCGTAAAGAGACTGGATCCACACTTGCTGCAGAAGAAGTGCCGATTATTCTTGCCGGACGCCCCTGTGATGTCGCAAAATGTAGGCTCGCCTGCAGCTTGGTTCAGCCAAGGGAACCATATCACAATCACAACAACACTAATATGTGCTCAGCTAGTTAACATGGTGAAGCACAACATACCTTTTGTCACCTTAAAGGAGTCACGAGGAATGACAACATTAGACGTGAAAGCACCGCCGGTCCACTTCAGAGTAAATCGTAGGTCAGATTATTGGTCCATCCTATCTCAACGAGTAATTCGCCAGCTAAACGGCTGACAACTGTCGCAATAGCCACATACCTTTTGGCAGTCAACACAGTGGCAGAGAGCCGTCACAAGAGGCTCGGCTAGATTATAGTCGCATGAGTAGCCACTTCATGGCACAGGCAGCGGCTGGGGTATGTATGTACGTACATTCAGAGGCGTATGCAATAGCACCGCACATGCAGCTTCCGTTCAGGGTCATTGTGCCGATTGTTTCTCTGGGCGTATCAAAGTGTAGTGAGAGGAACCTTCGATCTCATTCGTTCTTACACAGGTTCGTGGAGCGTATATTGAATCAGTACTGGGCAGCGTTGTCTGATGCTCTATGGTTTTTGCACCCTATGGCCGAAGGCCGCTTATATACGGTTTAACAAAACACCGAGACGTTGAAGCTTAACTACGTTAATTCGGCGTTTGCTACGGCATCTACCCCAAAGGCCGAAAGCCAAATGGCCCACAAGATCCATATTCTCATATCAGCAAGTCATCAAGTAGCAAGCAGTGAGACTTTTCTCTGCCAAATCCCCACCAGGTGGAATCGGCCGGGGACCATAATACAAATTAGCCTTCGACCTTGCATCGGATAGGAGGAACTCGGCCCACTATTGGTCCTTCGGATTCATGGAGTTTACAGAGAGGCGTGAAGCACTGGCCTCTTTCGTATCCACTTATTCGGCGACCCTACGCCATCGAACGCCGATGTGGAGATCTGGCTTCTTGTTGCCGGTTACTCAAGGGGATAGGAAACCTCTTCATGAAAAAAAGCTAGAGAAGACTAGCATGTTATATAGATAAGGCAAAAGCTGCTCTGTATTACCGAGAGTGGCTTTCAAGAGGGTCAAGCAAGCGCTTCTCCTGATATTCAGCAACGACATTGTCTTTCATCGGGACTTGCACTTTTAACGTAGGGATTGTAGATTATCCCCTCGACCTTACCATGGCTACATGCCTATGTACAGATTCTATCTGCTTGTAGCGTTGGCCATAGTAGATCTTCCATCCTCATAGGCTGATCATGGGCGCACTCCTTCGCATACCAGAAACGGAAATTGCATCGTCTTCTTGCTATCAGCGCTAGCTTTACCACTGTCATCCTCCCATCCCTCTATGCCTTTTTCCAATTTCCACCCAACCCATACCTCGACCTGCTCAAAGCCCACCTCTTTCAGAAGGTCTTCCATCCACTGACGCGGAATGCCATGACGCTCCACGCCCTCGAGTTTCGACTCGGGATGAAACTTAATCGCCTCGGGTCCAAAGTCCTCAAAGTCAGTCAGAGCAATTCTCCCGCCGGGCTTCAGACAACCAAGGAGCACCTGGAGAAATGCCCGAAGATCTGGAATATGATGCAGCACCAGATGCGACAAGGCCAAATCGAACTTTCTCCGACCTCCCCAAGGATCCTTCTCGTCACGCGGAGGAAGAACAGGGTCTTCGGGGCTTTCTAGTAGTTTGCAAATAGGTATTATATTCCCCGGCGAGCCTGGTTGAGTGGTCTTCGTCTTCAGCATCTCGATCATACCATCCGCCGTGTCGATAGCGACCACCTCCCGAACCAACTGTGCCACTCTCACAGTCAACAAGCCCGTACCACAGCCGACTTCTAGGACATCGAGATCTGTTCCTGTAGTGGCCTTCGTATTCTCCGAAAGCCTCTGAATGAGGGGTCGGAGTGTCTCGTACGCGAGGCGGGTCGCCTCTTGAACAGAGGGGTTATTGTCCCAATTGGCTGCTTCAGCGTTGAAGCGTTCATTGCCTGCTGCGCTCGGTGTAATAGCCATTTTGTATATTTCTAAGAGCTGTATAATAGTTTCGGAGAACATGAGTAGGAGCTCGGGTTATCCGATAGCCGACGTTTTACCCGCTGAATTTATGAAATCTTCGGGTCGGTTATTCTTCTGCCTGCGAATGCGGGGTTTAGCGTCGATTCGTTGTGAATGGAAATCGAAACCTTCCTCATCGGCCATTAGATAATTACTGCTTCGATAGATGTGGTGGACTATCCATGAGCGAGTCATTCACTTCAGTTAAGATCGATGCGCCAAATTTACACAAGGTTTCAAGGCTCCCTTCGATGGGGGACAGAGCTGATACATTGCGAGGCCGCCATCTTCTTGATAATTGGTACTTTACAGGCATACTTCAATTCCGATGTAGAGTCCATCTTGATGGGACTCGTGAAGTCAAACAAGGTCTTAGCTAGCTTGAGTTACATCGGACTCTCTAAAGCCTAGTAAGTAAGATCTTGTGACTAGAAAATAGTAAACAACTCCTTCTTGGCCTGAGTCAAAGGTGTCTTACACACAGGTGAAGAAGTGAGCCTCATGTCTGCGCTGATCCCCCGACAACCAATAAGTAGGCGAATTAATCAAGCCTGGGTGGATAACGCTCAAATAAGCATGGCTTGCGCTGACGCGTAGGTAGTTCTATTACATAGTGTTCGTACTAAATCTGACCACCAGAGGCAGCGTTACAAGAGACTCTGCAGCCATTGCGACCATATCATGTGATGGCGATTGGTCTACCCTAGGCTGGTCAACACATACACCTACCTACTGGCTAACTAACCGCGACCTGTCCGCCAATCACAAAGGACCGCTTACCTGATCCCGGCTACTCCCTTCTAAACCGCGGTGTTGAGTCCTAACTGTCCAATAATCATTCCATCCATCGACTCCATCAACAGTTCCCTCAATATCTAGCGGCCTTATACGTTTCTTTTGATGATATGAAATGAAGGTAGCCAAGTCGTGCAGTCAATGCCGGCAAGCGAAACGAAGATGCACCGCAAGCGCTCCCCCTGAGCCTCGTTGCCTACAATGTCTCACAAGACATCAACGGTGCTCTTGGTCCCTCAATCGCAGCGTAGGTCATCCGAAACCTCTGTTGGCTGATACTTTTTCGAAGGACGTTCCACCTTTGTATCACTCAGTGCGGGTGACTTTGGTGGAAGATGATGTTCGCGACGAGCTCGTGGAGTTATACCTAAAGCTCGTCCATGATAAACCCCACACTCTTTTCCACCCCGTGGTATTGAAGACTCGAATACGGGATGGTTCACTGCCCAGGGCAACGCTCTACAGTATTCTGGCATTTGCAGCTCGGTAAGCCAGATGCGCAGTCGTGAGAGATATAGTAGACTCCTAGCGAAGAGCAGCTAACATACACTATCCGAAGGAAGATTCTCGAGGATCCAAGGTACACGGGAAATGGTCAAAGAGCTCTTCCAGTCAGCAAAGGACTGCGTAAAAATGTCGATCGACGATATTTGTCTCGATAATGTTCATGCTACCATCCTCGTAGGCAACCTCTGTGGAGCTAACGGCGATGCAAGCGGTGAAGCGTTATACTTCGGTAAGAACATTTTCTAAACGGCGTTAACTCTGTGCTCAATCGCTTATACAATTTTAACCGAGTGTGGCTGCAGGTATTGCTTTTAGGATGGCCCAGATTCTCCGTCTTCCAGAGCCCGCAGCGGAAGACGATGGAATCACGATAGAAAGCAAGCTTCGTACCTGGTGGTCACTTTACATGATCGATCAATGGTCCTCAGCAGGCTTGAATATCCCTCGTCAGATCCAGGATACTAACAAATTTCGGCTGCCCATGCCCGAGCTGGTATTTCAGAACTTAACCCCTGGACAAGCGATCGACAGCGACGTACAAACCCACAGGCCTGGTCTCTGGGGATATATGGTTATCCTGGTGAAAACATTTGGTCATATACAACACCTACACCGTCAGCTCGCCGATGGCACCCTCGATGACTCTGGTACCGAATCAGCTACTCGGCAACTGGCGAATGAACTAGACTCCTTTATCCAGTACTTGCCCATTGACTTGCAGCTCACGAATGCCAACATGAAAAGACATGCTACGCTTGGAATAGGCCGGGCGTTTGTCGCCCTTCACCTCGGTTATCATCACTATGCTACTCTCCTATACTTCCCATATCTAGGAACGCAGCTGTCCCATGTTCCTGATCATGAGCTCTTCGCCTCTCGCTGCAAGCACCACGCGGTCGCTCTCAGTGACCTCCTGAAATCTTCTGATGAAACGGAGAGTTGTGAAGCCCTCTATTTTATTGTCGCCCATATGACCGTAACATCATCCTCTGCTCTTCTCCATACCCTACTCTTTGGTCAGGAAAAAGAGCTATTCGACACTAAAAGGAGACTATATTACAACTTCCAGATTCTGCTACGGCTGAAATCATACTGGCCAGGAGTAGACTTGATGGTGAGCATTTTCCATCGCCCATTCCAAACAACAGAGGGTTCAGTACTAAAACTCCCAAGATCGAGCGGCTCTTTACGTTTCAAAAAGCCTGCATGCTGTCCATGGACCGGATCTATACAGTGGACAAGTGGATAGTGAAATTCTTACTACAGCATGCTTTGCCGATCGAGGGCAACCTTGGCCCGCCTGCCACGTCGCGTCTAGCAGAGCGAGACAAATTTGCCAGCGACGCGCTCTCGATGCTTCGTCCGAAGGCAGCTGGATAAATGTCATTTCTTACACGATTCCCTTATTCATCGCGTTTTCCTGTCATCCCAGCCTTTCTCTGAAGTTCTTCGTCCTCGGACCTTGCCACGTTCGCATCTTTTCCGTCGAAAAGCGCAGCAATCTCCTCCAAAGTTGGGCCTTTGGTTTCCACGAAGAGGAACCAAATAGACAAACATTCGATGACAAGAATAGCAATATAAACAAAATAAAACCGCCATTGCAATCTTTCCAAGCCGATGGGGTTCACATACTGGTTAAATACGGATGCGGCGGAGGTAAACGCGAATCCAGCGGCCATTCCCTTCGCTCGGATATTGAATGGAAGAATCTCCACAGAGTATGCGACCGTGAGGCCGGGCCACGCAAATCCCGCGACGCCATAAAACAGGAAAATCATAGCAATCACCGCGCTTCCTGCTCCGGTGTCACCTGTCTGCGCGTATGCAGCTGAGCATCTGCGATTCAAGTTAGCAAATATGTTATCACCATGTGGGGAATGTGGTGGTGCAATGGGCATACCCGGTCCAGATGCTGAAGCTAATCAACATCCCAACGGCTGCAATCATAAAGAGCATTCGACGCCCCAAAACATCCACGAGAAACGAGGAAAATCCAATTGCAACAAGGAAAGACCAGATTTGCAGGCCGCCATTTATTATCGACTGATCATGGGCCGACCTGATACCCACGGAGTTCAGTATCGAGTGCAAATAATAAGAAACGAGCCCATTCCCGGAACATTGCGAGAAAAATGACACCAGCGCGATTAATAAAAGACGCTTGCGATTTCCGGGCGTCTTAAGGAGCATCTGCCAACCATTCCGGGAATTCTCTCCTTCGAGATGGAGGGTTTCCTGGATCTCACGGAATTCGAACGCGCAGAGCCGGTCCGTTCGGTCGCCATTGCCATGGTACTATCAAATTGGCAATCAGCCATGTTCGCCGGGGGAAGAGCGAATGTGCAGTAACTCACCTTTACCAAGACACTGAATGCTTCGTCTTTTTGGCCTTTGGCGCATAGCCAGCGGGGGCTCTCAGGCAACAGCCAGATGCCTACAAATTGAATGGCGGGCATAGCAGCTTGCATCGCCACCGGAATTCTCCATGATGCTTCAGAAGTATATTTTACTGTCCCAAAGACAGTCCATGCCGCGACGATTGACCCAACATACCACAGAGTATTGTACATAGTCGTCAGTGTCCCACGGTGTTGGGGATGCGCAAGCTCGGTTATGAGCAAGGGAGCCGAGCCTTGACTGATATTTGACCTGTTTCACATCAGTCTTAGATATTGCGACTGGCCACGGCGGACAAAAATTGGGAAAACAGTACCCGAGTCCGACAAGAAACCTTCCAGCGATGAACATTCCGTTATTGACGGACGGGACAACCTGGATTATTGTCCCGACAAAGATCACAATAAGTCCAACTGCGACACCGATCTTTCGTCCGAATAGGTCAGCTATATAGGAGGCTGTAGGATCAAAGGTTAGTATGAGAATGGGCTCCTCCTAATCACAAATAAGTGAGGTATATGGTTATCTAACCAAAGAATAGAGCACAGACGCCACCGATGTTCTGAATTGCCGTGAAGAGCCCAAGGGTAGATCCAGTAGGGTTGCCAAAATCTACCTCACGATCAGTATTTCAAATTGACTCGTTCAAATACCCCAGCAGTATCTCACATATTTGCCACGGAGCCATTGTTTGTAAACCGTTCAACAGTGACCCATCATATCCGTTGATAGTTGAGCCTTCGGGTGATAAATTAGCTATTGCTTGCCATCTGAAGCCTTCCCATTACCTACCAAGAAACAAGATTGGCATCATTGCATAGAGCCTTCGTAGACCGGGGAGCTTCCACCAAGTGACCTTGGGGATTTCATACACAGGAGCATTATGGGATAAGGTAACCTCCACATGTTCCACAGAGATATCTGTCTCCTGGTCAAGGCTTTTGGAGGAATGCATTAAGAGTATAGCACAGTGCTTGTGAATGTTGCAGTCAGAGTTTGTCCTAGAATCTTACAGTAAACTGCGCAAGGGCAGTTCATTATTAGAGACACGGATACGCCTCTTTATACATATGGTTTTATTTATAACACCTTGAGTTACAAGCATTCTTGGGGGTTTTTTTTGGGCTTCTTGTCAGAAGTCAACCTATTTTGGTACTGGATACCATCCAAAGCTCGGGGAATGGTGCGACATGACCCCATGGAGACATTTTGCGGAGAAGGGCCGGCTTATTAGCCAACGGGACGCGTTCATTGCCGTGGACGCTAATTTAGAGTTAGTTTAGGACGACCAGTGGAAGCTCAAGTGGCCAGTCGCGGGCCGTTTCTGGACTCTATCCGGACCCACTCAAAGAAATTGACCTTTTTGTGTACCACTAGCCCAGTCACAGTCTGCTACCATCCCCGCCATGAATAGTCATCCGGACCATCAGATCCATGATATGCAGGATGCATTGGATATGCTGCGCAATCAAGCCACACTCCGGCGTATTCGCCAATCAAAGACTTGCAAACCCGGCCTCCATGCGGAGCATTCCTCCGGTGGGATGTCTACAGTGGCTATTAAAAGCCCTCGGAGTCAGGTCACTAAAATCCCATCATCAACATCAATCTCACTGCAATAGCATTATCAGCTGATCATGTCACCGGCAAACCCTCCATACCCTCAACTACGCCGGACCGAAAACGGGAAGCAGCTCATCGTCAATGGCCGACCTTTCCTTTCTTTAGCAGGAGAGCTCCATAACTCCTCCCTCACCTCGGCTGAGTACATGGACACTGTCTGGCAGAAGCTCGTAGAAACTCATGTCAATACTGTACTCGGATGTGTTACATGGGAGATGATCGAACCAATTGAAGGGCAGTTTGACTTCAAAGAACTAGACAAAGTGATCTTGGGTGCAAGAAAGCATGGATTACGCCTGGTACTACTGTGGTTTGGCTCATTCAAGAATGGTACAGCCGAAAGAACCAAGATTCCTAGGCCGATATCTGATCTGATGCTGACAATAGAGGCTGGATGCAGGTATCTCAACTTACGTCCCGACATGGGTCAAGACCAATCCCAGACGGTTTCCTCGGGCAAAGTTAAGAAAGGCCGGAGGTGTCCTCCAGACGGGGGACGTCCTGTCAATCTTTCATGATGAAGCGCCCAAGCTCGATGCGAAGGCATTTTCCCATCTGATGCGCCATCTGAGAGAGTTTGACGAGAATCATTCAACAGTCATCATGGTCCAGGTCGAAAACGAGACCGGCTTGCTCGGCGACTCCCGCGATGGATCCGCCGCAGCTGAAGAACGTTTCTCCCAGCCTGTGCCAGAGGACTTGCTCACATTCCTGACTACCGATTGGAACAATCTTCATGCGGATCTCAGGAATGATCTGGTCCATTTCAAGTCGCAGTCGCAACCACGCGGGTCGTGGGTAGACGTGTTCGGTAGAGGACCACACACGGACGAGCTTTTCATGGCGTACCACTACGCGCTTTACCTGAACCAAGTTGCCTCGGCAGGCAAGCAAGAATACCCAATTCCACTGTACACTAATGTGTGGCAGAACTATGTCGGAAGCGACGGGGACAATGATTTCCCAGTGATCGCGGGAGGTGGTGGAATGCCCGGCGACTATCCATCCGGCGGGGGTACCACCACTGTCCTTGATATTTGGCAAGAGTTTGCCCCGGCATTGGACTTCATCGCCCCTGATGTTTATCTGAACGACTACTCTCAGTCCTGTCACAAGTATCGTCATCGTAACCAGCCCCTTTTCATTCCAGAGCAGCGCCGAGACGACTACGGGGTCCGGCGCATTTGGACAGCGTATGGAACATATCAAGCCATTGGCGTGTCACCCTTTGGCATTGATACACTGGAACCTTCTACCAATCCGTTCACGAAGCACTATGCCCTTCTCGACTCTGTCTCACAGATTGTGCTTGATGCGCAGAGACGACCGGGCTCGTCAGTCGGCTTTCACTTCGACGAGCTTGCGGCGGATGGGTCCGATCCGTCGAAGCCGGTTGTACATCGCTACGGGGAGTTCGAGGTTACCATTGAACGCTGCTTTGTGTTTGGCAAGCCGGGCCCCGGTTCGGGCATGGTCATCCACCTGGGTGGTGGCAAATTCCTTCTGATCGGATGGGGGTTTCAAGTCCGTGCAACTTCGATCTCGCCAACTGCTGCATTTACCGGCATCCTGCGATTTGAGGAGAAGGTCGTCGCGAACCGAGACACGGGAGAGCTGCGGACGCTAAGGGTACTCAACGGCGATGAGACGAGAAGTGGGATTTTTGCCATGATGCCCAACGAAGATCCAGATTATGGTGGATTCCCGATTTGTGTGACTATTCCGGCGCGGACTATGATTGCAGAGGTTGAGTTTTACTCTCTTAATGAGGCCGAGGTGTGAGTTGTTGGGTGTTATCTTTAGATCGCAGTACTTCGGGCAATAGAGGACAGTGGCACGTAACCCCTAAACTATATCTACTTGAAATTGTGTAGGTAATGAATAACGTGAAAACATATAACAATTGCAGTGAGACAACCAACATTCGACTATAATGTCAATCTATTCAATTCGTGTGTCGGCATTTGAATCAATAAGCCTGTCGTCTTGGCATCGGAGGTGATTGGTCCGCCCATCGTTGATGCCGTCACCTGCTCTTCTCGTTCAATAACAAACGACGAAACAACACCTTCACAACTCCTCCTCACCTCATAAAACCAATTCCCAATGGGTCTCGTCAAGGGTTTCCTAAAGCTCACCACCTACGGCGGTCTCGCCACGGCAGGCGCCTTCTTCTACACCACGCGCAATGACGTCTTCGTACCCATGCAGCCCACGGATCCCATCTTCCAATCCGCCGCCTACCGCAAGCTGAATCCCTCCCAAAACCCAACCACCCACGATCTCTGTATCCGCAAAGTCCCCCTCTCCGACATTAATCCCGCCCTCCTAGAGAAGAAGGGTAAATTGACGGAAGCCTTCTGTGCCGGAGTCTGGAGCGGCCAGGGTAAATACACGACCTCCCCAACCACCCCCAAACTAAATACGAAATTCGTAACTAACAATACGGCAAAATAACTAGGATACGCCTTCCAACGCGCCTACCTCGCACGGAAATACCAAGGCCCCGAAACCGCCAACCACCTCTGGGAACGCCCGGAATTGAAATCCTCCACCTACGATGTCAGCACCCTGATCACCGACCACTTCGAGGTCGTCGAGAAAACCCCCGAGCGCATCGTCGTCCGCTGCGGTGACACTCCCCGGAAACAGGGCGTCCGTCCCTCGGACGGGTTGTTCGAGATGTCGGCCGTTGTGAAGCCCGATGAGGGTATTGCGGAGTTCGGGCTCAAGAGCTGTTTCTTCCAGGGAGAGGGCAAGGCTGAGAGTCAGCCTATGCCGGCGCTTATTGTCTGGTTGCATAAGCAGTATACGAAGTTGCTGGCGGAGACGGCTATTCGGAATGTGCTTCGGCAGTGAGGGAAGTTATTAGTGATATCCGATTGGATAAAAGCATCCGATGCATTCGACCATTGTCGCACCTGCTAGCTTGTACATAATACCCTGTTGCGTGTCGACATTGAATCTCTCTTTGTTATGTGGCTGAGAAGTGGATTAGAAACTCACCGCTTTGACGAATTGGACAGTTGGTCCCATGGCCTTGGTTTTAGTTTCTTGTTGAGCATGAAACATTCCCACTACTAAGGTCAACATACAATAATGACCCTTACTCTTTCCAGTCGTTCTTGGATATAATGATTGTTGGAAGGAAGATGAGGGCAAGCTCCAAACGCGCTGCCATTTCCTTTACCGTTGGCTTGAATCGCTGTTGGATATACAGTGACAAAGCGACTGTAATGGTGACGTTTTAGGCCCTCTTGGAAATAAGATCAATTAAGACTAGGGAGACGGTGAACAAGAGGCCCTTGTTCCCTGCAGAAGCAAGATTACCAATCTCTTTATAGGTTACGCACCCCTTTGATCCAGACCCGAACAAAGGTTTTCCCAATACATTGACTCATTCAAGCGAGTATCCATGAAGATGATATGACCATCTATCTGGATTGTTTCCTTCAGCGGAACGGGTACCCACAAAGGCGAACGAGAAAGAAGATTCGAAAGAAACAATGACTCCAGATATGTAATAACTCTTTAAGACCCCTAAGCCTCCTGAAAGCAACAAGATGATGCAGCCCTCACAAAGAAATTCCGAGTCTGGGGTTGAAAGCATTCCCCACCGTAGGTGTAAGACGCACGTCTATAAAATCCCTCTTCTCTATCCTCCATGGCTGTAGTATCAACCAGAAACCGAGCTAAGCCTGTTTTCTCAAGCCATTATTACAACATTTAGTCCAATCAACTCAACCTATTACGTCCATCAAGATGGTCAAGATCACCCTGAGCGGGCTTGTCGTTCTGGCGTTACTTGCACCTTTGTCTTCAGCAGCTAAGTTAATACCGTGCAAAGAAGGATATGTTTACTGTGGCAGCGAACTTAGGGCCGCTGGTAAGTTTAGGCATGCAATACACCTTACCTTCCTACTAAGACATCCTCGATCCTGACTCTGAGGATATAGGCCATAACCGCCGACTAATAACGCTCCTCGACGAGTTCAAAGAGACACCAGATCATGAACGAATCACACACACGAATGGTGAACAATTGATTCTGTACAGTCTATTCCGGTGTGGCGCGAACGGCAATCCTGAGAGACTCGAAACATATTGCGGAAACAGAAAATGCACTCCTCAAGGCAGATTCCCAGACCAAAACAATGAATGTGGCTAGAGATCGGTTAATCCGGAGATGCTTGATTCTCAGGTTAGTTTTGCTAGGTGTTATTCCGGAACTCCATATACTTTCAGATACTATATATACTATTAGTTTAGAGGATATGTCAATTAACTGGGTTGCAGTACCTTCTAGAGCGTTTACCGGTTTGGTATAATATATGTGCATTCTTCTCTTTATAAGATCAACTTCTAATTCCTCATTTTGAAGCTGTTGCAGGCGAATTTCCTTTTCTTGCTTCCTAACATCTGCCTTCTTTTGCTGGGATGCTCTCTCGCATGGCGATGCAGCTAATCGCCACGGTACTACCCAGAGAGGCCGACGCGACCAAACGGAGGCCCTTGAACTGTCCATTCTCGATAAAACCGGGTACAGTGAGGACCGAAACTGCAATCCATGTCAAGTACATACAGAGTTTCACATGATACGCTAATCTAACTATCGATAGTCAGTAAATAAACTGTTTTGTCTCTAACACGTAACAATACCATGCCTTGTATAATACCAGTATGGAGGATACAATGATTCTAGAAAATTTGTTGTCTCAGCCTCGAATTTCTGAATCGGTCAAGTGACTCCGCTTCTTGCGGTTAGCCAACGCTGGGAGCCAGCTAAGAGCCAGAGCATCTCTGAAGCTATCCAGAATCAAGGAGGATACGTACTCTACTGTCTGATAGCACATACTCCACTCCTGCTTGTCGATATATGTCCAATCTCATACTGCATTGCTGGATAAAAATTCATAGAGCTTTTGCGCTCGGGTTTTTCTCAGAAAGAGTCAAGTGGAATGACCTTTTCAACTTATTTCACTATGCAATTTACTCAACTTGTACCTAAAAGATCGTATCCTGTTATGTAACGTGAGACACCTACATATCACCAATTGTCTTCCAGATTCTTCTCAATAATGGTGTTCCAATTCTCCTGAAGTGCCTCACGCTCACTACTATCATAGTCATCAAGATAGTCCCACTTCTCCGCTTCTACCCTCTTCGTGTCTAGCCGGTTGTCCCTGTCTATTCAACATTAGCCGACTCTCTAATACTCGCGTAATCCCATTCAGAATACCATATTGGACTTGTTCTGGATCAATTCTCTCAACAATAGCAGCTGGCGGAATATTATGAAGACAGAGATATGTGCCACTGATGTGCTGGTCCGCCTTATCAGGTAGTTTCAGTCCAAGACATACTACCAAATCCTTCAGCCTGAAGAAGCAAGCATCTCCTAAATGATTTGTATCGATAACGTAGAGAGCCCAATCACTCCGAGAGAGGTACGTCGCCTTGCCACGCCAGGGCTGTTTCAGCCCCCAATTCTCCGCATGCTCGCGGTCGGAAAAGAGGCTGATAAATGGAACAGGATCTTTACAATCCCAAGTAAATTGTTTCACGATATCTCTCTTGAATTCAGAGTCAGCTTGGTCCCCATAGGTCTTCGTTCGTTGTGCAGCCATAAAGCCCTCGCGCCGAGAGTAGCTTGTTCGGCTACCGGGATAATCAATCCGATACAAGCTTGAGGGCAAGCTTTCGTTTGATAAACGATACTCCATATTTCAAGAGTGATGTGGAAACTAAATCAAACGACCGTCGCTTGAAGGTGTTGTTTGAGACGAGGAAAAGCATGGAGAGTGGGCTATGTCACCTCAAATTGCCACATTGTCAAACCTAGAGACAGCGTGCCACAAAATTATTATTCCGCCAACGGAGTTTCCTGGAGCTTAGACAGACACCTACACTTCTCCACACATGCAGATTTTAGATTTTATGTAGCTCTAGATTAAATTAGATCAAATTCATGATAGGGCATATTGTGGCATATGCGTGAACCTTTGCCAATCCCACCAACGCCCGAGTTTTCTACAGATATGACACTTTGGCCTCGATATCGTTCTCGGCGAGACATCACTTGGGGCGAAGTTCGATTTCATTTGGACAAAAAAGCTCGTTACGAAACACAATTCTCATCCGTCATGACTTGGTCTCTTCTGTCATCCCAGATAGATACGGGAAAGAAACAAGGCGTTCGAAATCTTCGAGTTCATGTCATCTTTAGCCCTTTTCTTTCCCGAGATACAGAGGTGTATAAGGTCACGGATCTCGTGAAACGTTACTCTCTCGATCAAGAATCTTATTACGAAGAGGAGTATCTGATACGCGGTCCCATACGTTCTACTGCGATCGTTTCGTCATTCCTCGGTGAGGGGAGGGACATTCTGATCGATATCCCCTTATTCGGATATCGATATCCCTTTTCGTTCCTCCACCGGGACTCAGTCTTCGTTGCATTACCCGCAGGGTTCTTCACCAGTGGTGACAATCCAAATGTTCCAGAGTACGAAATCGTGGACCGTGTTCGAAGCACGGCTAGCAGATTACACGCTCAAGGCACCAATAATATCAGGTGCAGGGTTCTGCTGGACATGCTATCAAGGGGCAAACTTTTCACAGTCGCTGATTGTAAACTACTGAACGTCCTATTGACACTCTGGTTTAGATTTATCTCCATGTCACCAAACGCTTTGGAAGAGTTGCTGCAGCTCAGCTGCCTTTTCACTACTTGTTATCCATGCGAGTTCGCTATTCTCCTCTGGCAATCATCTTCGGTACTTCCCATGAGAAGCTCATTTATTGGCATCAGCTCTGCGGTAGGGTCATTATGATCCTCCTTGCACTTCATGTTACGTGATATATCAACTTCTTTGTTCAGAGGAAATCCTCATGGAACGCCTTCGGGCTCTGCCATCTATTATCGGACTAATATCCGTGATATTGTTGGCCACGCTTGCAGGCACAAGCCTCGAGGGAGGTCCGAAGATGGAGTTACCGAGTTACGATCCCAACTAGTATCAACTAGCTTTGTTTCTACGTTTAATATCGAGCAAGAGACATTTATCATAGATTGGATGTTTGTTGAACAGAAAGAATGCAATCACATAGATCTGTCTATTGCATAAGATAGTACTATATTTACAGAGTATCCATATCCCGTTGGCTGGTAAAACCAAATAAACGCCAAGCACAGCCTAAATCGAAGTAAATACATTGAATGCATCTAGTTGCTGCGTGACTATGTAGTCGTGGGCTGCAGTGTATCCACCTTGCACCATCCATTGACAGGCTAATGGAGAAAACATGGTTGGCAAAGATCCAGAACAGCAAAAAGGAGTGGAACAACTCACCATACAGCTCAACCGGTAACCCCAGGAGCAATTCGAAGAGGGGTATTTGTAGAAATCAGTAATGAGCAGAATGAATCCAACCAGCACCGCGACCAGCGCCCACGCGCATCAACCACCAAGCCCACTAAAGGGGCATGCGGCCCTTGAAGAAGTTGAGAGGACTTTTGGATTCGCCGTTCTCACCAGCGAACGATGATACCAGACCGCCTTTGCCCTTGATAAAGTCCATGAAGGAGGTGATCTTCCGGTTTTTCGGGAGCACCCGCTTGGCCAGCTCCGCCAGTCATGGCAACATACGGCTGGCGCGCCAGACCAATGCGTCCCCGCAGGGAATTGGGAAAGCGCATAGTAGTCAGGCCAATAGCCAGGCCCATCGTGAAGCCACAAATGTGGGAGAAGTTGTCCAGATCCGCAAGCAGGCCGACAACGAACGAAACACCAAGAACCATGATGATCAACTCCACCCAAGGCGACTGGCGCTGCGACCAGTTGCACAGCAAATCCAGCAGGTAGAGGGTGAGGATGCCGAACAGACAACCTGAGCAGCTATCACTGGGCTCCAGCTGGGCGGCGTAGTTCCCACCCATCACGAATCCGAAAATTCCACTGGCGAAGTAGGTAACGGTGTAGCGCCAGATGCCGATCATCCGGTCCATATCCGCGCCCACTGTCAACTGCATCAGCTGGTTGAATCCAATATCAATGAAACCGCTGTGCAAGGAAATGGGGATGATAAACCGGTACCACTGGTTCGGCGCAGGATTCTGGTCCAAAGTGCCGCCGACCTTGGGGTTCGGGACACTGCCGCTGAAGCCACATGCCTCCGAGAGCATGCACAAATCGGCGCTACTTGTAGCGTTGGGACATGGCCAGGAGAGGGCCACGGACGAGTTCTTGACTCCCGAAATGTTTTTCATACACGGGTCGTAGCAGGCACCCATCCAAATCTGAACATATGCCGACGGGCCGATCATGCGGTTAAGTAAGGGTTTTGTTTTGGTTGGTGATCCGGTCCAACCGAGCTGACACGCAAAACATGTTAGCTGGTTTCTGAGGCGTTGGTCAATTAGACTTGTAGGGTATTGACCAGCTTCAATTAACTCCCCAATAAAGATGATGACCTAGACCAATGTCAAGAACCAGGTCACCTAGGCGGGCTTCTTGTGGCCTTTTTCCGGCCATCACCATGGGGTCCGCATTTTTCGGATCGGCCGTCAAGAGAGAAACAAGCTCCCAGGGACCTACGTGTCAAGAAACACGGAGGAAATTACAGCGCTAGATGCTGACTGGTCAGCGCCATCAGGGCCATTTCTGGCATGCCTGAGGCAGAACAGCACTGTCCGCCTACGCATAGTTATGTTGCCAGATTCCGAGATAGCTTTCTTCTTTTCTTCAATCGAGTCATTTTCCTCTCATTGGCACCAGCCGTTTCTAGCTCGTACATTATTCACGTACTTCGACAACTTCACACGTTAAAACGTCCGTAGTATCACGTGGTTATCACGTGAAGGCAAATTGATTGTAATCTGAAGTAATTTGCCATGCCATCTGAAGTTTTCTCTGCCACCGAAAGCCAAGGTGACGAGATATCAAATATACCAGCGGGTGCCTGAACATGTTGGCATGTTAAGACTTGACAGATTCCACGATCAATGACTGACAACCCATTTTTCCCCCCAGAAGCAAATCCATTGTGCTTTACTTCAATGCTTTTGGCTGCTCTTACCTTTTTCGGAAGCTTATATATAATCGATGCTAAGGGGCTTGCTCGCTCACTCGTTCGCCGAGGAAGAAATAGGACTAAACTACATACCGAGACGGAAGGACTAGAGAGAGAGACAATGTGTGCCGAGTCCAGGGTGTGCAGAAGGCCTGCTTAGGATTCCTCCAGTGGCAGGGTGTCTGGGGGTTCGTCCATGGGGTCGTTGTGCCGGCAACTCAAACTCGATATCAGCCGCTTTTCTGATAATTTCCATATGAATAACCTCATATGTCCAGTCATTCAAGAAGCTGACTCTTTATCCCTCAAGGTGCGTATTTAAGCTTGATACTCCGCCTATCCTCAATCTAGATAATTCAACTATTATGCACATTGCTCCTCTGCGTATATTCCCTACGGATATGCCCTCCACCTAAACTTGGAATGAACATCAACCCTCAACGAGACCTCTTAACCAGGACTTATCAATTATATACCATATTGAAGTGTTCCAGATTGCTTGCCGCCTCTGCTGGCCATATGCACTACATTCCTCTCTTTGAATAATCCCCTCTTTATCCAAAATTAGACATAAGGTAAAAGAACTTTTGAGAAGAAAGCCCTTATAATCTTTCGAGTAGGCTATGCAAAGAGATACAAAGAATATAGCTGAGGGAGTAAGTGATTCTCAATTCCCTAGCATAGATCAGAACCTTTCGAGCCCCATTGGGCCCAACGTGGGACCTTATTGCCATCATTACTGCTATGTCTTTGATATTCAATTCTGCCGGACAACCCACTCCGACTAACAGCAGCCATCTATCTCGGTCATCGTTACCTAAACCCATCGCAGAAGTGCCTTTCTTTATACACCAATGGAACAATGCCACACCAGGTATTTACCAATTCCAGACCATCCCCCCAGTCCGTCACCGATACACCCACGCCAAGCCTTAACTATCAAGCAATATCCTCAACTCCCAGATCAAACCCAAGGAACCAACGGTCTCGACCAACCCTCGAAACCAAGAAACTCTCACAAAACCGTAGCAAATACCCTCGCCAAAACGGAATAAGCCCATACCCCCAAAATCCTAAATATACCTCAAAACACCCAAATTTGACACTTCACCTCCCCTCAGCACCCTCAACACCCTCACCGCCCAAAAACCATTGAACTATAACCCCAGCGGTGAGACCCAGCCAGAAGCAGGAATCCCAATATGACACCTTTAGGTCTTTGTTTCGGGTAGAGAGCGATAACCCTAAGCAGGGCGTGTCCGTGCATCTAGAGACTATGGGGAATGACGCATACATCATGCCATGCGATGCATCTACGTTTTGGGTTGATCATCTTGCATTACTAGTTTGGGTTTTTATCATCTCATGCAATGCGAGTTTGGTGATCGATAGATTTATGTAAGGGGTACTCTTATATTTGCTTGGGGCGTTTCCTAAATGGAGCTATCTAGAGTTATTTTAGGTAGGTTTCGCGCGTTAATGGTTGGAGGATGTGATGTGTCTAGTTTTCGGGTTCGTGTTTGATAATAAAACTGTTGCGGGTTGGGCTGGGTTATGCAAGGGGTTGAGGACGGGTGTTGCGGGTTGGGCTTGGCTATGCAAGGGGTTGAGAACGAATGTTAGCGATTGATTGAATGAAGGTAACCGCTTTTTTGCTCTCTCTAGATGTTTGGTTTATGTTGAGCTAGGTAGCTGGAGTGGTTGGCGAACGACTGGTCCACGAAATATCGGCCAGGTTGGTTGGGCACAGATACATTAATAACTGAGTATTGCGAATAATAGTATACAAGATACCAAACTATGCACAAGACAGAATAAACCCCAATCAAACTATGTTCAAGAAGGATTCCGCACAGGCACAGCCTCAATCACACTTTCCATCCCCGGACTGCCACTCCAAATGCCGGTGATCTCCAATCCAGCGGCCCCCAATAGCTCCCTCCACTGCCTCTCCGACCGCTCCATCCCAGACCCAATACTCATCATCTGGATATCGATAGACGCCTGCAGCAGCGGCGCATCCGTATCTGGAAGGACAAAATCTGAAATAATGATGCGCGAGTACTCGGACCTCATAGCCGAAAGAGTATTAACCAGAATCTTATGACAGATGTAATCAGGCCAGTCATGGAAGATAGCCCGGAAGTAATACCCTCTTGCTCCTGTTCAAACATTAGCTTTGTGATACGTTATAACGGACGGACTGGTACAGAGAAAAGAAAAGAAAGCGCACCCTTAACAGGCTGTGGATCCAAAAAGCTATACGCCATGGCCTCGATATCCTCTCCCACCGTCGCGGAGTTGACCACTTTCGGCAAGTCCTGGAGGATTAACCGGCCGCTCACATCAGGACACTTTTCACGGAAGCGCACGAGGTCATGACCTTGGTTCCCCCCAACGTCGACCAGGAAGACGGCTTCGTCGTGCTCCAGAGCACCATCTACCAATCTATCGACAGGGTACACATCGAACCAGGAAGGTTTGCCCTGCCGACGACTGGCCATGTACGAGTTGAACAGATCCTGGTGATGTTTCCGTTGAGCGAGCCATTCGAATTGGCTTTGGCCGACTGCCCACCGCATCGGAGAGCGGGAGTACTCTTTGGGCATGATGTAGTGGTGCTCGCGGAAATATTCTGGCAGCTTGGCGAGAGTTGGAACGGTTAAATCGTATCTGCATTTTGCATTAGTCATATTTACAAAGCATAACAATGGAATGAAGGCAGGATTGAGGGCGGCTATACATGCAGGGAACGCCGTCGCGTCCAATAGGTTGAGTCATTGCGATCGATTTGTCGGTGGGTAGATACACCTCTGGTTCGATGCTAGCACACAGACCCAGGGCTGTCATTACTCGCATCAAGCGCACTGTGCATGTCAGCGGCTGTTTTTTTGGTATCCATGTCTCTTGTAGTTCTTACTGATCAACGCTCGCTCGGCACCGGTGTACTCCGCCAATTGCGTGGCTGAGAGCCCTTTGCTAGGATGATCGAGCAATAAGGGAAAGATGTTGAGGTCAATAACGGTGCGAAGAGCTGCATTTTGGGGTGGCTTTGAAACACGTTAGCTTTCGTATGAGACATACGGTCCTTTATTTGAGGTTCATGTTACTAAGACAGAGATTAGAATATACCTGATAGATCAACCGGTGGACCGTCTCAGTTGGCGTTTCAACCGTATATTTCAACCGATCAATCAGGCCTAGAAAGCGGTAGTGCGACGATGCAGAGCGAGAGGAACTGCATTCTTCTAATGCAGCCTTTTTGATGTCCTCCACTAGGGCGAGTAGACGAGAGTTATGCAGTTGCGGCTCCATGTCGGTGCGGCTGGAATCACAATGTACGTAGTTGGCCGGAAATGAAACACCCACAACAAGGGAGTAGACGGGTATTTGTATAACCGATTTCTTCCACGAGCCCCCTAGTTGAGAAATCTTTACCAAGTACTACTATAGACCAGGAACAAATTAGGAATGTAACAGATCGCAGCTCCAGGCAATAATTGGTGACTGCAAACGGTAGTCCAAGTGAGACATCCGTCATCCTTATAGGGGATGACTGTCACATCCATACATCCACCCATACACAGATATGATTGAGAGGATGAGATATTACAATAATTTCAACGCTATTCAAGGCCGCCAAAACTTAAATCCGCTATCATCCATTGGAAATCAACGAATGACTCATGTTGAACGACATGCCCACCTTGCTCTTGTGTCATGGCGCTGGACTGCCCATTCGTCGGACAACATTCTATATTTACAGATTAATCCGCGATAGGGAAGACTACGTAGCATCTTGCGATAGGGGCAAAATTTCCAAGAACCTTTTTTACTATCCAGGGTTCAGCTCGCGTCAACCAAGCCGTAGAAACCCAGTTCCCGGTTTGAGGCCAATCATTCAGAGTTCTGGACCAAGCGTGATGCTTCTATAGCACCCTATCAGCAAGGATAGACTAATACAACCTTCATCATACTGATATCCTAGCCACCTGTTTAGGAAACATCTCCTAAACTCGCTATTTTGGTCGCCTTCACTGTGGGCCACCATCGCGGCTTCTTCCTTCCGTGGCATGTTCATCCTTCTGGCCGAAGTTCCATATTGTCGATCGTGTTGTTTGCCTACGCCTATTAGCGATCGCGATCATCGTAGTATTTTCAGCTAGCGCAAAAGCCACTCGGACAAATCCGTGGGCTGGACCACAAAGTCATCACTAAGAGGGCGGAGGGAGACATCGAAACTACCAAAGCACGCCTATCGAGCGAAGCTCTACCCACAACCATACTCTCTGACAGGGACGCTCGAGTACAGTGAGGTCATGCGCGGCCTTTGGTCAACCCTGGAGGTAAGGACCACCATCAGCTTCTGTCGCCAATTGGCCATGTGGGCTTGATCTGATCACATTATAGCCCTAGTCTCCGCATCCTCGTGAAGTTAATTAAATCACTGAGCTACACAATGAAGAGATTCTCGCAGCTGCCATCGAGGGGATAGTATTGGCCCCTCTTTGCTCCATTGGGGGCCAGTAAATGAAAGTACAATGCATCTTAACAGTTCTGGGCAGTCAATAATGCCTTGTAGATGCGTCTCCTTTGTAATTAGACGGCCCTTACAAGGATTGATCCTTCTAGATCAGCATAGCAGATCCTCATGGACAACGAGGGTACCGAAGCCCAGGTACGCGGTGCTTGTGGCACGAGCTAACCGACCATGGCCGCGGATAGTGGATATAGCAGGGATCTGGTTGGATAAATCGTGCGACCGAGATGCGACATTGCTTTTGGGGGCTGTCCTAGAGTGATCCTGGGAGTGTGCCACGCTAATGGCGGTCATGCGAGAATCGGTGAGCGGCTGAGGCGAAGAAAAAAAAAGAAAAAGAAAATATCGAATCAATCTAGGTGAGCTCTGATGGTGCCGTCACCACACACAGAATGACGCACAAGGATAAGCATGGACTTCTCTAGTTTATCCTAATAGAGTATGCACGATGGCATAACTATATGCAAGCCTGCATAGGCTTTCTATACCGCCCATATGGCCACAAAAACTTGATACTGTAACATGCCAAAAGCAGGAAAAAGGGAAACATTCATCAGCCTTAGCGTCTCGACCGAAGATCCCACCAGCGCTGGACAGGTCAAATCGTCACGGATCGACTCGTCGACCCGACCCACCGGTTCGAGGCTTGTGGCGTCCCGCACGAAGAATGGACTAAATCAATCAATCAATTCTTCTATTCTTCCGGATGACTGATTCCTGCGCAATAGATTATCGCCCGAGAACCCTCGACAAACTGTACCAATAGCAGCTCTTAGTGTGGGCATCTGGAGTTTTCCACTAGGAAAGACCAGAACAGAAAACGAGAAAAAAGGAAAAAGAAAAAAGAAAAAAAGAGAAGAAAAGACAAATTGAGAGAGCGAGTTTGCGTCTAGGCCAAAAAGAATGATCGCGCACTCGATGATTTGGGCCATCCTCCTATCAGCGATAATGGATGCTGGGCACGGCAACGCGCCAGAAGTACATGTACATACTTTCTCGGAAGTTTTCTCGATCGCAGAATGGTAGTTGTAGACACCGCAAGAAGGCCACTGCTTCAATCTATCGAATTCAATTCAAGTCTTTCCGGTTTGGTGCGGTGGTCTGCGGTGGGAATTCTTTGTCATCCCTTCCATTACACAGTAATCCAAAGCCCATCGCTTACCCAGCGACCAATTTCCCCGAGTCCCACGAGAAAGCACTGTAATTAGAAACAATAGATTGTCGCAAGGTGTCCACCACGAGCATCATACACCATACACAGCACAAAAGTATTTTCGTGGACTTCGAAGGTCCGATGGTAGACCCATCCACTAGGTTGCTCGCTTTCGGTCAATTTGTCATCGGAAGGAATTTTATGTCTCAGCGAACACAAGCCCGTGGTGGATTAATGAACGAACAGGGATAGCCATGTTCGACAGGACCAAAAGATTCTTGCAATGCTGCTATGGAAGAACCCGATCGACAATTGATCGTGCTTTCGTTCGTAACCGGGTAATCGGTGCTAGGAGCCGGGCTCTTGGGTTGAATTGGGAAGCGCGTAGTTCCTTCTGCTGCTTGGAGGATGCCAATTGAGTGGCGATGGCTCTGCGCCTTGACATAGCGTCTGCCTAGGTCCATGCCCCCGCTCTCTCTCATGGGAGTGAAATCCCGAGCGGTGTCTCGTGCATGACTCCAGTGTGACTGACAAATTATCCTGCAATCTTCGAGCTCCGCCACCACGCGTCGGGATTGGTCGGGGAAACAGGCACTCGGGAGCTCATCGATTGATCATCGCTCCACGCTTCAAGCAACCGCACTATCTAGGGCTCGAGATACTTCATTCACTCTGGATCGAGTCTGTGCGGTTTTAGCCTTTGTGGTTAGCTCATGGTGTCTCCCACAAAAAAATCAAGTTCAACTCCAGCAGTTGCATCAGGCAATCCCCGGTTACAGATCATTCACCATGGAAGCCAACGTAATGCGAGGCAAACAATATCAATTTGTGGCCAAAAAGTATTCACCGCTCTCTTTCGGTCTGGTGAATGGAGTTAGAGACAGAAGTCTTTGGCCTGGCACCTAGTGTCTAAGATATCCCGATGCGGAAGGTGTGTGGGGAGCCGAAGACCCAACTGAACGCAGCCTGACAAACATGAAGACGCCACTTCCCCTCCAGTGTTCGATTTCAATGGTTGGGAGTCAAGTTAAATACAACTCGTTTCACTCCCTCACTCTTGGACATTGGATCCTAAATCACTTGGTGTCATCATCCTCCAACCTGCCACCATGGGAATACCACAGTACAACTCGGAGTCAGAAGATGCTCCCCAGAGTACAGGCCCAGAGCAGTTGATCGCACGCTTCGGACGCCTTCATACTCTCGACGACCTTATTCGCTTACGGGCAGCTGATGCTGTACAGCATCCCATCCTTGCTTATCCCCAGTCTTCCACCGATGACACCATCTCTTATGAATACTTCACCGGCCAGGACTTGGACTGGATGATAGACCAGACTGCATCAACATTGATAGATTGTGGTTTCAAACCAGTAAGTCCTCCATGCCCCAAAAATAAACGGGCAATCCTGACTCATATGATGGAAGGCTCGCAACGATGAAGCCATTGTCGCGCTTTTCACACTTTCTGATCTCAACATGGTGGTCACCTTCTTCGCTCTCAGCAGGCTCGGATATACTGTGATGATGCTATCGCCACGGCTGTCGCCCGCTGCATGCGTGACGCTACTGGACATGGTCGGCTGCGACACGATCCTATACGGCCAAACACCAAGCATTCGTGCCACAATGGGTGAGATTCTTCGGCTAAAGTTAGTCGCATGCCGTCCGATAATACAAAGGCCATCTCTGAACGCCTCTCAGGAGACAGAGATGCTAGTACTCCATCGGAACAGAAATCCAGAAGCTCGTAAAGAAAAGATTGCTTTGATACTTCACTCTTCCGGTTCAACCGGCATGCCAAAACCCCTCTATCTCAGCCACAAAGCACTCATGACACATCCGATGCGTGGTCCAGGGCTGACGTCCTTCAATTCTCTTCCGTGGTATCACCTTCATGGCTTATCGACTGCCCTGCAGGCGATGTACATGAGGAAGACAGCATATATGTGGGACGCGTCCCTCCCGCTGACAGCGTCATCAGTCACTGCGGCTCTTGAGGCTGCTCAGCCGGAGTCGGTGCAAGGAGTCCCTTACGTCCTTCAGCACTTAGTTGATAGTCCAAGGGGACTGGATGCCCTCAGACTATGCAAGCTTGTAACATATGGCGGCGCACCATGTCCCGATGAGCTTGGCGATCGACTTGTGGCAGAAAAAGTGCGCTTCGGTGGCTCATTTGGTTTGTAAGTATTGCTTGAAACGTCAACCCTACCTTGTTTGTTTTGGATGCCTAATATCCTCGTAGAACCGAGGCCGGTCTCGTCGCAGAGTCCATCTCCCGTCCGGCAGGCGATCCCTTCTGGAACTATATGAAGTTCTTCGAGAACATCCGCCCCTTCATCTGGATGAAGCCTGTTAGCGCCGACTTATATGAATGTGTTTACCTATCAGGCCATCCAGCCCTGACAACATCGAACTCAGATGAGCCACCTAACTCTTACCATTCTCGAGACGTCTTTACACCACACCCTACTATTCCCGACCGATGGAAGTACGTTACCCGACTAGATGATCGCATCACACTTGTCAATGGCGAGAAGGTTTTGCCTCTACCCATCGAGGGCTCAATTAAGCAAAGCCCACTGATTCAGGAGGCTGTTGTGGTTGGAGTCAGCAAATCCGCCCCGGGCCTTCTGGTCTTCCGGTCGGAGGACGCAAAGAGCTTCACAGACAATGAGTACATGGACCTCATCTGGCCCACCGTCCAAGACGCGAATTCGCGAGCAGAACAGTTCTCCCAGATTGCCCGAGAGATGATCACGGTATTACCTGTCGGCTCCGTTTGTCCTCGCACCGACAAGGGTTCGATGATCAGGGCGCAGGTGTACGCAAGATTCGCCGATGTTATCGAGGACATGTACACAAAGGTTGAGCAGAACGCAGATGGTACCCTTGAGCTCGATCTTAGTAACACTGAAGCTCACTTGATGAAACTCTGTCGGGAGGAACTCGGATTCTCTATTTCCAGTGTGAATTCAGATTTCTTCGCTGAGGGAGTTGATAGCCTGAAGGCAATTCATTTGCGTCGGTTGATCCTTAGGGATTTCAAGATCACTGATAGCAAGAGTATCAATCATAACATAGTTTTCGAAATGGGCAATGTCACTCGATTGGCAGACCACATCCACGCCATCCAAAGCGGCCAGGATACTAAGATCGAAGACGAGATGTCATTGATGCCTGGGCTGATCGACAAGTACTCCTCTTTCAGTACTCACACACCCAATCCCGACTTAGTCTCAAGTAACCGGAGTGTAGTATGTCTGCTCAACCTGATATCTGGCACGTTAATGTACTAATTCAGAACAGATTCTCACGGGTGCCACGGGGTCTATTGGTGCACACACCTTATACAAGCTCCTCATCGATGATACTGTATCCACCGTGTACTGTTTGACACGAAGATCGCAACCGAAAGAAGACATTCTGGAAGCTCTGGCCAAGAAAGGCTTAGAGGTTCTGCCCTTTCGGGCAAGCAAAATCGTAGCTCTGACTAGCTCTCTGGACAAGTCTGATCTTGGAGTTGGCGAGAAGATGCTGTCAGAGATGCGTCGATCGGTGTCCTTGATAATCCACACCGCTTGGCCAGTTAACTTCAATCTCCCTCTAGTGAACTTCGAGCCTCACATTCAAGGAGTACACAATCTTATCCAGTTCTCGTTATCCGTCCATCTTCCTGCCCCAGCCGTGATGCTATTCTGCTCGTCAATTTCAACGGCCTTGGGTGCCAAATCATCTGAAATAGATGAAACGCCTCTCGAGGATCTGAATGATGCCCTTGAGATGGGCTATGGTCGCTCGAAGCTCATCGGCGAAAGGATCGTCAGCAATGCTAGAAAACTAGGAGCTCGCGTCCACTCACTGAGAATCGGGCAAGTTTCGGGACATTCAAAGAGGGGCTTGTGGAACGATTCTGAAGCCATACCTCTCATGATTCGGTCGGCTTTGACTCTGAAGGCCTTACCACAAATTGACACCACATGCTCATGGCTCCCAGTGGACAAGCTCGCTTGCTCGATCCTTGAGATTGCGAAAGCGTGTTCCGCAATTACCCCAGATGATCGGGAAGTCGATTGGAAAACTGGCGAATATGTCGACGACACCGTTTACAACATATCCAATCCTCGGGTGTTTAGCTGGTCGTCGTTGCTCCAAGGCCTTCAGCGGGCCGGGTTCGACTTTGAAACCGTCTCTTTCGACAAATGGCTGCAGCTGTTGCGAGACAGTGGAGCCAGAGGTGAAGAAATGGTCAATCCTGCTGTCAAGCTCGCAGATCATTATGAAGCCATGTACGGCGAGGCAGCTCCTCCACCGAAGACATTCGTAACGGAGAAGGCGGAACGGGACAGCAACACCTTACGAAATGGTCGCTTGAGGGTCATTCAGGACGGAATCTTGACTCGGTATGCACAGGACTGGTTGAGGCGATGGAAGAGTACTTAAATTGCACACATATGATGAGATGGTGAGATGGTGATGATCATGAATGAGCCTGTTCATACCTGTTTTAATTTATGATGCTGCACATATCCTTGCTTAATTTGTTATTAATGTCGTTATTTGCTTCAACATGTATTTTGGATGACGGGATGAACTGTGACTAGCAGGTAGGCAGACAAGGAAATGCAATTGCTACCTCTCATGTTGAATGTCCATCACGTGGTCTTAAATCTTGGTACCATTCAGGTGACCAAATGTACAGTCTACAAAGGTGTGAATAATGAAAGCGGTCAACAGAGTGAAAGCAAAAAGTCTATGTCTATCTCATAAGGCTACATCCTCAGTCACAAAAGCAAAGCAGTCAAACTACCATAGCAACTTAACACATCGACAGCCTTGTAGGATACCATCTATCCAGCACAAGATGCAACAAGCGTTCAAATAGGGAAATATTTCAGTGAAACTGTCAATTTAATTAAAGTGAAAACAGCAAACTATGGGTATTGGTAGAAAGATCCTACAGAATAGTCCGCTTGAAAGAAAAGTAGGCAAATAACAATTCGGATGGTCCATTAAAGATACACGATTTATGCCAGCATGGCCAGGACGAGACCGCAAACAATGCCAGCGATGCTAGAGACACCGACAGACTTGTGAGCTCCGGCAGTGAAGACAGGGCTTTCAGGGTTGGTTGCAGTCGATTCACTCGAGCCAGTAGGAGCAGCCGACGTTATACCTTCGGAGGTGGTAGTGCTGCGGGTCGCGGACGTAGTGGTGGACGCAACCTTGGACGAAGACGCGACGCGGCTTGAAGAGTGGATGAGCCAGGACGATGAGGGGCTAGGGCTGTGGATTGGAGCGACACCTGCTGGAGGGGTGCCAGCAGCAGCAGCAGCAGCAGTAGTAGGCGCAGGCTCGCTAGGGTTCTGCTGCGATTCGGTGGCACCCACAGGACTGGCTCCTTCGGGGGTCTCCTGGCCAGTAGGGGCCGGGTTCGAGGCGGCTGGAGGAGCAGTAGCCGCATCGATACTGGTTGCACCAGGCTGAGACTGTTCGGGCTGCTGGGCAATCAGTGTCGATTCACTAGAGCCAGAGGTAGTCTCAACAGTTGGGCTCTCAGGAGAAACATCGGTGGGGTTGGGAGTGCCTCCATTCACAGTGCTTTCCACAACCTGGGACTCGGAAGGTTGCTGGGCAGTCAGCGTGGGTACTACAGCGGTAAGAGCAGTTTCAACGGAGCTCGCGGGAGAAACGCCGGTTTCTCCACCGCCCAAAGTCTTGATAGACCCCTTCTGAGAGGTGGCAGCACAAATTGTGGTCGTAGAGGTCACATAGATGGTGGTCTGCGACACAGTATCAGAGCCTTCCGCGTTGTCATCGGAAGAGGGGCTAGCCGGAGTAGAGGTAGTCTCAGTCGAAGGAGCTGGGACAGTTATGGTCTCGGCACCAGCACTAGTCTTAGACTCAGCGGGCTTGGGGACTGCGGTTGCATCGACAGAAACATCGCCGGATGCTGTCTCAGACACAGCAGTAGTAGGCTCGGGTGCCGTTGTAGATGTAACTGATGAAATAGGCGCGGCCGTCTGAGGGAGGGAAGTAGTACCAGTCTGCGCTTGGGATACCACGGAGGCGGTCGCACTGTCTTTACCAGTCTGGAACAGCTTAATGTAGTTGATCTCCCAGTAGGCCTCCTTGAAAGCGGCAGGGTTCTCGGCCACATACTTGACACAACTCTGGATTGGGCTGCTGGGGTCGCTCACCGGGCAGCCAGAGGTACCGAACACACCGCCAGCCCAGTCACCGCAGAATGTGGTATCTAGGATGAACTTTTGGGACTTGAAGCGCTCGTGGAAATTGCACGTTCCCTGCAAGTGGGCCATTGGGGTGCCAAATGCCGTTGTGTCCGGGCTGCCGTTGGTGATCGAAGTGGGGATTTCACCACGAGCGAAATACCAGATCTTGATGAATTCAGCGGTCCACTCCATCGCGTAAACGCCACCACCCTGTTTGTTGAATGGCGCACCGGAAGTACCATTCTTGCCTTGAACAACGCAGCCGACGGTGCCAGAGGCTTCGCCGCACTCGCTCGAGGTCATGGAACCAGTCATGTCGTTCTCGCTGGAAAGAGAACAGGAGCCACTCGTATGCAAGACGATCTCATTTGCTTCGTGCTTGTTGACGCCCTCGATGATATCGATCTCACCATCATAGGGCCAGTTGGGACCAACGGACCAGAAAGCCGGCCACGTACCGCAGACGCTACCCGGCATATGCTGAAGGTCGATAATGTACAACCCCTCATCATAGTACTCCTTGCTCTCGATACGGACGGAGTCTCGACCAGGGCCATTGGTGCTGAGGGTGGTCTTGTAGTCGACACCCATGTAAAAACTACCGCTCGACGTCACCTCGATGAGGCCAGAGCTCTCAGCATAGCTTTGGTTGGCATAAGTAACGAATCCATTTGTTGGGTCCGCGCCAGTGTAAAACTTGAAGTAGTCAAGGAACTTCTCTCCCTGCCAGGCTTCGGTCAGCTGGTAGCGGCTTCCAGAGCCATCAGCGATTGTGGGTGCGATCAAGGATGAAAGAGCTATCGATCCTACACTCCACACGAATGATGAGGTCGGCATCCTGCTCGACGTGGACTAGAACAGAAGCTATATTCCAAAAGAAAGTATGGTTGATTGAGAATTCGAAAAATATTGCAGACCAGGGGATCTCAGATCAGATCGAAATCGGAGAAGATGATTACAGAAGGAATGAAAGCCAACCGTCAAGGCTGGCGATGGCAGGATTGGTTCAGAAAAGACCGTGAAAAATGCAGTCAGTCTGCAGCAATAAAATAATCCGGTAAAGAATGTAAAGGGTATAAATTGGTAAACTAAACAAAAAAAAAAGGGAAAGGAAGGCAAGAGAAAGAAAGGTAGTAAAAAGTATAAGAGAATGAGAAATCGGGGATAGTCAGTATAATAAACAAACTGGAAATTCCCATCAGCGGATCCTCCACCTTAGCTACGGGCCTGGGTCCCTTCCAACCCCTGGACAACACTCGCAGAACATACGCCATTTTGGATATCTAAAGTACTGGGCATCAGCCTATGAAGATGGCAGGCTCCATTCAGCAGACGCCGTTGGGCCCACGACTGGAAAGAGGGCTGTTTGTTGATAGTCGCGCCACAAGGGGGCACAGCGAATCATGTTCGAATAAGCGTCCAGACCAAGAATGTCTATTTTGTGATCAGTCCGCGCCTTCATTCTTTGCGCCGGCATGCTAGTGGGCCGGGCGACGAAGGCGCATCGCTAAGGACACGGACGGCAGGCGGTCGGGCGACATGAAACGGGAAGAAAACTCCTTGAAACACAGGAGGCGCCTATCTATAGGGCGAAGGAGAAGCGGTGGTTTCCGTTGAATTGTAACCCAAGAAAACTCCTCTTCGGCCATAATCTCCCGGGCGGAATCAGTGTGTCATCGCTTCGCTGTTCGTCCGTTCAGTATATCGACTTTTGATATATCCATCACCACGCAAGTGGACAGTCGCTGTCCATTCCATCCGCGCGGTGCCCGGCAACTGTTCACGTTTTCTGGACGCAACACTAAAATCAGGCCACGGTCGGATCAACCACTGACATATGCGGAAAACCAAGCCGATCTGGGGCCCATCTCTGATCTCCCAGCAATAATAGGCTGTCGAAAATTTGCATCGGACGGGCTTTCAATTAGTGCCTAAATTTTCGCATACCCTATGTGGGCTAGTCAGAGTCTAGACACGCGGTGGAGAAGTGAGATTGCAACGGCGCTGGAGCAAGTGTGGCAACGGCGTACTTTCTCCTTGTGGACTAATGAAATCAAATTAGGAGAATGAGTCGACCGTCAGTCAGCCCGAGGGAGGGAGTGAGAGAAAGAAGACATTGTCGCTTCGCTTGTGACAGGGCGGGATATCGTTCGTTGCTCTGAGTGGATCGAATGAGATGATCTTCAACTTCGCGAGAAAAATGGAAACCAAGACAGAAATGCGACTTGATTGGGAGGGGCACGTGATTCGTGTTACTAGGCATACACTACGGCTGACGACACAATCCCTTTTAGCAATATTTTGCTTGGATTCCATTATTAAGTAAGTTTGGCAGAATGCACCATTCGAATTTGAATGTCTCACCTGCAATTTGACTCTAATTCCAGTCATTCCGGCATTGTATGTCATTTGCATTAAGATTATAACGGATAACGATTGCCATCTCCATCTGGAACTTCCCGTCTGGTACCATGGATCCGTCCGCATCAGGAATTCCCCGAGTCTAGCCATCGGAAGGTTTTGTGGCTTTGATTAACTACATGCCATTCCTCCAGCTGCTAATTTCCCCTCGCATGGCAACAAGAGGATCAAAGAAGCTCTCAGATTATCTCCTGGTCACTCCGAGCTCCCTGTCACCCCTTTTCACTATCATATGCCTACCTCAACCACATGACACTAGTTTGGTGGACCATCCGTGGCTCAGGAGTCTGTCTTTGCCGGGACATCATTTAAATCTTAGCTGCCAGGAGACTACTCGGTTACTTAGGCTATAGAGCTTATCTGACCATACTAGATCAAGATGCAGCCACCGCATCGGCCTCTGGTTGCTTAGAAATCCCAAAGTAGCCGTAGGCTACCATACAGAGATATCTACAACCATTATCATGTCAAGTCTTATGCTCTAAACGTAGTTAAATGTCTTTGACTTACATACAGTTAGTTCCCGATCTTTGACATTCAAAGCTCAGCTACTACTCTAGCGTATCTAGTTGCTTTCTTTCGAGGGCGGTGCCCGGCGGTATCCTAACCCCAGTGTTCATCTGCTATATCTTTTCGCACTGCTAGAATATTGTCAAGAAGACCGCCACATATGTCCGAAAATAGCAGCTTAGTAACTCCCCTGCTGAATCCTTTAGACTTGACTCTCCTAGATCATGCCAACGTCGGCAAGTCCCCGTTCACTAACTATACATGAAACAGGCTATTGATATGCCTCGTGGCTTTCCGAGCTAAATTATTCAATTGTGGCTACCTGACCTACATTATTATCCAGGAAGCCACCAGTGAGAATGCTCACGTTCCAATATCCGGCCCGATCTTCATAAGGAAGAGCTGTCGTGTCGGTACATCGAGTCAGGATCTTAATTGCATTGGCGTTGTCTCCTTTTTTATACAAGAGGCCCACCATGTCCAAATTAAGATATTGCTAATTAGATAGTCTCCATCGACACGAGATGTTGACATATTCTGTCTTTCATGGAGTACCAAGCCTGTGGAACAGCCCTTTTTTTTTTCCCCTTCCGGAGTCCATTTGGTATCCTATGATGGCAATGCCGGAAGAAACTCTAACCTCCCTTACTTACAACAACACATAGCACCATCACAGCTTCAACTTCCTGAGCCGCCTCCCTGTATCAATTTCGGTCCACCATGGGTAGTTTGGGGGCCCATCTTCCTCCAAAGTTGCTTTGAAATCTGGGGTTCTTCTCCCAAGGAAGGACCTGATACCTTCTTGCATGTCCCTGCGCCGTGTCAGCCATGCAGCACTAACATATTCGGAACTGCTGTAGACATAAATCATATCCCTTTGATCACAGTAGCGAAATACATACCGACCACTAAACATGTGATAAATCACAGTCGAATCGATTATATGAGTCTCCTCAGCAGTGCCAGGATTACGCCAAAGCAGCGCACGATTCAGTTGCGATGCCATAGGACTAACATTATCCGCAATGTCCGTCGCCAAATCCAAAGCTCGTGATAAGACCTGTGCGGGCTCCGGACAGGTCTCTGCGAAGAGAGACCCGAAGTGCGGTGACGTGGGGGAGAAGACATTGCCGGTGGTTAATAGATACATGGCATGCGAGTATCCGATCAGACGAGGAAGAAAGAACGACGAGCCAGACTCCAGAGTCAATCCACGCCGCGCGAAGACGAACCCGTACTTTGCCTTTTCACAAGCGATGCGGATGGCACAGGGCAGGGTTATGGCTATACCCATACCAACCGCGGAGCCTTGTAGCGCAGCGATAGTGGGTTTCCGACAACGGTGGATGGCAAGAGCCATGCGACCGCCACTGCATCGTCAGTATAGTTGTTCTTCGCCGCGGATGGGAATACTTACGGATCACGAAAGTCGAGAGGTCGCTCTTTCTCTGGGGTAAACGGTCGCTTTAGATCGGCTCCAGCGGAGAAGATTTTGCCCGTTGCGGTCAATACGACCACCTTGACGCGTTCATCCATATCGAACTTTGGGTAAACTTCTTCTATGGCCTCCGACATATCTGTAGAGAACGTATTGCTTTTTTCCGGGCGATTTAGCCTCACGACCACCACAGGCGTAGCCTCCGGTGCACCCTCCGGATGATGCGAAATCTTGATATCAGAGAGAGAAAGTATCTCGTATGACTTGGGAATGTTGACAGAAGGTCGAGCTGGAGTCATTTTGTCAACTTCTACCTTGGAACCACCACCTTGATGTTGCTAAGTCTAGTTATCGATGAGAAGTTACTACTCTACTTACCTGGTATGTATGACGTACTCGTCGAGGCCCCGCACTGGTTCCATATTCTTATCAATAATCATATTTATCGTGCTTGGACCATATGAACATCTCTCCCCTCAGGTTCTCCGCCTAATCTCACGTTCACACATAGTCGATATCGAGTAGTACTCATCACAGCCACAAAAGATACAACTACAACTTCGAAAACATCGCCTCCCTCTCAGCCCTAACATCCAACTCCTGCGTCCAGGTACTCCTAGGTTGCATATAGAGGAACCAATAAATCTCCGCCAAATCCTGCGGCTGCATAATATACCTATCCATCTCCTTCAGCTTCTCCGTTTCCCCCTCCTTCTCCCACCGATTTCGCAACCACCCCCCAATAATATCACTCTGCACCGGCCCATCCACAATAAGATGCGCTGCATGAACGCCCTTACTCTGAAATTCCCTCGTAATAATCTGCGACAGGGCCCGTAATCCAAACTTCCCCGGGGAGAAACTACTCAATCCTGGACTCCCCCGGATCGAGCCGGTCGCACCGGTAAAGATAATCGTGCCCTTCCCGGCAGCCAACATATCAGGAAGAACGCATTTGGCGGCAAAAAAAGCACCGAACATGTTGATGCGGGTGAAACTCTCAAATTCCTCCGAGGATGTCTCAAGGATTGTCCGCGGACGAATGCGTCTCGAACCTGCATTATACACTAGGACATGTACGGGTCCTAGGTCTTGCTTGATTGAAGTGAATGTTTTGATCATGCTTGACTCATCACGGACGTCGGTGACATAGTATTTGGCTGAATGGGGAGAGTTGGCCTCGTTGATTGAGTCTTGAATTTTCTTGAGTTTGTCTTCTGTTCGCGCGATCAAGGCTACGCTGAAGCGTTTGGACGCGAAGTGGCGGGAGACGGCTTCGCCGATTCCTGGGCCAACGCCGACGACTGCGAGAACTGGATTACTCTTTGGATTGAGGGACATATTGTAGTATACGGTTGTTGTTAGTCTGGGAAATAACAAGGTGCGGGGGTGGTAGTTGATATACACCTTTCTGGCCGATGTTCCAATATTATGCCCCGGCCGACGGGCCGAGGCAGATGATTAGTAAATCCCAGTATATAGTTAACTAATCACATCAACCAGCAGCCTCAACAACTATACATAGGTGTCTGAGCTATGGATTACACAAGCTGTGGCTTATTTAATTGCGGGATATTGCTTCGTTGGTGTAAATGATATTTTAGGTTGAATTACGTCCGGAGCCAAATCCTTGCGTGCCCAATATATATATAATATATCGACTATTGGACCGTAAAGTACTGAACATTTGAAATCATCAGCCCATGATAGATTAGATGTAGTAGTTTTTCAAAAATGGTAGGCACAAGTCAATATCATGGCCAAAATGACAAGAAGCGCGTAAGGTGTTTGTTAGAGGTAGAGCAATTTGTGTCGCCAGTTGATGGTGATAGAGGTCGCTCAAAAGGACCCGAAGCCCAAACCCTACCGGAAATACCCTTTTCAATGCTTGTTCGTGATTCGCTTAGAATACAAAGCAAGATACCGATAATGGACGGAAAGAAGACAATAAACTCTAGTCTGACTAATGGTTTTCCATTTAAAATGCCTCATTAGTGTCTCCTCTCTTCTCGACTAATCAAAGAGTAAGCAATGTCAGAGATGCAGTAAGCATACATTAGCGCGTGAACTTCAACGCAAGGTTAGCCCTGGACCATTCGGAATCGGCAACCGACATACTGTTCCATGGAAGCAAACATAAGCATTAATGCCTTTTGCTTACCCCGCAGTACCTCTCCTTAGGTGATTCTCAGGATTAGAGGACTGACTGTTTCTCGTCCTTTTCGCCAGAAACCTCTTCCTCATAAGTAATTTGGCAACGGACCAGAGTCTATAATTCAACGAATGACTTCATGGTCCATACCACAATGTCCAAAAGCCCAGCTACTCAAGCCTTTTTCACTTGGATTACTATATTCTCATACTTCCTAATTACCGTACATGCGGAGCCAGTCCAATATTGCAAATTTGGGTACAATGCGAACAAAAGAAATGATGAAGTCGACTTTTGCATGGGTGTCACTATGCACCACAACCTCTCTTCGAACGCCTACGATATGTACCTGACCATGACTGTAACACGAGGATCAGATCTTGGTTGGACTGCAATCGGGACCGGACCCATGATGACCGGCTCGTTAATGACAATCATCTACGGAGATCCTCTCTCAGAAGAACCACCAATCGTCAGCATAAGGACGACAGAGGCCCATCGCCAGCCCCAGTTGATAACCGAAGAAGACACTGGTGGTGCAGACTTCCGACTTCTCGAGTCAAAATGGCAGCCTGTTGAATCTTCATCATCTTCACCGACCTATCTCGCTAAGGTATCGCTAGTCTGTTACTCCTGTCATCTGTGGCCAGGAAGTAATAAAGGTAGCAGTCTTATCTCGGCGAAGGTAACATCTCTTCCTTGGATCTGGGCGTGGAATAACGATCAGGAATTCCCCGAGTTTTCGTACGATGCGCATCTCGACATGCATAACGGCGGTTATGGCACTTTCTACGTCGACATGTCACGGTCCATCAACAACGCCGAAGCGCTTCCCACGTTACCATCTATTCAAGCTGGGGTTCGTACGTTGGGCACTTCTGATACGCCCATAGACACGACTAGAGCATCTACATGGTCTAAACGGAAGACCATCGCTTACACCCATGCCTTCCTAATGGGCATCGCATTCCTGTTCTTTTTCCCGTTAGGCGTAGTAGCCATGCGTTCACAATCTAGCAAATCATTCAAGTACCACTGGATCATCCAACTAACCGCCTCTCTCTGCGTCGGCTGTGGGGCAATATTGGGCTTCGTCATGAGCCGAGGATCATTCAACTCCCCTCACAAAGCGGCAGGACTGATGGTTTCAATTACACTCGGTGTCCAAGGCATTCTCGGTTGGAGGCACCATATGGTCTTCCTACAAGTTAGGCACCGAACCTGGATCTCGCATGCCCATATTTGGACTGGAAGGGTGGTTATGGTGGTGGGGTCGGTCAACTTCATCAGTGGTCTGCTCATGAAGAGATTAAATCAGGGGTGGATTATCCTTGTCTCCGGGATTGTTGTGGGAGAGATTGCCTGTCTTACCTTCTGGGTATGGGCCTGGAATAGGCGTAAGCTGCGAAAGTCGCGTTTGGACGCGTCAGACTCCGCTATGCCGTTGAGGGCAGACGAAGAAGGGGATTACTTTGTATTGGGTGATGATGGGGAGGATGTGAAGTTGAGCGATATGGGCGACCATGACAGAAATGATAATAGCCCATATGATCCCATGATCCCTAAGCATAGTTCGCATTAATTCTGATACAATGATATAGCGTTACATTGCTGAATTGATTTACTGCAAATTTCATCATTTGACTGGCTTCTAACTACCATAGCAAATGGCAATTACACCGCGAAAGTGAGTGAAATATCCTGGGAATCAAATCTAGGCTCTAACGACAGGTTTGATAGCGTAGATTTGAAAAGAGCCTGAACAGGTTGTTAACACCGTCGTGAAACAGAAATAGAATGGAAAAGTGACTTACCAACCCACTCATTGAAGTCGAGCGCAGTAGGCCCAGCCGTCCTGTCCCCCCAGCCACCAGTGGTCTTGCAGCAAGAGCTCTGTGGTAAATAGGAAGAATTTTTATATAGATTAAGGTCGGCCTCCGTGTCAATAATCAACACGTCTATCAGTAAATCAGTATGGGACATTCTTCGCAGGATAATTTACCTACCCTGGAATCCAGCCATTCTGAGATATTCCTCATAGTCCGCAATCTGACTTGCACCAGCAACACATCCAACATAGAGCGCCATATTATCGGCGATATCTTGAGAGAGCTGTTTTTTCGCCAGTATATCACTCAAAGCAACCCTGCCCCCGGGCTTCAGCAAGCGGAAAACCTCCTTAAACACAGACGCCTTGTCCTCCTTTGGAACCAGGTTGATGACGCAGTTACTGATGATGCAATCGACACTGGAATCTGGCAGAGGAACGGAGTTGATCTTCGCTTCGATAAAGGAAACATTGGAGACACTTGCTGCACGGGCGTTCTTCTCTGCGAGTTCGATCATGCTCTGTGCATCCCATCAGAACCGGCGTCAAGATATGAGACCGTCAAGACTCGCACCTTTGTCATGTCAATTCCAATCGCTTTCCCCATAGGTCCCGCTTTTCGGGCTGCTAGGAGAACATCGATACCACCACCGCTACCGAGATCGAGAATGATTTCACCCTGATAATCGATCAGCACTAAGAGCATGCCATTATATGCGGGATCGAGTTATATTAGATGTACCTCTTTCACATTAGCGAGCCCTACCGGGTTGCCGCAGCTTAACCCAAGATTGCTCCTTTCCGGGAGGAGTTTGAGATCCTCTGCGCTATAGCCGAAAGCTATGGCAATAGCATCCTCTTTCTCGTGCCCATGAGTGGCGTTACTTTGTTTAGCGATATCGCCGTACTTGGACTGCACGAGATCATAAATGTTATCTGCCATGTAGGACAACTGGGTATCGCGGAAAGCGATAACAAGGTCAGAAGTCAAAGTGGTAATAGGCGAGGAGTGCTGGGTTTATTTCACTAGTGAAATAGTGAAGGGGTAGATTTGTATACGACATTTATAGCCTGATTTTGAGGGTTAGTATGAAAGTGGCATGTCACTGAAATGTGAGGGGAGAATCATCTGCAGCCAATAGGCCATAAGCAGTATGTCACTGGCTACCTAAGGTTCGGATCGGCGAAAGATCCAACTTTATCTCCCACCAGGTCACTCAGCCTTATTCCCTCTTTCAGTGGTGTTTCAAGTGCAACTAAGAAAACTCCACAGTCCCCTCAAACTGGCTTAAAGCAGAGGAAGATATTATTGGAGCCGTTAAAATGATCATGTTTATTTGGATTTCTAAAAGCCATCTAACAGGGCTATAAAGCTAGCCTTTAGCACACTAAACCTTTACACTGTCATCTCTCTCTCCATGTTGTTTTCCCTCTTTCCTCTTTCTTTTCCTCGTGCCTTTTTACAACTATCATTCCTTAGGAAGCACGGTGAACCTACAAGGTACCCATAAGTAGACTGCTAGATGATGACAAATGAACACTTCTGCCCTATACGGAATATTCAAAGCAATCATCATACGAATTACAAGCTACTAAATCACTCAAGTTTCATTAAACATATCCCAAACCCTACTTCCCCCCCCTCAACTCCCACTGCTGATCAACAACATCCCCAACCATCTCCTCTAATCCCTTAAACCTCAGCCCCAGCTCCCTCTCCGCCCTCCCAGCATCAACCGTATAATCAACCGAATCAACCGAATCAACCCCTTTCAACCCAAACTCAACCCCCGGGTACCTCTCCCTAACAAAATCCCTAACATCCGCCCAAGACCTCCGCTTAGCAGACAACAAGTAAGACCTAAACCCTTTAACACCCTCATCCAGCGCCTTCACGTGCGCCTCCGCAACATCATCAACATGCACGCCGAGGAACTGCCCGAAGCTCGGTGTCTCGGCGAACAGAGACTGGAAGAGGTTACCGCTTGAGCCGTCGAGCCCGTCGGCCGTTTCCTGGACGAGTCTGCGGCCGAAGACGAAGACGGGGTGGATGGTGATTGTGTTGAAGGAGGGATTGGTGGACGAGATGAAGTAGAGGGCGGCTTTGTGGGCTGCTAGTTTGCTGGCGTGGTATTGAGCCATTTTGGGGAGGGTTGCTATTGTCGATTGTGGTGGGAGGGTGT